>CAUYUJ010015216.1:512500-650000 GCA_963575745.1 Prorocentrum cordatum
GCGAAGCGCGCGTTCAGCTCGACCTCCTTTCTTCAGGTTACGCGAGATTGAGACAAAAGGATTACGTCAACTGGATCTACTTGAACCCCGACAGCTCTCCACAGCTAGGATGGAATTGGCTGGTGGTTCGGGAAGATAAGTTCTCTTGGCCCAAAGATGATAGTATCGATGCGATCATGGCTTCGAACTTCAACTCCAAGATGCAGTCTCGGACCTGCCGTTTGTCAACGATCGGGAGAGGCCACGGTACGGCTATATTCAAGTCTGTGAGCCTCGCTACGTTGCACAAGTGCGAGTGCTCCAGCATCGAGGACTATAATAAGTTGAGGTCTGAGGTGTATGGAATTTGCACAGATCAAGGAGTTGAGTCAGCCGTTGTCGATATCGACACTCTTGAGCCCAAGGGCGACCGCTGCGAGAACTACTCTGACAATCGTGCCCGCATGTACCCGAACGCCCTGGGCATGCCAGAATCGTTGCACATCATGTTCAACGCGTTACAACATGCCGTTGAGAAGTTGCCATGCCACAAAACTTTCATATCAGATTTACGGAACATAGAGAATTTTCTGGCTGATAGATCGTTGAGGCGGTTGTTCGTCAACACGTGCCTCGACGATTCTTTGAAATCCAAATTCGACCACTATTCAACAGTGCACATCAGCTGGAGGTGGGAGGTCCTTGTCAAGGCGCTCACTGAATTGATCCCTCGCTTTTCAATTTTGAAAGATCGCTTTGACTTGGGAAAAATGAAGACATCTCCAGAGCGGCAGGTAAAGACACACGTGATAGACGATGCGTACGCTTCCCTGCAGGTGCCGCACTTTTTAGAATTCTGTATCATGGTAAAGACCAGCGGCAACACACTTGAACGGTTTGCGAGTCGCCTCGAGGGTTGCGAGTGCCACGCCAGTCTTTGGAAGTCCCATAGCAACCACAAGAAGAAGACCCGACTGTTGGAACGAGACACTGGTTTCGCACATTGCTTCATGAAGGGGCGGCAAGCATCGTGGTGGTTTGCCGAAGGGCTGGGCCAGTGCTTGGAGGCGCTGAAGAAGTGCGACTCCGACGAGTTGCAACTGGCCATGGGCAAGCTCGACTGCGAGCCACGGGCGCAACTCCTTCGACTCCAGACCCAATTGGCGGATTCGTTGGTCGAAGAGCTTTCTGATAAGTTCGCGTTCAAGGACGTGATCCCATATGCGGCACTCAAGATCTACATGTGCGAAATTCCTGGGGGGAACTTGCATTCTGCTAGAATGGACGCGGCAGATTGCGTGCGTCAGTACGATTCAGCAGTGGAGGCTGGCAGGGGGCATCTGCTCCATCGAGTCGCGCACTTACTTCTGCGACCTGGCACGCACTGCAGGAGCGAGCTCGACGATTTCGCCAACGGGGTAGGGCACAGCTTGCGGGACTTCACGCACCTGCACTCCATGATAATGAGGTATGCTCTGATACCGATCGTGGGGAGGAGAGTAGAGGGGGCCCATGCTATCATCAGGCGCCTCGGCCTCATCGCGAAGAACATGTCACCTCCGTGTATTTCTGCTTCCAACTCCGAGGCTGAGCACTTGGCGCGCTTGGATAACGATGCGGAGTTCAAGCGGTATTGCCAATCGACCTGGAGTTCGAAATCTCTTCTGAACGATTTGTTGAGCTTAGTTGTTCCGGGAGATGCATTGAAAGAAATGAGCAGGAAGGACAAGATCGATCGAGTTTACCAATGCGACCTCGCGTCGGAGTTCAAGGACCTCAGCGTTGAAAGGCAGTCCCATGACACGTGGAAGCTGCTAACTCAACACCTACGGAGTGCGCATCCAGGCTTCCCATATTCGTGGAAGATCGTTGTCACGTATTTGAAGTAGAAGCTCTGCTCTGGTAGCATATTTTCTTTACCGACGAGCTTGTACAATCTTGCTCTGGTCGATCATGGGCCCGATGAAATCGATATCTCTGCGGTTAACCCTTGGGAGCAAGCCATCGATGTTATCGGCCATGAGCCCAGCGAGTTCCAGATCGATGCGGTCGACTCTGTTACATTTTTTGAGGTCGTGAACCCCTGGCCCGAGAAGCGGAAGCAGATTGCGTTATCTCACATTATCGAATGGGGCGATCGCGTCAACGTCAGGAGGCGCCTCACCTTGCAGACCGACGTTTGTGACAGGAGCGTTACGCTATTGTGCGATGCGGACTATGCTGAAACGCTCCACATGCGCCCGTTAGTTCACGACTTGAAGCGGTCTCTGTTGTCTTTGTACACGTGGGCCGTGATGGGCGACGGGTCTGCTTTGGGAGTGCGCCAGCGGAATCTGGGAGAGCCCGAGCACATCGTTGCTGCGCCTCGCAGCCTGGTGATTCCCAGTGCGAGTGACGCGTTGGTTGTCTCGTCGCCCGCCGAGGTCGTCGCGCTCCCCGACGTTGGAGAGTTGGCTCTGGAGCGGTATGAGGCTACGACCAGCGAGAAGATGGTGGCATGTTTAGGCAAACTCCGAGACCTACAGCATGGCGACGACCGAGACGACGATCCTGTCTGGGTTCAGTACACGGCGCTGGAAGGCGTGCACATGAACACGATCCAAGATTTGCACAAGGCTGGAGCAATCACCGCCGTGAACGACGAGTTCGGGGAGTTGGTCGTTTGTCTGCAAAAGGCTGGTACTATGTTCAGGGCAGTGCGTAAAGTTGGCAGGCCGCTGCAACTCTGTTTTGTGGATAGCACCAAGTTTGCCAGCAAGCTGGACATGATATTTGCTCTACTTCGTGGTGGATGGAAGCCTGGTGCCACTAGGCCGTTCAAGATACGTGGTGCGCGCAAGTTCATGTGCAATAAGGACAGGCCTTTGAGTTATTTTGCATGTCTTCTCCAAGTTGACATGCTATTTGAGAAGGGGTTGAAGCAGCTGCCGCACGATTTGAAGGACTACCATTACCAGTGCTTCCTGCGTCTTGCTGGACATGCACTGCTCGCGTTCGAGGCCGACTTGCAGTCGCATGGCCTCGAAGAGTGCAGGCGCTTGCTGCGCGATGCCCCCGAGGCGCCAGTCGACGCGCCTCCCCTGGAGGACGACCTCGAGCCAGCAGCGTCGGTGGAGGTACGACCGCCTTTGCTCGCAATCTCTTTGCCAGACACCGAATGGAAAAGGTGCCACGTGCGTTGTGGGGGCGGCCGCTCTTTCAAAGTGATATATGACCATTGCACTGGCCACGATGGGAAGCAGAGAGGGTACGTCAATTGCAAAGATCCAAACCATGAGAACTGCTTCAAATGAAGGCCTTGCGAAAATTTCCAAACGAGAGAGGAGCATTGCGCTTTCTTGTGGCGTTGGGCGGCCGACTCAGCGAGCTTCGCTGGGCGAGAGGGCCACATGGCCCACCTTCCTTCGCAGGCGAGCGTTGCCGTTGCACTGCAGACTGTGTCATTGATTGGCTTCTGACAAAAACAAACTATGAAACCGAGTTACACTCCTTCATAATAACTCCCAGTGGCACCCCGTCGCATAGAGACACTGCCAGACAGCAAATAGCAACACATGTGTATTTCAGTGTTGCGAGTTCCTGAACTATTTAGAAAAACCAGGTCGGTTTCGTTCGCTGGTTTCGTTGTCTGGACCAGCCGTGCACCCAGGAAACGCCATTGCTCGCATCAGTGATGTTGGATTCTGGCTCGTGCGTTATTTGGTAGTCTGATCTCGAACCTCAACGCTTGCCCTTCGGCAAAACTCAAATTGCAGTGTTATTTACATAACTGATTTGTGAGCACATCGAGATGTCTTTTGGATGTCGATATTGATTCGCATGTTGCCAGATTTGTGAGCACGTTGGGATGTCGTTGGGATGCGTTCCCAGATTTGTGAGCACATCGAGTTGAGTCGGGCCCTAATATGTCTGAACGACGTTTCTGTATCGCATTTATGGATCAAGCCATATTGGCGCATCTCTGGGCGTGTTGATTTGTCTTCCAGTTCGACTTGAGCCGCTCATTGCGAGCGCATACGCAACCTCGTCGCTCCCATTGTGGACGACACTACCTGAGCAATGGATCTTGCAGGCCAAGCCTCGCCTACTGTGGTCCCACATGCTTCGCCGACTGGGGAACGCGATGCGGACGTGGCCAGCGTCGCTTCTACTCAACTCGGATTGGGCGCAGAGGCTGCGACCTTGGGCAAGTTTGGCCAGGCCATGGAACGCCACTCTGGTGGAGTGCTCGGCGGCAACTCTTTGGTGGATCAGGCGCTGTCGCAGAAGTCCCTTCTCGCGGGAGTTCCAGCGCCGCCGACGCCTTCGACTACACCTGGTGGCGGCGTCGCCCAGCGCCCCAGCCGTGGGCAAAGCAGCCGCCCCAGCAAGGTCGGCTCACGAGATATGTTCTGGTGCTGTAAGTGCCATCAGGAGAGGCCGATGTCACTTTGTGTTTCGCGCGGGACGCAGCAAATCTGCGATCCAGACGTCAAGGCCTACAACAGCCTCGTTGCTCGCTGGAAGGGCAAGCCATGCTTGCGCAAGTGGTGGCATGGCAAGTCGGAGGCCGATCAGGCTGAGTGGTACCGCAAGCAGCAGGCGCACGTTCCAGGTACGAAGCGGAAGTTCGACGAGATGGAGGTGTCCGAGACGAGCGCCAGGATGGCCGTGAAGGACGACGTCAAGGAGGACGACTGGATCCCGCTCAACATCTACCAGCGGCGAGTGGCCATGGAGGGCGTCAGCAATCCTGATGCCGCCCAGGAGTTCAAGAGGATCGTTGAGCGCGGCGAAGGCCTCTGGCGCGCTGGCCAGTGGCACGTCCACGACTACCAAGGTTTCAAGATGCACACGGGCATCCGCGAGGCTCAGGGCTATGCCACCACGGGCAAGTACGCGGTCGCGGGCCGCGAAGACCTCGCCAGACGAGTGGAGGAGTGCTCCACCAAGTTAGACAGCCAGTCCCTCGCACACGAGCAGTCCATGAATGGTTTCCAGGCCGCCCCGTCTCGCGATGCTCCCAACATCCAGTGCCCCACGAACGGCGGCGTCACTCTCCCGCAGTGGCACGACCACTTCGAGGCCGGCATCCATCGCGAGGCACATTGGGTAGGCCTCAAAGGGAACTCCCCCGCTACTTAGCCTCCTGCCCATCCGCCTTTTCCTGGGGATTCACTGGTGTACGTTAGTGGCAGAAAACCAACACGAAACTAGTGTTCAACTAGTGTTTGACTCATGTTTGCTCATGTTTGGTGTTTTCTGGATCCCATGGAAAAGCGGTCGCATACTAAACACACGAAGTGAAACTAGTGTTCAACTAGTGTTTGACTCATGTTTACTCATGTTCGGTTTTTTCTGGGATCCCCTCGAAAAGCGGTCGCATACTAAAAACAAAAAGCGAAACTAGTGTTCAACTAGTGTTTGACTCATGTTTACTCATGTTTGCTTTTTTCTGGTTCCCATCGAAAAGCGGTCGCATACTAAACACACGAAGTGAAACTAGTGTTCAACTAGTGTTTGATTCATGTTTACTCATGTTTGGGTTTTTCTGGGATCCCCTCGAAAATCGGTCGCATACTAAAAACAAAAAGTGAAACTAGTGTTCAACTAGTGTTTGACTCATGTTTACTCATGTTTGGTTTTTGTTGGATCCCCTCGAAAAGCGGTCGCATACTAAAAACAAAAGACGAAACTAATGCTCAACTAGTGTTTGACTCATGTTTGCTCATGTTTGGTTTTTTTCTGGATCCCTCGAAAAGCGGTCGCATACTAAAAACAAAAAACGAAACTAGTGTTCAACTAGTGTTTGACTCATGTTTGCTCATGTTCGGTTTTTCTGGGATACCCTCGAACAGCGGTCGCATACTAGAAACAAGAAAACAAAACTAGTGTTCAACTAGTGTTTGACTCATGTTTACTCATGTTTGGGTTTTGTGGGAAATTACCGGAGTGACGTTCGGGGCAGATACCGAAATGTCAACTCGTGCTCAAGTCGTGTTTGTCTCATGTTCACGTGTGTTCTTGCGTTTGCGATGCGTTGCCCGCCGCAGGCAGCGGCGGCCGAGCGACTGGATGAGGCACACAAGGCGATGGCGGCGGCAGACGACATGGAGGCCGCTCTGGCCCGCCAGGGGACTGGGGCCATCGCGGTCGCAACAGGCGAGGCGGCGGACTCCTCGAAGTCGAGGGCCTCCCTGAACGTGAAGAGGATTGGCGTGCTGGCCAGGGTCTCGACCGCCGAGGTTAAGCGCACGGAGAAGATCGCGCACCTCCAGACCCAGATGACCCAAGCAGACGGCAAGTGCGATAAGGTGGTGAAAGCGAACCCTGGTAGCGAGGAAGCGATCAAAGATCTTCGAGCGGAGATGCACGACTTGAACTCGAAGGCCATCGAGTACGTGAACTCGGACTACAAGAATATCCTCGATAAGATCAAGGTCGACGTGAATACGTCCACCACTGCCGGTGCCTTGGACGTCGCCGTGGCCTCCCTCGTCACCCACGCGAAGACTCTGAACGCGGGCGCGGTGGCAGATTTCGCAGCGGTCCTGCGGAAGTTGACGGCGCAGACTGCGGGGCTCTCGCGGGCCAAAGGCGACTCGTCCACGAGGAAGCAAGAGAAGGATGCGTCGATGAAGACCGCCACGAGGCCTGTCATGCACACCATCCTGGTTGATGACACCGCAGTAGACTTCCACAATATCGCCGAGTCCATCTTCGAGGCCAAGGGCGGCTTGCGCCCAGCGGTTGCCAACGCTGCCAGCGGAGAAGCCTTCGACAAGATCATGAGCCTGCCCATCGTCAAGAAAGGGATGAACGCGTGCCGTTTGTCCTTGAAGACGGGCATGGGCACGGTCAGCCAGGTCCTCTCAGCGGGCCGCCTTGCGGAGAGTAAGCTCGACGAGGCAGTGCAGGGGTGCTTCGGCCAGGACGTCCGCACGAAGATGCCCCTTCCGAAGGCGGAGTGGGCTGATCAGGTATTCAAGTTCGAGCTGCTCGCGACTGGCGCCTCTGCGCTGCTGGTCAACTGGGCACCGTACTGCATGATGAGCGCCGTCGTGATGATGGCAGGGAACGCAGCGCTGGCGGGCATCAAGCCCGATCGCGTGCCAGGCAGCACGTGGGCGGAGAAGCGGGACTACCTGTACCAGTGCGATAGCTCCCGCCTGATCGCGCTGATCCACGACGGCGGCTGGTTCTGCAAGTTCGAGAACGGCAACACCGCGAAGGGCCACTGCATGATCGTGATCCCCTCGGGCTTCATGATTCTTACCGCCGCCGACGGTGCCACCATGCTCAGGTGGCCGCTCGTCTCCGACGATGCTGACAAGCAGCGCGTCAGCAGTGGCCTGCGCAGTCTGCTGGACTCCTTCCCAGAGTTTCGCGCCGAGGCGCTGGGCCACACGCAGATGGCCAGCTATCTCGACAGCCATCGCAGGTGATGGAAGTTCAGCTTGGTGGATGATCTAACGCTGGTGCCGCGCCAGCTGCAGGCTTGTGTGGCACGACGCTCTTACATGTATTGTGTCGGCATTTTGGGTTTGCCAGCCGATTGCTTGGCAGTGGTTATACATTACAATCTGTCGGTTTCATGTTGCAACATATGTGCGTCTAGACTTGCGAGGAAATATGTACACTACAGATTCTCTTGGACTCTCCGTCCATAGTTCGCCGCTCGGGGACAGAAGTCTGCGCCTGGGATTCTGACCGAAAACGTACTGGGAGCTTTCTTGTTTCATGCGTTCTCTTGTGAAGCTAATGTGTTCTCTAACTGCAAGTTGCGCTATCCCACGTCTCCCCCGTCGTCGTCTTGGCGTCCGCTCACGTGCAATGCATGGTCTCTCGGCCCTGCCGTTGTAATCCTAGAGGCTTTCGCCGTTCCGCTGTCCCACTGTGGGGGATGTGGGCGTTCAATCACTAGTACGATCGCCTGTGCAAGTACAATCATGAGTATGCGTGCAACGATCGGCACCATCACAATCAGCACGATCACCCGTGCAATCACCAGCGCATGGCATGTGTAAACGCACGTGCGCGCACGCCAGTACACGTGGACTTACACGCACAATAGTTTTTTCATCAGCGACCCCTCGGGGCCCGAACGGTTGATCAACAAACAGAGCTCATACGTGAGCAGCAAACGAACCAGTTCCTATAAATGCGATTCTCGTTGGCCGAAGAATGAATTCCTATCGAGGCGCTTCTCGCTGGCCGAAGCTTCACCGATAAACGCCGTTAGAATCAGAGGCGGGCGATCTTGCCGCCGCGAACACTCGACAGGCCGACGTTGCCCGTAGTTTCGCGGTATCATGCTCGCGGCTCGTGGGCGACGTGGGAACTGGTTCGTGGTTTGCGGTTCTCTCCCTCTGCATTTTCCTGGGGGGCCTCACCCCCCCCCCATCCCAGGGGTCCACACAGCTACCGGCAGCGACGACGCCGTGAAGCTGCGGCACCAGGCCCATCCGTGTCCACTACGCCCCGACGCACAACGGCACACGACGCCGCGCCCGCCTTGTGGGGTATTCTCAAGTGGACCAGTGCCAAACTCAGAGACATCGTCTCGGGCGGAGCCAGCGCAGTCGGGTCTGGCCTCTGGGGTGCCCTGAAATGGGCCAGCGGCAAACTCGGAGCTATTGCCACAGGCGGAGTGGTTTGCGGTCTTCTCCTGGTCGGCGCCAAACTTCTCGCTCAAGGAGCCGTCGGACACGTAGGAGCCCGCATCTGTGCGCGCGCCCTGGACTCACCCACGGCCCAGTGGCGCCTCCGCTGTTGCCAACCGATCAGGAGGCCGCGCGATGAGGCCACACACACAATGCCGCGCACGCACCCCGACGACCCCGAGAGCCAGCACGTGCACTCTCTTCGACACCCGCTGCTACAGGAACACTATGCTGCTGCAGTTGCCGCCGCAGTCGCCGAGGTCACCACCGCCACCACCGCCGCCATTGTTGAAGTCACTGCCGCGGTATCGCGAGCCTCGTCTGTCACACCACGGTCGACCAGCCCGTCCCCGCGAGACGGCCCCACAAGCGGCGCGGCCTATGGCAACCCGCCGACTCACGAAGACGCCACAGCTCAGGCCACCGACGCCGAGGCAAGTAAAACACGTGAGCGCACCCTCGACAGCCCGTGGTCCATCTTCCGACATGCAGATGCTCGTGGTTCCTCTTCCGACATGGACACCCAACCACCACGACGGCGAGCACGCTACGCATCACCCGCCAGGCCCCAGGCGCCTCCAGGCCCTGGTACGCCCCACCCAGCCCTCAGGCCACCGACGCGCAACTTACGCAGCACCATCCAGCGCGACCCAGCGGTCCCCGTGCCGCCGACGAGCATCCTCACCTCCCTGTACCAGAACGGCTTTGCGCTTGGTAACAGTGGCGTGACTACAGAGGACATCAAAGACGCCCTGCGACTCTACGACCATCCTCGATTCACCCATGACCCAACGCTCCAAGCGTTGGCGCCGTGGACTGACATCATGCAGAGGCCCCCGAACCGACTCACTTGGGTGCTGGAAGACTCGGGTGGGAACTCAGGCGAGACGATCTTCCCCTACCTCACGTGGGACCTCCGTGAACCCACCACTGACACGCCCACGGTCTTCTGGCACGGGACCCGCGGCGACCTTGCGGCTCGTCTCGCTTTCAACGGAGGTCACCTCCTGCCGGGCCCCCGCCGTGAAGCGAAGGGTCGAACCGCCACAAATGTAGACCGCACGTACGTGAGTGTGCACCCGTCGCTGGCCGCGTGGTACGCGGTGCCGCCTCACCCGCCCTGCAGCCTCGAAGACGACACCCTCGCCTGGGGACCCATCGCGCTCTGGATGTGCGAGGCTACCAAACCGCCGCGCGGTGAGAACTGGCACAACTTCGTGAAAGGGGAGGCTCACGGAGCGCGCCTCATCTACCCACGGGTCCTGGGCCTCCTCATCCGCATGGACTGGTGTGCCCCCACCGAAGCTGCCTCCAGGTGCCGTGCCCTCCCACACACCTATGGCATGGGCGACTGTGCGCACGCCCTCCACATTGCCGGCTTCGATCACCCAGACCTCCGCGAGGCGGCTGAAGCCCGCGACCAGGAAGCAAACACCTGGCGCCGGCTGGACACCGCGGCAGCGTGGCCACCGCCGCAGGCACTATACTCGCCAGAGGCAGCGCGAGCATGGGCTACACAGCACTACGACACCGAAGCAGCCACCAGGGCCGACCCCAACCAGCCCCGTCCGCGCGCCTCGCTTCGCAAGCTCCAGCTGGACCCGCAGCCACTGATCGACCTGGTGTACACTGGCTTGCAGGCCGTTCCGTGCGGGGGCAGTCCGACGTACGAGCGCCGCGCCCCAGCGGCTCCAGCCCTGGGGCCGCGTCTGGCCCATCGCACACCTACCAGCCAGGTGCCGCCCTGGGACACAGTCCAGACCGCTCATCGACGACATCGGGAGCCGACGACCGCCGTACGCCGTCCCTCATCAGCGCGGCCGCCGCCCTCGCCCGAGGCCATGCCCGCTCACGGCGATCCGCCTCACGTTCGTCACGGCAGAGCGGCGGAAACTCCACCTCTCACAGCAGCGACATCGAGACGTGGGAGCACATCGAGACGGAAGAGGAGCCGACCGCCTACCACGTCCTCGCCTTCCACGTCCGCGATGTGCGGGCCCGTGTGAACGCCCCTGGCGTCGAGGTCTGGCTTGACCCGGGCGAGCATCACGATGGCGCCTACCTACCGTGGGGGGCGACCGTTGTGGGCCACCGCGTTATTGACCCTGCGGTTGCGGGTCGCGACGGCTGGGTCATCCTTCACCACGACCATGGCGATACCACTACCAGGCTCTGGGCACCGACCCAAGTCCACGTCAAGGCGGACGACACTTGGCGCACGGTCATGATCCCAGCGGACCTGGGGCCCCAGTGGATCGAGCGCCATGCTGACGACGCTCGCCTCCCCGCGGAGGTGGTCCGCACTACAGGCCAGTCCTGGTTCGCCGACGTCTGGCCCTTGTGGGATCGACCCCGACCCCACCCAGACGACGCAGTCACCGACGAGCAAGCGTTCCCGCCCCTACCAGGACGCTGGACTTGCCTACAGTGCCGATTCCAATGCTGTCAGTATTGTGCTGCCCGCCGCAACACGCAGCTCGGCACCTCGGGCCAACCAACGTGCCCGGACTGCTCCCTCAGCGGACTACGTGCACCTATGGACTGGTCCACGGACTACTCTTGCAACAGCTGGACGTGTGCGTACAGCACCGACAACAGGGACTCCGACACATGCTGCCTCTCCAGCAGATGCCCGCATCCGCCTCGTCCGCACAGCCATTTCGACGTCCGTGCCACAGGGATGCCTCCGCACATCCTCGCCCGCCAATACGGCAACGCGCCAGCCCAGCACGACCTCAAGGAACCCCCCCGAGCGCCTTCAGGCCCCGGGGGGGAGCCTCCGCAACCAGGCCAAGCAGGATACCAGGGTCAATGGTATCTACCACCGAGGCCGCGTCGCGTCCTCAAGCAGGGATTGCCCGACGGCACGAGGCGGCCACCAGGGTTCACAGGAACGGGGATGCCTGAAGACCCGTCTCCCGACCAACCGCTGTGGAAGGAAGGCTACGTGCTCTTCGGCCCTCACCAGGCCCTCAAGGAGGACTTCATCTTCAACAAAGCGGTCCGCCGACCTTACTCCCTAGCCATCACCAACATGCACAGGGATCGTGTCACAGTCAGGACCGTCTGCGAGTCTATCGCCGAGCGCATCCACACTACCCGCACGCGCTGGCGAGATGTGGTACTGTACTGGGATGCCGAGGGCGGCCCTGGGCCTCAAGCTCTCGACTACGACATGCGCCTCTGTGACGCCATGGTGAGTCGTGCCACGACCGAAGCCGAGTTGAACCACGACCGCAGCAACCGTGGTAGCTTCTGTCTCTATGGACCAGCGCACCAGCGGGCTGTGAACATCACGGTGCTCCCCGAGCCGCAGAACATTGACTACGTGGAGCATGTGCGGCGCTACTCACCCGTCGGGGAGACTTACCCAGACCATGCCTTCGAGCACGTCTATCAGGGCTGGCGGCGGCCCGACGTGCCGCCCATCCTCCCCGACACCCGCCCGCTCTCGAGAGCCGACCAGCAGCGCTACCAACAGCACCAGCAGCGCACCCAGCAGCGCGACCAACGCGACGCAGGTCAGCCGAGCACGCCACGCAACCGCTCTCCCGCGCGCGTCCCGACAGGCGACAGCGCGGTGTACGGCGGGGGCGCCGCCTATCACCGTGGCCCCATTGGTGCCAGGCCAGCGGTCGTCGGCTACCCGCGTGCACTCGGGCAGGCTCCCCCACGGGCCACCTCGCCCGTGCCAGGGTCCACGCGTGCCTGGGGCCACTACCCAGGCCGCCACGACAGCACCGCCAGCAACCAGCCCGCAGTGGCACCCCCTGCGGCTCCAGCCCAGGGGGCTGCACCAAGCCGCGGCAGGACAGGGCGCCCCGAAGGATGGCGCGAGGCGAACGTGCGTGCCTGGCAACCGCGCCAACACACACCCCCGCCAAACGTGGCCGCAGCGCTGCGCCCTGCCCAGGCAAAACCTGCCCCCCCTGAGCGCGAGCGGCAGCCGCTCGTCCCGCTCGTCCTCACGCACACCCAGGCGCACCACAGCGCCTCCCCGCGGCACAGCGAGGGTAGTGCCCACCACGTCAGCCCCCGGCCCGACGCCGTCGACCCTGACCAGGCTGCAGCCTCGGCGGCGGGCGGCACAGGCGGCTCCCGCCCGCCCAGCCCAACACCCTGCGCAGCGCCGATCCGCTCCCCGAGCAGGGCGGACTCTGCGCGCGCTAACGCCCAGGTGGCCTCGCCACGTGACCGCCACACGGGCGGGCGCGTCCCGCGCAGCCGGTCCTACAGCCGCCACAGCTCGCGCAAGCCCCCTGGGAGCTCCACGAGCTCGCCGCCTCGCGAGACTCAGGCTGACGGCCAAGCCTCCGAGGTGGTGCCACGTTTCGGTGCCAGCGCCATCGAACCTGGCCAGGTCGACCTCGAGCCGACGCCGTCCACGGACCAGGAGCTGCCACCGCCCACCCGCGTTGTCGTCGCCTTCGACGAGGCGCCGACCTTCGACCCCTACAAGCACAAGTACTCCGTCAAGGGCCTCGCGGCGGGCTTCGGCGGCGGCTCACCGCTGCCCCCTCTGAGCCACGGCGGCGGCCCCGCCACCTCAGCCGCTGCCGCGGCAGCGGCGGCCCCGCGTGGAGTCAGCCCTGTCCGCAACGCGTGCCTCACGGCAGCGGGCATGGACGAGGCTCAGCGCCAGGCCACCGACCGCGCCGCTCGCCACGCCCAGCTAGTGGCTGACGCGCCGGCAGGGCGTCCGCCGCCGCAGCCACAGGGCCCACCGCCCGAGGCGAGCGCGGAGGGTGCACACGAACAAGCTGTTCCAGCTGACGTTGCTCATCACGGCACTGACGGGGCGGGCGCGCCGCCGCAGGACGGACCAGCGGTGTCGCGTGCGCAGTATTTGCGCGCGCGCTGCGCCGCTGCCGGGCCGAGCTGCCGCCGCTGGTTTGCTTTTGCTCTTGAGCTCGGCAGGACGGATCGAGGAGTCGCCTCCCTCTCCCCCTGCTGCCGTCTCACCTCTCCTCCCTCCGTCCCCCACGGTACAGGAGTGAGGAGGATTTTTCGAGGCAGTTTTGCCGACTGTTTATGACCCCCCCCCGGCGCAGCGTCGACCATGCCTTGCCTATACTTTTGGCCCGACGGCGGCTTCAGCCCCGTCCAAGCCAATCTGCCGCGACGCCATGAGCTCCTACTGTGGCCAAGCCTTCTACCTGGGTGACGGCCAGGCTGCCCTCCACCGTGCGGGGCGTGCTAACCCCAGCTCCACCGACGGAGATGGGCCAGGTCGCTCCATCCACCTCGTCAGCCTCAACATCACGAGTCTCCCAGCGAACTGGCCAACCATCACCGCTCTAGGTGTCGACCACAACGCCGCAGTCATAGCACTGCAGGAGACCCGACATGCCAAGCCTACCAGGCAAGCCATCGCTACCAACGCCGCCAATCCACACCACGGAGGATACCAGGCCAGTCTGGGACCTGACCTGGATCTGGCGCGTGCTCAGCGCAAAGCTGCTCACGGTGGCACGGACCACACGGTCGAGGGCAACACCGGCGCCTCGGGTGGGGTCGCCATCCTCTCTAAGGACGCCATCGTCGACTCCACCGTCGACGACATTGCGACCTGTATCGCCACCCTCAAGGCCAAGAAACGATGGCACGAGGCCTTCCTCCCGCTCTGCACCCAGCACCGCCGCAGGCGGCGACGAAACAACCACGGTCCCGCTGGGATCTACATTGCGAGCCTCTACGGGGTCGCTGGAGGGGACAGCACCGATTTGTTTCGGCTTGCTGATTGCGCCGCCGCGAGGGTCGGCTCAGCCCCGTATTTCATTTGCATGGACGCCAACACGAACATCGACGACAATCCACATCTGCTGCACATGATGCAGCACGGATGGTTTAACGTCGCTGAAGGCACACCAGACCACACCATGCACACATATGGCAATATCCCTGACTGGGACCGCGTCACCAAGTGCCCCCGCACTTCGCGCATCGATTATATCATCGCCAACCAAGCTGCGCGATCCCTTGTCACCGACTTCTGCTATCTGCGTGACTTGCCAGCGAAGTCCCATGTTGGCCTGCAGGTCACACTCGACCTTAGCCGCCTCGATCACACGGCCCCACGCCTTCTGGCCCCCACGCCTTACCCTCCAAACGACGGAGCTCATGAGGACCACGAACTTCAGGCATTATAGTCATCAACGAAAAGTTAGCACGAGCGCTATCCAGCCTGTGCTATCTCTGTGAATGCGCCACCCATCTCCCCGGGGAAACTTGTTCTGGGCCAAAACGTCGATAACAGGCCGCTTTTCGAAATTACAACCCGAAATTTCACGAGCCAGTTGCGCGTGCAGTTTCAGAAAATCAATAATACATCGAGTTGTTTTTACATTTTTGGGCATGCACTTGCAGTGGAGAGGGCGTTTGATACGATATTTTACGCGTCGGCATACGCGTCGGGCGACACCGGGCGCCTCAGGAGGGAGTAGATAGCACGCCCTGGGAAGGAGGAGGCGAGTGAGGGAGGGGAGGAGGGAGTAGATAGCACGCCCTGGGAAAGAGGAGGCGAGGGAGGGGAGGAGGGAGTAGATAGCACGCCCTGGGAAGGAGGAGGCGAGGGAGGGAGGGGGGAGGGAGGGAAAACAGTCCTCCTCCACCTCGCCTCATCCCCCATGCTCATTCTCTCCTCCTCCTCCTCGGTCGGCTGCCTCAGCGTCGCCACTGTTGGACTCGGCTTGGTAAGCTGGGGGCTCTGTCTTGTGGCCCGTGCGGGCTGTAGGGCAGAGCTCCAGTTCCCAGCCCCTGTTTCCGGCCGCCTGGACCGCAGGAATGTGACATATTTGCCATTGTGCATGAGATGCGCCAAGCGCGAGTAGGTGCCCCGCCCGTTCAGGGGGGGGGCAACCTTCTAAATCGCAGAGAGTAGGTGCCCCGCCTGTTCAGAGGGGGCCTGCCTGTGCCATGCCGCAGCTTGGAAGAACGCATTCCTCCTCCTCCTCCTCCTCCTCCTGCTCCTCCTTCTCTGCCTCGGATGCCCAGGAAGGGAGAGGAGAGGAGAGGAGAGGAGGACGATGTGGGAGAGGAACGGGCAATGAGGAGGAGGAGAAGGGTTCGAAGGGGTAGAGATCCAGCCCTAGCTGCACCCCACCCCGCGAAAAGTAGTTAGCACAAGTGTTCCAAGGAGTAGTTAGCACACGCTGGCCTGGATCCATTCCGCAACGCCCAAAGAGGTAGGATTTTCAGGCCCAAGAGGGCACCGAAGAAGATAGCACGAGTACCAGGCGGTGCTAACTTTTCCTTGGAAGACTCGTGCTAACTTTTCGTTGGTGACTATAGGGACCCTCATCGCAGGACGATACCATGACCGCATGGAGCAGGCTGACACACGCGACGATGTGGAACGCATGTTCGCCCTGGCAAACGAGGCCAGCCATGAGTACCATCTCACCCGGCTGCGGGACCTGCCGCCCCCACCGCCAGACCACCCAAAAAAGAAGGCCCCTACCATGCACGGGCTCACACCCACGTTCGAGGAGCGACCCGCCGTCCCCCGCGCCTTTCCCACCTACGGAGCTTCCACGATTCACATGAACCGCCTTCGCAAGCTCCATCGGCAACTTTGCGAGCTTCGCTTCATCGGACAGCACCATCATATGGACTGCCGTGCTATCCCGCCGCACCTGGCGCAACGCGTCGACTGCACGTGGACCGCGGCCCGCCTTCTCTGCCACAAGTTGCGCCCCACGGCCCTCCTGGCCTTTCCTGACGCCTGGACCCCCGACGTGCCAGCACCACGCGGAGAGCACCTAGATCGTCTGATCCAAAACCTAGACTCGGAGCTGGCGCGACGTGCAAACCGAGCCAAAGCTGAACGCATCAAGATCTGGGCTGAGGGTGTCCGCGAGCCAAGCGGGCGAAAGGCGGCCATATACGCACGGGCTGCCGACTGCTCGCCCACGGCGTATCTCCGCACGCCTACCACTCCCGACGATGCACAGCTCCACTGCGACACCACCGCCTTCAACCCTGACCAAGCTAGCACGGACGATAGTGACGCCGACACCGACGCCGGCGGCTTCAGCCCCAGCGACGGTAGTTCGCTCGACACGGACAACGACGACGGCCACACTCGTGGCCCACCACCTGCCCAGGTTCCCGACGCCCTCCCCGCCAACGCTATTGTTGCCAACACCAAAGACATGCTTAAGCTCATGGTCGACACCTGGGAGCCCATCTTGGGCAGGTACCGCGCTCGCGCGGGCCATGACGCCGAAGCTATGCCGACGTGGGCGGACTTCTACGACGAATACCGCCAAGAGCTGCCTACGCCATCACCAGCAGCCCCCTTCCACCTCACCGACGACCAACTCATCCACTTCATTCGCACCCGTTCACCGCGCCGCGCGGGGGGACTCGACGGCTGGACAACTAAGGAGGCTAAGGAGTTACCCGACGACATCCTTCGCCTCTTCGCCAGCGTCTTACGTGCTATGCAACGCACTGGCACCATCCCCGAGCCCCTCCTGCACGTGCCAAACCCGTGCCTCCGAAAAGGCCGAGGGGAATTCCCGACGGACCAACGACTTCTCTCGGTTCTTTCCGTGTGGATGTATGCGTGGGAAGCGCCGGCCTACCGTAGCCTCACGACCTGGCGGCAAGGATGGACCCATGCCACGAGCTTCGGCGCTGTTCCCAAAGCCACCATTGGGGATGTCAGCACCTCTCTCGCCCTGCGCATCGAACACGCCAGGACTTTACTCCTCCCCTTAGCTGGAGCTGCCCTTGACCGACAGAAGTGCTTCGACTACCTCATCACGGACATCTGTCTAAACCTTGCGCTGCACGCGGGGTGTCCACAAGACATCGTTACTGTCCGCCGAAATTTCTACAGACACCACAAACGCTACATCCGCATGAACGGAGCGTACTCCAGGGACCTGGCCAGGACAAACGGTCACCTCCAGGGCAGCTCGTGGTCCCTGGATGACATCAAGCTGCTCATGTGCGTGTGGACAAAGAGGCAGCACCGATACGTTCCTCGATCACTCAGCACTACCTTCGTTGACGACAGCAACTCCACTACCCACACCGCTTCTGAGCTGCAGAAATCTCTCGACGAAACCGCCAAGTTTGATCGATTCTCAGGTCAACGCATTCACCCTGGTAAAGTGGCAGGGTGGGCGCTCACCGACGAGCTTCACGCCGCCGTTACCCAGCTCACACTGGCGGATCGCCCCCTACGTGTGGTCGATTCCTTCAAGCTCGTCGGGAGTTACATCAACGCAGAGGCAGCGCCGGCTCCAGCCGCGCTTAACCTCACGGCCACCGCAGACGCCCGTGTACGGAGGGCGACTATCCGCCTGCCGCGCATTGGCAAGCTCCCGTCGCCGATGCTTATCAAGGCGCGGCACGCCCGATCCCTGGCTGCCAGCGTCTGCACCACGGGCACCGACATTCAAGCACCATCAGGCCCAGCCAAGACTGCCTACAACCACGCCCTCAAGGCGGCTATCCGCCCCAAGGGGAACAAGTGGGTCGAGTTCTGGACTCTCATGGCCGTGTGCGTGCCGGGACACGCCCTTGAGATCGACGCCATCACGCAGCGTGAAGCATTCCTGTGCCTGCGGCGACAGGTTAACCGCGACGTTACACTCTGCGGGCTCGCCAGAGACCTCCAACACCACGTCCAGACCCTGTTTGGTGGAGGACCCGTCGGACGACTCGTCCAGTCGCTCCAGCAGCTCCGATGGACCTGGCCCACATTTGGCATCATGTACGACGACTGGGGCTGCCCGATCAGCTGGCTGAATTTACCCCAAAACGCCTTCCTGCACATGCTGCGGGCCTCACAACGCAGGGCATTTCTGCGGAGGATCAAGCCACGGCGACACGACCTTGGCTACCTCGCCTCTGTCAGACAGGGCCTTGACCTCTTCGCCAGCACGTGGCTCGCGCGAACTAAAGGAGCAGCCAAATGCACTGCCTGGCAGCTGGCGCTCCTCCTGAACTACCTGTCGGGCGGGGACCACACCCAACAGCGACGATCCCGATCAAACACGTCGGCAGACCCCAGCCCCATGTGCCGCTACTGTGACGAGGAAGAGGAAACTCAGGAGCACACTGTCCGCGACTGTAAGTGCTGGGCCCGAGAAAGACTCCCTCTCACCACCCTCATCAGTGACGACCAGTGGGCCCGTCTTCCGCCGCACACAAGACACTGCGGGCTCTTCGACGAAGACCCAGCCCTCCTCGACCTGCAGGCCGACCTCGCGAGGGACCCGCTGCCACAGCCCATTCCGCGGCCCTCCCCTGATGGTGATCCTGCGGCTTCAGCCCAGGACACCTACACCACCTACCTTGACTACGACACTGGTTGGACATGGGTCTATGCTGCCACGGACGGTGCGTGCACCAACCAAGCCATCCCATTGCTAGCACGAGCGGGTTACGGCGTCTACTACGGCATCGATCACCGCATGAACTACAGTGCACGCGTTCACGGCCTAACGCAGAACGCCCAGGTTGCGGAGACCCTCGCCATTGTCCACCTTACGGCATGTGCCGAACGGCCCGTGCACGTTTTCGTGGACAACCAGGCGGTGGTCGATGGGTTCCAAAGCATCATCGACGGACATCCAGCGCCGCAGGGCACGCACGCGGAGCTCTGGGAAAAGATCCACCGATGTGTTATGGCCAAGCCCAACATGTTTCGCGTCGAAAAAATCGCCAGCCACCTGGGAGACCTGGGCATCGACCTTGGGCTCATCGGGCCCATCGCGGAGGAGTTCAACCGTCAGGCCGACGCCCTTGCCACAGCGGCGGCACGCACGCACAACCTCCCCGACGACATTGTTGAAGCTGCCAAAACACGACATCGCCAAGCGACCGTGCTTCATGGGGTCGCTGTCGCTATCTACGAGCGCAGACACCGTACTCTGCCGCTCCCACACCGCAGGGCTGGGTTTACAGCAGCGGAACTCAGCAAAATGGAACCGAACCCCCTGCTGTCGGACCAGGCACCACCTGCGGCTGGACCAGACATCCCGCAGAACCCTGACGAGCTCTGGGCCGAGGCACAACGGGCGATGTACGACGAACAGGAGGACGACCCGTTCGGCTTCGGCGGGGGACTAGACTTCCTGGACGACGGGCCAGCCAGCGCCAACCCTGCCCCGTCGGGCATCCGCACGACGCCCACCTCGACTCCGCCACCGAGAGCGACATCGCACCCACATGATGACGTCGCTCACCGTCAAGACGCCGACGAGGACCTTTATGATCCCCTCGGATTGAGTGGCAGCATAGACGACGCCCCGCCGACACCCCACGCTGCCGACGATCCCGCTTCATCGAGACGCCACCCGACCACGCGGCCGACCTCCGAGCCCTCGCACGGCATCATGATTGGCCCCCCCGTGCCACCCACCCCGTCCCCCCACCAGCGCCAGCCCGCGGGGGCGGCTCCAGCCCCCCCGCAGGGCACTGAGCCAGTCAGGCCGTCGCACCCCGTCCACGCTTTTACTGTTGCTGGGTGCGAGGCTGCGGCTCCTCCGTCCTCACGGGGCGTGGCCCTAGCGGCTTCAGCCCTGGGGCCGCGCGTTGCCCTCCAGTCGCCGCGCAAGGGCGACGGCCGCCAGCACACGGATCGCCGCACCGCGCTGGTCCACCACCTGGCCAGGCGCACCGATGACCTCGTCCCCGCCACGAGGCCCGCGGCCGCAGGCACAGAGCAGCCGCCCCTCACCGACCGCGAAGCCGAGCTGTCCCAGTCTATGGCCGCTCTTCAGCAGAGGTGTGCTGCTCTCGCCGCCGACCTTGCCGCTGCTCAAGCCCGTCAAGGCCCTCTGCTCCAGCGCCTCCACCGCGCCGGGCGTGCCTTCGCCGAGCTGCTTACACCCTCGCCCGATGGTGCTGCGCCGCCACTCACCCTCCATGCTATGCTGTCATCGCTCCGCGGCGCTCCGCCTGGAGCCCCGCGCTAATCTCCGCCATTCTGCCTGCCCGTGTGCACGCGTGGCCCCGCGTCCACGGTGTCAGGGCGTGGGGGCGGGGGGTGCCCCGTCCCTGCGCGCCGCTTTGCGGCCAAGCGCCCAACTGGCGGTCTGCCAAGCCGCCTAGCCACGTGTCAGCACGTCGCCTTTCTTGTTGGGGCCTTCTTCGTCACGCGGTCTGACACGTGAGATCTTCACTGTCTGTCCGCCGTCTGTAGCGTCAGTCGCATTGCGCCGGGGGAGGGGGTTTGTTGCCCGCCCTCGTATCTCAAGGCTGCACCGCCGCAAATAGTGTTTGGCGGGTTGTCGCACCGCAGTGCGCCTCGCGGACGGACCCTGGTCCGCCTACTTGTCCGGTCTCTCTCTCTCTCTCTCTCTCTCTCTCTCTCTCGTTCGCTTCCTCATTCTCTTTCTCTCTCTCTCTCTCTCTCTCTCTCTCTCTCTCTCTCTCTCTCTCTCTCTCTCTCTCTCTCTCTCTCTTCAGGGATGATTGGGCAGTTTCTTGGGCCATCCAAGTGGTCTCTGGGGCGTGCTCTACCTCCTCAACTTAACGCGGGGGGGGGGGGGGCAACGTCGCGCGGGGTGCTGCGCCGGCGAAAATTTCCCCGAGGGCAGTTTCTCGGGCCGGCGAAAATTACGATGCCCAGGGGCTGGCGAAAAATCTTCAAGCAGTGGCGAAGCGTCCTGGCGCACCTAAAGTCCTGCCAAACAATGTTCTCAGAACCGTCTGTGGTTCCCACGAAATGTTCTTAGAACATTTCTGCTAGGGGCTGTCTTGTTTTACCACATCGGGTTATTGTTTTAAGAACATTGCTTTTGTTATTAGAACATTTTTGGGTTCTAATAACATTTCGTGGTAGGACTATAGGAATGCCGGGGCGGTCGGTCCCTGCTCAAAATCAACGGCATGCCAGGGTCGCGGCCAACCGGGATGATGGCGATATCATTGAAGGCCATGGCGCGGCGGCGGCGAACAAGAGGGCGCTGCGTTGACGGCGATGACGCGAGGAGAATGGTTCTGCGGATCGCGAGGGTGGTTGCCGTTGTCGTCGTCATCGCCGTCGTCAGTCCTCCGATTCATCCTCACATGCGCGGGCGCGGTTGATGCAGACTGGGCGAGCGCGTTACTGATGCGCGCAGCAATGACCAGCGACCTCGCGAGCAATCTGCGCTCGTGCGCGCCGGCAAACATTACGCCTGTATGTCGCGAGGGGCGGCGGGAAATATTCTTCGGGACACAAAGCCGGCAAAAATTAGGTTGGCCCAACAACGCGACCGGTGAAAATTACACCGCCCACGTTAAATCAGGGAGATGGAATAGTTCGAGTCGTCGTGGGCCTTCGGGTGGCCCCTCCTAAGGCCTCCTGAGAGATTTCTCGGGGAGGCTGAGTGGCTCCTGGCGACGGCTGTCCGGCTTCCCGCGAAGCTTTCTGGCGTCCCTGGGGTTCCGCAGCGGTTCCTTTGGTTTCTTGAAAGGTTCACTTGGGCCTCCTGGGAAGCGCCCCCCCTCCGATGGGCCCTCTGAGCTCTCCGAGAATGCTTCTCGGGCGTTCTAAGATGGCCTCTTGGCCTGGTGGCGGCGCTCCCAGGCCTCATGAGAGGCCCCGCGGGTATTCAGACAAGCCTTCGGCCCTCGGGGGAGGTCTCTGGCGCCGCGGAGAGACCCCTGCGAGGCTTTCGGTCCAGGTTAGAAAGTGATCCCATACAACCATACATGGTTTCTCATCTCTTCCCATAGCGTTGGGCACGGGGCCCAATTTGCGCGATCCATTCGCGAAAGTAGGAGCCCTTGCCCCGCTATATAAGGTGCGCTTCTGGTTCTCACGTAGTTATTCAGGGTTTCTTTCTGGGTGCCTCAGGGGGGGGGAGGGGCGAGGGCCCCTGCCCCCCCCGAACAGTTTCGGGCCTCGCGGGGGTCAGATGCCTCCCCGGCCCCCCTGAAAAGTCACTGGGGGGTTCTCGGGCCTTCTGCCAACGCCCTCAAGCATCCCGGCATTCGTTTCTTGAGAGGGCCGTTAGGACCTCCGCGGGGCGAGTCGTCTATTGACGAGCCTCGTTCGCCCCTGGACGTGGTTTCCGGGGGGCGTCCTCGGCGTCTTGGGAATTCTAAATTGCTCCAGCGACCGCGTCGGGCCACGCGGGTTTCTGCTGGGCCCCCTCGTCGAGACCTGCCGGGGCACGAATGCGATAGTCACGCAATGATCATTGGCCTCCCTGGGGGAGGCCCAGGGGCCATCTCGCAGGCGATCCAGGGCTTCTCGGGCCCGCGATGCATTCCGTCACCAATGGCCATCTTGCGCAGCATCGGCAATTATGCTGGGGCCACCTGGGGCCGCGTCGAGTCGCGCGGCGACGCGCGGCCCGTCGGCCCAGGCATTCAAGGGCGCGCAATAGAAACGTTGCGCGTCGCGGCCGTCGCGCCACCAATGGCCGCCGCGTCGGCGGGGCCACGCGCGGGGGCAACGCTGCCAATGAGCAGCGGCAGCGCGGCGAGAAGGCGAAGCCCCCAGGGGTTCACGCGGCAACTATCCTTGAGGACTTTGCGAAGTCGGCTGCGACGGGCCCATTAGCTTGGCCAGGGGCGACTGGGCGAGCACTGCCGGCGCTTCTTTGCGCGTGGTTGCTGGCGTTGGCGGCTGCGTCGCTGGTCTGATGAAAACTTATTTGTTCGCGGTTCGAATGCCCCCAAGGCAGCTATTTGCGGGGGCGCGGGTTCGATGCGGCAGGCAAATGCGTGCGCGGCCGCTCTCGCGCCGCCGCCCACCTACTCGCGGGTCGCCCCGCGCTCAGGACTAGCCCGCAATGGCATCGACGTCGCGGGCGGAGTGGTCGACCCCGACTACGGCGGATACATCGGCGCGATTATGCGCAACGCCAGCCCGCGGGCGTTCGCGGTCCAGCAAGGCCTGGAACGCACAATCACGGATTCCCTTAGCGCGGTCGTTACCCACCTTCTTCCATCCCCCCGCGGTTCCGGAGGCTTCGGTCGCACTGACGCGACGCGCCTCAGCCGCGGCCTCATCCCGCAGGAATCAGGCACTGTAGCGCCAATAGGGCCTGAGGGTAATTATGTGACCGAAGACCCCGTGCACCCGCTACACAAGGGGGTGGATGGGTCAGCCCGCAAGGCTAGCCAAGCCGACCTGCCCCGGCAGGAGCGGGCAGCAGGACCAGGGCGTCCCTTTGAGAGGACTTTCGCTAGCGCTGCAAGAGCATGGCTTCGACGTCATCCGCGCCGCCAACTTGTCGGGTGCCGCCGCGACGCTAGCCGACCCTCCTTTCCCCAGCTGCACTTACAGCATTGCGTGGATCGCGCGCGACGCGGATAGGGGCGAGACTCATTTCATGTTCGACACTTTTCCCGAGCGGTGTCCAGGAGTCAAGGGTTCTGGCGCCAGAATCGCGATCTACGGCCGCCGCGGCCAGCAATGCAAACGACCGTCAGTGCGACGCACTATCGATTCACGCGCGTTCCACCTGACCCACCACAGTGCATGTCACAAGCCCGTGGCCCCAGAGGCCGAACATTTCAGCGCAGTTTGTTATGGTGTTTTCCGGGGCCCCCATTTGCAATCAGCCGCGCAGTGCAACATCGAGCTCGAGGGGCGCAAGGGCGACTGGACGAGCATCGGCTGGAGGGCGTGCGCGGCCCTGATGCTCCGCGAGGTCTTGCGCCGGCCGCCGCGCTGCACTTGCGCTTCCGCCGGCGCGGGCGTGACGCGGAAGGCGTGTCCTCAACGACGCATGACGGCGGCTTGCGCGCTAGGCCCGAACATTTTTCCCAGTTTCATGGCTGCGCGCCGCCCCGATTCCGAGCAGCGCGCCCAGCGCCGCAACGCCGCGCGCCATGCCGGAGACCATTGATCACGAGCATCCCGCGCAGTACATTTTCAGGGCGACCGCAGCGTTCTGGGCGGACACTCAGGCAGCGGTTCCTGCCCAGGAGGCGACGTTCGAGGCGGAAGGTCGGGCAGTTACTCTTGCCCTGGAGGTCGGAAGCACACTCGCGACGATGAATCCGGGCAGCCACGACAGGTGCCCGACAATTGCGTTGTCGGCGACTACCCCCGCAGCAGAGAGCACACGCCAGGAAAAGCGAAGATTATGGAGGGCCGCGTGCCTAAGGCACGTAATCAGGTCGTAGAGGACCACAACGACGGCTGCGTCGCCGACCCTATAGGTCTGGCCCCATTTCATCTGGGCGTCTCAGCCATTGGCGAGCCGGGTCGCGCCGACGAGCGCGACAACGACGAGCCCCACGGCAGTCTTACGCCAGGCCTGCCCACGCGGTGGTTTTAGGGTTCGCCGGCCCGGGCATCGGATCGCCATTTGGCGAATGCTCAAACGTCACAGTCCACCGAGCTCGATGACGTTCACCACTTCCTCACCAACCTCGCTTCCGTCGATCGCGGCGCTGGGGAGGCGCGGGCCAGCCAACTCGCTGTCCTGCGCCACCTCAGGGCGGGTGCGAACTTCGACCTGATCACGGGCTGTGACCTCAATGACGAGAGCCGGCAGACAGCCGTAGAGCGACGCGTCAGACGACGCCGGCCCTTGGCGGCCATAATGGATCCCACTTGCCGGCCCTTTGGTCGTTGGGCGACCTTCAATTACAAGTGCAACTACCGCACTTGGCTACGATCCTGCGAGGACGCAGAGCCTCATGAACGATTCTGCGGCTTCCTAGCATTGCTGCAGCTGCAGCTTGGCGGCTACTTCGTCGACGAGCACACAGCAAAGTGGGACTTCGAGATCGTCGCGTGGGCACTCTGAGAAAGACCGCCAGCCTTGTTTCCAACGCCCCAGAGATCCTCGAGCAGTTCGCAAACCTCAGGTTACCAATAAGGACGCGCACGCGCACGACGAGGGACTCCACAGCACCGACTTC
Organism: Prorocentrum cordatum; assembly: GCA_963575745.1. Lineage (NCBI taxonomy): Eukaryota > Dinophyceae > Prorocentrales > Prorocentraceae > Prorocentrum > Prorocentrum cordatum. Next base: position 537,955 of record CAUYUJ010015216.1, read on the forward strand.
CAGGTGTGGCCATATGGAAGATTGCCGAACGGCTTGTCCACGGCATCGTGGACCCACGCCGACGCCTGAGACGAGCGCACGCGGCGAACTTCGTTCGCGCGTGCGACGCAATGTCGATGCGGCAGCCTACCCAGCAGTGGCCTCAGGGGCCACAGAGGGCGAAATCAGGAGGGCAATGGCGGCTGAGCGCGCGCGCTATTATTGCCAGAGGACCCGACGCAACGTGCAATCAGACTTCCCCATGCGCGCCCGAGACCCGGTCATCTGCCAGGCGCCCGCGCAGCGCCCCAATCCATGGGGAATACCTCGGCTGCCGCGATGAGAACGAACGCGACCGTCCAGCGCGCGCCCGCGACTTCAGCAAGTGTAGGCTCGCGGACCCTCATGCGTGGCCGTGTCCACGCACTGGCCAACATCCACGAGCGCCACCGCGACTTGTAGGGCCCCGCCCAACCAGCGACCAACAGGCTCAGCTACCTGGAGGAGCCGACCTCGGAGCAGAAAGCGAAGCAGCACTACCATTGGCACAGTCCAGTGCGCCAGGAGCCAGCTCATCCTCCAGCGCTGGGGCTCAGGGCAGTTGGTCCCGCAACTGCGTTGCCGGTCCACGACTGCGAACCAGTCCAGCAAGCGGCGCCGCGCTGAGACGGGCAGCGCCGCGAGCTGCCGACGCTGCTGTAGGATTCTCAGCGTCTGCAGACTGGACTCGGTCCGACATCGCCGCCCGTCGCTACGAGCACTACGTGGCGACAGACACGAGACGCGAATGCAAGCGCGCCGCTCAGGGGGATACTTGCACGGGCCCTACGTGCAGCCAACATGCCACAGGCAATCCTTGACCCTCATCCCCACAGTGGTCAACAATTGTGGGGGATGCCGCGTGCGACTACCTCCATTACGCCAATATCGAATGATACTGCGAGCCTGATCTGCTGCGCCTCAAGGTGGCGCAATGGCCCGGATACGGCGGATAGATGCGACTCAGCGTTGCTGGCAGCAGTTGGCAGGTCGTGGATCCAGCTATTTGGATAAATGGAGACCTTCATCGCGGACGGCGAAGGCGTGATGACCTCCAAGTATTTCGCTGAGGAGACGAGTGGGGGGGGGCAGGTGGACATCCGTTTTCCGCGCCAAAGCGGTCGTTTCATAGAGCGACGCGGCTCAGAGCCACGTGCGCACTGCACGCCGCCGAGGAGCAGCTGGAGCACGAAGGCATCACCGCCAACTTCGACCCCATGCTAACCCGCGCCATTTTCGCGGGCAAGAGCCTCGCCCACGCGGGCGGCGCCACGCCTCGCCCACGCGGGCGGGCTCGGCAGGCGCCCCATCCATGCTGCCACCGCCCGCAGCAGACGAGGACGGCAAGGGCGACTATGTCGCCGGAGCCAGGCCCGCTGCCGGCGGCGAGGTGCAACCTGGCCGGCTGCAGTGGCGCATCCGCGATGTCGTCTTGCAGCGCATGATGGCTTTTGTTTCTGATCGGCTCCGTCAGCCGCGCCTCCCGGACACGCGCCGCTGAGACCAGAGTGGGGCGCTTCAACGTGGCTGGCCAGAGGCGAGGCTTCGGCCATGTACCCCAACGCAGAGATGGTCTGCTAACCGCAGGACGCACGGACATTCACCGGCGCCGCCTTCAGCGACATGGGCACCGGCATGGCGCGAGCAGACTTGGCCATGGATCGCGCGGAGGGCTTCCTAGAGCACGTTACGCCAGGCTCAGGGACCAGGACCTCCGGCCACTTGGAGGACGAGCATGGCATGCAGCTGGCCGAGCAGGCTCAGCAACGCCCTGGTGTCCTCGATGCTCTGCGCCACTTGTCCGGGATATGCTTCCAGTCACCAGATGTTCGTGCCGTGCGTCTCGTGCGCGGTCAGAAATCTGCAGGCGACTGGCGACGGCCCGGTCATCGGGCGGTTCCTTCGGAACCCAAGCGACGTCCGCCATTTACATTTGCACGGCGCCAGGTTCGACGCCCGCAGTCTCATCGGCGAGCTCTGGAAGGGCGCTCGCATCATCCAGCTTGTCCTGGGTGACGAACAGCGACTGGCAGTCGACGCTGGGCAGGGCAAGGACGGGGCGTCCGACGCCTGCGTCGTCGAATTTCCCGAGGACGCCGCCAGCGCCACCGAGGGCTATTCGCCATCGGCCTTGTCGGCGACGCCCGTGGAGGCCGACAGCAACTTCTCCGGCCACATCCAACCGGGGACGTCGGCAGCTGGGCAGGAGTTCGAGGGCGCGAAGGATTTGGCATTGGAGCTACAGGGTCTGGAGGCCCCCGACAGCGAGCAGATGATCTACGCTGCTGTCAAGCACGCGGCCGCCAGCATAGGCCGCAGGCCGTGCGAGTGGCCTCGGCACTTGGAGACTCAACGCCAGCGCCCGCACATCTACGCGCAGCGTCGCCACTACCTTCGCGGCGCCACTTTAGACGACTACGCCAAGCCTGAGGATGAAGAGGAGGATGAAGGAGGAAAACAAGTGGAGTTATACTTGGACCCAGGAGCGCGAGAAGCGTTTCTGAGCTGCCACGATGGCAACCACGCTGCCAGCGCGCCCGCCGCGCCCGCGCTGAAGGTCTACGCCCCCGTCGAGACCGCGGAATTCAGGCGCGACGCCGACCTCCCCACCCGCGCGGGGGCGTCGAGGCTGACCAAGGAGGTGGCCGCCGTCATCCCCGCGGAGCTCACCATCCGGTTTAGCTGTAAATATTTCGAGCGACGCCCTCCCGAAGGCGCTCGGAACGTCGCGGAGACTCCAGGCGCGCGTTCAAATTGCAGCACCGGAATGGTTAGGCCGCCAGGATCACTTGGCGCCGCACGGCGCTGAGGGGCTTCCGCGACAAGGGCGCCAGCCCTGGAGACATTCGCCGGCGCGGCGAAGCGGGCGTCTGAGCACGCGCTGTCCTCGGTGGCGGCTCGTCGCTCGGACGGGGCGCGGGTCGCCGCGGGCGGCGGGTTAGCGCCCCCGCAGGGCATGGCCTATGATCCTGCGCCGAGATGCAGGAGCAAAGCGAAGCACCAAGAGAGGTGAACTTCAACCTGCCCCCCAGCAGCGCGGCCATTCTCAGGCAGGCCCCAGCCTGCGAGTCCTTCGGCGAGCGGGCCGAGTGCCTGCGCTGCATCGGGCCGGGCCCGGACTGCAAGGGTGCGCCCAGGGCATTCTCCATGGAGCTCGCTAGGGTCGCGCGCTCGCCCGAATGCAGCGCGACGCGGCGGCCCAGGGCTCGAGGTCAAACGCGAGTCGTCCAGCGCCCGTTGCGCCAGTGGCTTCGACTCATTGGAGACTGGAGCATATGAATTACCAGTGGCGGGCTGTCTTTCGATCCCAGGGCTGCTTGAGGGTCGGGGGCGACGTCGGGGCGGCGCGGCACATGCTGGTTTCCCTGTTTTCCCGGGGAGACAACGAAAAATGTTTATGCCGCGGTCCCGCATTCACCAGGATCAGCCCACCCGTGCAAATTGTACCGCGGGTCCGGAAAAATCGCCGGCGCAGAGAGTGCGGCTCCTTAAGTTAGTGCTCGTGCTGTCCACGCACGTTGGCGATCTTAAGATCGCAGGGCGCAAGAAGCACGTCGACCGACTCATCGGCCGCATCGAGAGCGTCTTCGGCAATATGAAGGGGGGGGCACGCAGCTTCGCGTACTGCGGAGCTCGCCAAAGTCAACGCCGCAGCGCCGATGCCACAGTGACGCTCCATCAGTGCGAGTACATTGACGCGCTGATCCCCGTCGGGCACGTCGACTTGCCCAAGTCGAAGGCCGACGAGCCGGCCGGATGTCCACTCCAGGACCTCGTTGTTTCCACGGAGCAGCCGCCTATGCGCTGCGCGCGCATCGCGTCGCCATCTACGTCGTCGCACTGATACTGGCCAAGAACAAGCTGCTCGTCAGGCGCGCGATGCAACTCGACTCCGTTGTCCTGGTCGCGCGGCATGGGCGGTCGCGGGCGGCATGGGCCGCCCGCGGCCGCCGTCGGAGATTAGCGCGGCAGGCCGCCCGCTGTTGCTGGCAGACCGGCCGCGCACCAAGCAGCTGTCCGACATGTCGCGCAGCGACGCCCGCGACGCGGGGGCCGACCTCACGACGAGAGGACACAACGGCCGGGAGCTCATCCTCGACATCGTGGAGGGGGGGGCCTTGGGAGCTCGCCCACGAAGACCACGGCGCAAGATGACGGTGCCAAACACCAGCTACAGCAACCCTCAACAAGGACAACGACGGCGCCACTGAGTGACCCACTCGACGTAGCATGTCCGAACTGTGTACGCGAATGTTTCGGCTGACTCGCACATCGCGAACTCTGTTCGCGACTGCGACGCAATGCGCCAGGGAGAGAGAGGCAAGCATATCCTCGCATGTCACGAACTACGTGCGCAAATGCGACGTAGTGAGCTGTGCCAGTGAAGGGCTGTCTCCACGAAATATGTTCGCGGGGCAACAGGCCGTTGCGCGTTGAGCACTCGAGTAATCTATATTGTGGTCCGCCAATAGTCTGCCGCCAGCCTTTTCTGTCCGGCTATGACTGGATCTTTTTTCTACAGGAGGGGCCCTGGTAGCAGAAGTTCCCCACTCAGTGTAACTTGCAAAAAGGAGCCTTTCCAGTAGAAGGCCCCCCAGCGTTGCGACATTATTTTGGGCGGGGGTGGTCACTGGAACACCTTGCCATCTACTGCCTGTCGCCGCGCATGTCGATGGTCTGTCCGTTGCGGCGCGATGCTGGTCTGGGAGGCTCGCGTCCGGGTCACCATCAGAACGCGACGGACCCGCGTGAACACCAGACTCGAACGGTAGATCGCCGGCACAAGGGAAATTGGCCAGCATGGTTCGGCCACGGGTGTTTGGCTCAGGGCTAGCCTACCGCGCCCGCTATACAGTGTATTTTATACATCCTTCCGCTATGAATTTCGCTTCGCAGAAAAAACATCAGATTTCACATCCCGATTAAATTGTCGAGTTTGTGGCCGTGTTTGGCTCGACGCTGTAGCTGTCCCCGGCAGCAAGTGGTCGCCACTGACCCGCGTATGTGCCAGGGCTGTTCAGCCTGACTGCTCTTGCCAGCGCTGTTCTGGCTGGCAAGTTGGCTGCCTCCTCGCGCGGCAACGGGTTGCGGCAGACGCCCATGCCATGGCAGCGAAACACAAGGACAATACTGCTGATGGTATCAAGGTTCTTGATGACGTTCCTCGTGGCGGTGTTCCTGGTAGGTCGGCCAGCCGTGGTGCAGCAGGCGAAGATGACGTTCCCCTCCCTCACGGTGTTTCTGGGGAGTACCAAGATGCACACTTTTGGAACGTCGTCAGAGAGATGTTCATGGACATCCTCAGGAGCGCCAAGCAAAATCTCCAATCAGCCGTGGCCAAGTCTGCCAGGGATTTGGCCAAGACAGCCATCGATCCAGTACAACAAGCCGTGGCAGCCGTACAGTTCGCTATAGAAAATGCATCCAAGGCGGCGTCGTCCGCTGCCTGGGCGGCGCCCCACAGCGCATGCAGATGCACATCGACGTCGTTGAGAAGGACAGGCGCTGGGATGTCAAGCAGGCGGCGCATGATGGCCAGTGTCTTCTTCATCTTCTTGATGACCCTCAGCCTCGCGTCGAGGCCATGCTGTATCCAGCATGCGCAGCCAGTCTGCGCGCAGACCTCGGGAGTGCTACGAGGTGCCAGGCATCTTCACGGGGCCGCGGGTCACGGCAGCGCGTGCCTGGCGCAGGCTGCGGCCTCTCAACCACACGGCGGAATGCTAGGGGATGCCAGGCATCTCCACGGGGCTGCAGTTTGCCTACGAGGACTACCCCTTCCGTAATTGCAGTGCGTCCTTGGCGCAGGCGGTGGCATCCAAGCTCAGCCATGCAGCGGAGCGCTACGATGTGGCAGAGCATATCCTTGGGGCTGTGGATCACCTGCGATGACTCCCTTCCGCTACTGCAGCGTGCCCTAGGTGCAGGCGGCAGCTTCCGAGCTGAGCCGCGCAGTTGAGTGCTGCGAGGTGCTGGGCATCTTCACGGGGTTGCCTTTCGCCCGCGCGGTCACGGGCTGCTTCGTCGTCTACCACTACGCGTGTTCCACTTCGGTGCAATGCTCCAAAGTGCCAGGCATCTTCGCCGTGCTGCCGTTGGCCTTCGTGGACTACCCATTCCGCTATGGCAGCGCATCCCTTGCGCAGGCGACGGCGTCCAAGCTTGGCCATAGGGTGCAGTGTAGCGAGGTGCAGAGCATCTTCGTGGGGCTGCGCCCCACCTACGAGCAGTACCCGCTCCGCAACTGCGGCCCTTGCGCAGGCAACGGTTTCCAAGTCCTGCCGCGCGGCGGATTGCTACGAGGTGTTGGGCATCTCCACGGGGCTACCGTTCGCCTACGAGGACAGCCCCCTCCGGTACTGCTGCGCGTCCCTGGCGCATGCGGTCGCGTCCCAGTTCAGCTCATCGGCGGAGTGCTACGAGGTGCCAGGCATCTTCTCGGTGCTGCGGAACACCTACGATGACCACCCCTTCCGCTATGGCAGCGCGTCCCTGGAGCTGGCAACGGCTTCCAAGCTCAGCCGTGGTGGTTCTCCGCCACGGTATCTGGACTCTCTGTGAGCTGTCTTTCTCCCTCTTTTGGAATCAGTTTCTGCCTCGGTGCGGCTTCTCGCAGTTTGTTCGTAGAGATTTAGACATCAGGCGTGCCTCCTATCATTGTCCAGTGCGGCTTTCGTCTTTGTGTTACTTGTCTGGTGGCTTCAGTTGGTGTCAGTGTCAGTATCTCGTTGTTCGAACCTGTCTTCATGCTGCTGTAGTGAAAAGGCACTGACAGCCACGCTCTCCTTCTCTGTGCTGATGGCATTGCATAACAGATTTTCACGCTTTTCACAGGCTGACGATGAGCCCTTCATCCAGATCCAGATCCAAATCCCTCCCCCTTCCTCCATCTTTCCTCCGAGTCGCCCGCCCCCGCCCCGCAGGCGCGCAACCCGACGCCCCCTCTCATCGAGAAGATCGCCCAGCTCCTGGCCATGCTGCACGAGGCGGCCGCCGCCAGGGCGCCAGCCGGGCCCCGGCGGGTCGGGGAGCTCCGTGCGGGCTCTCCGCGGGCGGCTGCGGGCCTTGACGTGCTCAGAGTGCCCCCCAACAACTCCAGGCTTGTGGACCTCTCCCCAGACCTCCGACGATTTGATTTTATCAGCCGAGCGTTTTTCCTTCATGTCGGCCTCCGGCGCTACCAGGACCAGGACCCTCAAAAACGGGATCCACCGCGAAGGACTGCCTTTGGGGGATGAGTCGGGAGCTCCGGGGCCGCGGATTGAAAACATCCTATCAGAGGATGTCTGGGGTCTGGGTGCTGCCTTTGTCTTCGGCAGCTTGCACTGGCCGCTCACCTTCCTTTAATTGCACTGGTTTTCGGCCGCTGGCCAAAAAGTCTGGGGCATGGGACTGCTTACGAGGATCGGGCTCCTGAGATGCGTTCTCCTCGCGCGGGGCCTCGCGTGGAGGGCGCTCCTCGACGCCACGGGTGGGCCCCCCCCCCCCCTCCGCAGATCCTGGCCAGCACGCGCACCAGAAGACGTCTGGGGTGCACGGGGGGCGATGTGAAGGGAGGTGGAGTGAGATAGGTCGGTGGCGAAGTCCGAACTCCACCCTCGCCGATCAACGATTCAGGCAACTGGATGGGCTGCAGGAGTGGGGTGCGGGATTCGTCGAACACTTGGCGAAATCCGAACCATAAGTTGCCCCAGCCCTCCATCGATTCAGGAGAATCGATGGTCGGTGGGGGTACGGCTCGGATGTCGCCACCTAATCTAGGATCAAACACTGCAAACTACGTAATGTCTCGGAGGTCCATGCAGATTTCTCAGATCGGCGTTGGGCCCCCCTGGCGGCGCGTCCGGCGCCGCCTCTGGCGCGCTCCGTGCGCCAGGGAGGGGGGTCCAGCGCCGATCCAAGAATTCCGTGCGAGCCTCCGAGAAATCATGTTTATGTTGCTTGTTGTTCTTGTAGAGGGGGGGAAAGAGGGGAGGCGGGGAGCGGAGGTGGATGGAAGCGAAGGGAGGGGAGAGAGAGAAGTCTGAAGAGGGTTCCCTCGCCCTGATTCAGCTCCCAGACGCAAGGGCAGCTCATTGTCATTCGCCCTCCGTCTGAAAGCACAAGGAGGAGTTCTATGGCTCCGGAGAGGGCGGCCCAGGAGAGAGCACGAAGTTGGTCTTGGCTATGGCGGGTTGGGGGCCTGGCCAAGTGAAACGGCCAGGTGCATTGGCTTCCGCATTCCAGCGAAGGTGTCGTCGTTTCTTCGCCCTGCTGTCGTGCAGTCAGCGACGCCCCAGGCTTGACGATGGCACCTGCAGTGGCTCGCAGGCGGGCCCAGCTCGTAAGGCACGCTCAGCATCACGGTCAAATTACAACAGCCAGTACTTCTGACATCTAGTGGCAACGGCCCATGCCCGCCACCGTCCATGGACCGTGGACCCGAGGTCTCTTGGAGGCCTCTCGGAACTATTGGGGCGCCTCTTGGGGGCCTCCTGGAGGTCTCTCGGGGGTTTCTCTGGAGCATCATGGGAACCTCCTGGAAACTTTCTAGGAACACCTCCCAAAACACATCGATGAGTTCTCGAGAAATGCTCATTGTACGAAGCCCACCAACACATTTGGAAAGCAATCGAGAAATAATGATGTGGGTTTACACAAGGATTAGGGTGGAAAGCTCGGTGCACAGAGCCACCAAACCCGACGAAGTGCCGTCCTGCTGCGGGTGTGCAGCTCCTCCACAGAGGGAGGAGCAGGCCCAGGGCTTCCTGAAGGGGGAGGGGGTAAAGGTGGGATTTAAGACCATGTGGCGTGAGGCTTTTCTCAATCTCCTCATTACCTTCATCGTCATCATAATCATAATCGTAATCATAATCATCAAGATCATCCTCATACTATTATAACCATCATCATCACCATGATCAGAAGTTTCCGTATCCTCACGCTAATCATCGTCTGAATATTCTTTCTCATATCCTTTCTCCCCCGTGCAAGCAGAGTAACATACACCCGCATAATCAACACACTAAGACATAATCACAAACAACAATACAACGAAAGTCTTACACCCAATAAGCATAAATAACCCATAGAAACAAAAACAATGATGCACCAACACCATCAACAACAAACAGACAACGTATTGGGTCCACGAACCTTGTGAGGTTACCAAAAATAAAGCACACACAAACAAGCATGCATACAGAACTTGTGAGGGCACTAATATCATCACTGATCTTCGTGTCTTCGGACTTTTTCAGGGTCCCTTAAGCCCAGATCCGCCCAGGCAGCCTGTCGAACATAACCCAAAACAGTGAGAAAGCCTCTCAGGTTCACAAACCCTGTAATGGTATCGACAAGCCGGTGAGAGTACCAGAAAACCAAACATCCATGGGTTTCGTGTCTTCGGACTTCTTCAGGGCTCCTCCAGTCTAGATCCGCACAGGCAGCCTGAAGACACGAAAATCATTGATGTGTTGTTTTTTGGGGTACGCTCACACGTGTTTGTTTGTTTTGTTGTTTGGGTTGTTTTTTGGTGCCCCAATTGGGTTTGTGGACCCAAGGCGTTTTCTTGTCGTTTCTGCTTGTATTTGTGGTTTAGTTGTTGCTTGCATGGGTGTCTTACTGCTTTTGATCAGATGGGTTCTTTAGGCTTTTTGATTGTATACAGTTCTTGTTGTTTTTGATTGTATGGATGTTATATTATTTTTGATTGTGCGGATCTGGGCTAGAGGAGCCCAGAGGAAGCCCGAACAGACGAAAACCGTTGAGTTTTGTTGGTGCCCTCACACTGTTGCTTGTGTGTGTGTTTGGGGTACCCTGGCAGGGTTCGTGGACCGAAGACGTAATCTTATTGTGTTTCACTGTATGGATGTCATAGTGTTTTGATTGTACGGGTTCCTTTTGGGTAGATGGTTTTATTATTTTGTTTTTCATGTTTGAGGTTTCTTGTTGTTTTTTCAATGTACGGGCTGCCTCCTTACCACTACTTCTCCCTCCTCCCCCCCCCGCCGTCCTGACATGGGAAGCGAAGAGGAGGAGGAGGAAGAGGAGTAGGAGGAGGAGGAGGAGGAGGAGGAGGAGGAGGAGGAGGAGGAGGAGGAGGAGGAGGGGGGATGATGATGCGTTCTGATGATGATAATTATGATAATGAGCATGAGGAGGGTGTTGAGGCGGAGGATAATGGATTATGATGAGTATGAGGGCGATGAGGGATGATGATGGAGATGATGATGAGGATGAGGAGGAGGGATGCTGATAACGATGGTGATGTTGATGATGATGACGATGCGGGATGATGATGGTGGTAATGAGGAGGAGGGACGATGGTGCTGAGGAGGATGAGGGGGATTACGTAGACGGAGGGGGGATGACGATCATGATTATGAGGAGGAGGGGGGTGGAGAAGACAACGACGACGAGGAAGAACGGGGGCAGGAGAGAGAGGAGGAGAATGGGAGGGAGGAGGGGGAGGAGGGCTGACAGCTCGAAGAGCAAGCTCCACGGACCGTCCGACCGTTCTGGCCGGTTGCTCTGTGTATCCCCCTCTCTTCCCGCACCTCCCCGCTCACACCCTCTCATCCTCTCTCTTTCCCCTTTCGTCACTCGTCTGTCCTTCGTTCTCCCACCGTCCCCTTTCTCATCTCCCATTTCCCCTTTCCCCTTTCCCTTCTCTCCTGCTTTCACCACTCCTCCCTCCTTCACCATCCTCATCCTCATCGTCAGATTCACCGTCATTTTCATCACCAGACCAGCAATAATCATGCTCATCTATGTATACCTCAGCATGGTGCGCTTCACCATGATCATCGCCGTCATCATCATCATCATCATCATCATCATCATCATCATCATCATCATCATCATCATCATCGTCCTCATCATCATCATCATCATCATCATCATCATCATCACCGTCATCATCATCAGCATCATCATCATCATCAGCATCATCATTATCGTCATCGTCATCGTCATCGTCATCGTCATCAGCATCATCATTGAAATTCTCGTAGGCGTCTTCCACAGAGTCCGCTCATCATGGTCATAGCCACTCAACATAATCATCCTATTCTCCACATGCTCCCCCTCGTTTTCATCACCCTCTTCATCAGACTCACCATCATCACCAAACCCCGCCGGCTGCTCCTCATCATACATGTCCTCCTTATTGGCAGAAACACCAATCTCATAATGCGACTCTTCCTTGCCTGGGTAGACATCAACATACCGATATGTTGATTGTAAGGAGGAGATGCGGCAGAGAGGGGGATTATAATTCAACGGAACGGGACATGATGAGGAGGAGCACGATGCAGTGACACAGGAACCCTGTGAGGGTCGGATTTAGGAATAGATGCAAAAATCCGCCCTATGCCCCCCCATCATCACTATCATCATCAAAACCACCATGATCACCATGCTCGTCCTAGTCCTCTGCCGCCTGCTGCTCCTCATCGTCACCACCGTCATTTTGCAACACATCCTTGCCTGGGTAAACATCAGAGCCCCATAAAGTTGTTGACGAGCATGAGATGAGGCAGAGAGCCGGATAATGATACCACGAACCGAGAAGAGATGAGGAGGAGCAGGACGCAGATAATTTGAAATGTTTGAGGAACGAATTTCGGCACATGTGCCCAAATCTGTTCCTACCCCTCGGGTCGTAGAGGTGATCATATTGGTTGACATTGCAGTGTGTTCCTCTTGGTTTGAAGCGCACGGGCATCTGTTTGGTTTTCATTGTACGGCTTCCTTGTTGTCTTTTATTGTAAAGGGTCGTTGGTGCTCTCCTTTGTCCGTGCTGGGCCTTCCGAGGGATCGGAACGGATTTAGGCCTCGATGCTGAACTCCGTTCCTCACAGGTTTCCAGTTTCTCCACATCTTGCTCCCCCTCATCGTGTCTTCTTCTGTTATGCCATTATCCTTCTCTCTGCCTCATTGCACTCTCACCAACAATTCGTTAGGACTGTTGGTGTTTTCCAGGCAAAGAAGAGTGGCATTACGATGATGGTGAGTATGCCAATGATGAGGAGGGGTGAGATGAGGATCAGCAGGCGGAAGAAGAATACGAAGAGCATGGTGATGATGATGAAGATGATGAAGAACATGATGATGCTGATGATGATGCTGATGATGATGATGGTGGTGGTGATGCTGCTGATGATGATGATGATCAGATGATGATGGTGATGATGATGATGATGATGATGATGATGATGATGCTGAAGGGGCAGATGTAGATGATGAGTATGATGAACGTGTTGGTGATAATGATGTTGATGGCGTGCGCTGCAGCCGCGCACGCAAGCAAGCTCAGGTCATGAGGTGCCGCGCCCAAAAAAAACACTCCCCATCCTCCTCGTCCTCTTCCTCCTCTTCCCTCCCTCCTCATCTCTCCTCCACTCCTCCCTCCTCCGCCCCGCGGCTAGCGACGCCTGCCGCGAGGGTAGCCAGTCTGCGCGGCAGCAAGCACGCGCCCTTTGAGTCCTCTGGCAGCTCGAGCTGCCAGCGGCGCGTGCACCGCCCCCGCTGGTGAGGCCCTGGCGCGCGCGTGCGGCAGCGGTGCCGGCGTTGCCGTCGCCCGCGGCGCTGCCGAGTCGGTCCGGCCCCGCTGGCGCTGCTGGTACGCAGGCAGCCAGGCGGGCCAGGCGGGCCAAAGGCCGCCCAGAGCGCACGGCGTGCGCCGGCGCTGCTGCCACGGGCCAACGGCTGCTCACGGGTCCTGCACGTCGGCGCCAGCAGCACTCGCGCCCGCCGCCATTGCGGCCGCCGCCTCGGCCTGCTGCGCAGTCTGCAGCCCGTCGACGGGGCAGGCGAAGGAGAGCCATGCTCACTCAGGATAGGGCGAGCCGAGACAGCGGTAATTGGCCTTCGGTGGGTCTCCTTGTCGCTGCGGCTGGACGCAGCTCGAAAACTGCGTTTGGACCCCTGGAGGGGTCCAGGGACCGATTTTGAGCTGCCGTCCTCTCGACTCGACCTGCTCCGATTGTCTGAAGGCAAGGAACGCCGCCGCGACCCGCATTATTGGACTCTGGACAGAGCAGCCCTGCCCTGTTCAATCCCATTGTTGGGTGTGCTTCTGAACGGCCTCTCGCACAGGAGTGCCTATGGTGAGAGTGGTTCCTCTGCCCTGCCCTCCTCAACCTCCTACTCTCCCTTCTCGAGCCTTCCACCGCCCCTCCTACCCCCCTCGTCTTCTCTCCTCCGTTCGCAGCCGTCTGTTCCAGGATGCGTTGCCCGCAGCCCGGGCTTGCCGCTCCATTTGCTCCACAGCGGCGCGCCATTCCCCAAGCAGCTCCTCTGGCCTCCGGTAGCGTTAGCCTGCCGCACAGTTCCTGGAGGCACTCTCACAAAAGGTTCGCGATGTGCCTCCCACCGTCCACGACGGCGGCCAGGGCGGCAAGGGCGGCAAAAGCCGCAGATCCTTCGGGGCTTATGTTACGGGGGTCATCGGGCGGGGCTAGGACGAAAACAAGTTCGTTCCGGAACGTTTTCCGAGCGTTCTGGAACGCTGTGAGAAGGCCGCGGCGCCCGAGACATCCTCCAGAACCACCGGATCTCAGAGATTCCCGCGTTAGCCTCGTCCGAATTGGTCCTCGTCCTGGCTTCGTCTTGGGTCAGCGCTAGCGGGGGTCAGCCGATCCCCTCTGGTTGACCCCGGTTCGGGAGCCACGTGGGGCCGATTCCCCCTTTCCGCCCTCCGCTGACTCGGGCTTGGGAGCTACGGAGCGGCTGGCCCGGCTACGCGACAGGGCCCTGGCCGACCCAGGTTTGTGCTGACCTGGGTTAGTGCGTCCCCGAATGGATAGGCGTACACTTCTTGAGGAGCCACCAGACTGAATGCGAGTGAGGGCTCGTACACGGGCGCGAATGCCAGAACTAGTAGCGACATACCTTTGCAGGTGATGTGTGTCTGGGGTGGACATTGCTTCCTCTCATCCTGCACCCCCCCCGAGGGCCAGTCCAGATCCGACCAGTACCTCAACGATCTCTCCAAGTCGAACGGGCTCGTTGCGGCTCTTCGGCAGAGGAGCCGTGGGGAGGCGGTGTGGATGGCTCGACGTGACCATGCCTTTGCTTGCATCGCGAGGCGGGGTTGGCTGCCGCCCGAACCACAAGGGCCGCCCTGAGTCGCACTGTGCGGCGGGGGTGGCCCGGTCCCGCTCACGGGGTCCCGCCTGCGGCTTCCCGCCTCGAGGCCCCAGAGTCTTCTCGGGAGCGCCCAGGGGAACCCGGTGGGGGCCACCCGAAGAGCTTCCTGGGGGTCCGAGGGGAACCTTGAAGTCTGGCAGCAAATCCTGGGAGCCTTTTGGGTCTGGGTTACGGTGTCAGGGTTAGGATGTTAGGGATGTGGTCATAGTGTCAGGGATCGGGTGCGACGGGGATGGTGTTAGGGGTCGGGTGTCCTCGTAACTCTGCCTTTAGAGTGCACCAGCGTGCGCTAGCGTCTGGTAGTCGATGAGAGAGCGACGGGTTTGGCGTCGAAGTGCGTAGATTCAGCGTAGACTACCGTCGATTCGCGCCGATCCGCAAGAGCCAGCAGGATGGCAGGGGAGGCTTACATTAGCTGCCACCGAACCGAAGGGCCTGCACGCAGGCCCTCAGGAGCTCCGAGGAGGGCCCCATGAGAGATCAAGGAACAAAAACGGCATAAACATAAACTGTCGGAGCTCCGTGCGGATTTCTTAGATCGGCGCTAAGCCCCCCCCCTGGCGGCGCCTCCAGCGCTACCCCTAGCGCGCTCCGCGCGCCAGGTAGTCCAGCGCCGATCCAAGAAATCAGCGCGGACCTCTAAAAGGTTCATGTGTATGTTGTTATTCTGTTCTTCAAAGAGAACCCCTGGATTTTACAGGAGGGGGATGGCGCCGAGGAGGGGAGAAGGCACTGAAGAGCAGCAGGAAGGAATGAGAAGTGTTGCAGGGTTGCAGGTGCACGCCCCATTCATATCCTGGCCTTACATCTTGTAGGCCAGGTAGCCTGCGCTTACGCTTCACAAGGCCGCGTCCATCTGAAATTATCCTGGCGAAGGACCCAACCATATGCAGTGGTGAGTACCGCAATCGTGAATATCTTCTTCGGTGGCGTCCCCTATGGGGCCACGAACCGTATGAAGGTGTGCCGGATTGTGTGGCGTAGCCTCTGCAGGGGGCTTCCTTGGGAACCCCGACGGCAGCGCCCGCGCGCCGCGACGCCCATGCCGGCACGCCCCACACGAGGATCGCGCCCGTTTCCTCCCCTCCTTGTTCCTGTTCCTTTGCCCGCGCACTCCAAAGTCCAAGGCTGCGGGCGCAGCGCAAGGCGGAGCCCTCGCGACGCGCGCAGGTCGCCCCGAAGGGGTCACACTGACGCGCACGGTTCGTACGCTGTGTGGAACAGAGATTGCTTGCTGGCTAACTGATAACGCGCATGGTTCTGGCCGCCAGGCGGAGCGACGACGGGCGAGCGAGGCGCTGGACAGAGCGCAGCGCGGAGTTCGCGCGACGCGCGTTGATCGCCCCGAGAGGGTCCCAGCGACGCGCGCAGGGCGTCCGCGGCGCGAGGCCAAACAGTTGGACAGCCGAGAGAAGGCGCGACTGTGGCGGGCCGCTCCTCCAAGGGGTGTGCCGAAATGGGTGTGCGGGACACGTGCGGGCACACCCACTGGGACCTTCGGTGGAGCCCCTATGGGGCCACGAAGCGTGTGAAGGGTGTGCCGACATGGGTGTGCGGGACGCATGCGGGCACACCCACTGGGACCTTCGGTGGAGCTCCCTATGGGGCCACGAAGCGTGTGAGGGGTGTACCGAAATTGGTGTGCGGGACGCAAGCGGGCACACCCACTGGGACTTTCGGTGGAGCTGCTCCTTATGGGGCAAAGAAACGTGTGAGGGGTGTGCCGAAATGGGTGTGCGGGACACATGCGGGCACACCCACTGGGACCTTCGGTGGAGCTCCTCATGGAGCCACGAAACGTGTGATGGGTGTGCCGGATGGTGTGCGGGACGCATGCGGGCACACCCATTGGGACCTTCCGTGGGGCTCCTTATGGGGCCACGAAACGTGTGAGGGGTGTGCCGAAATGGGTGTGCGGGACGCATGCGGGCACACCCACTGGGACCTTCGGTGGAGCTCCCTATGGGGCCACGAAACGTGTGAGGGGTGTGCCGAAATGGGTGTGCGGGACGCATGCGGGCACACCCGCTGGGACCTTCGGTGGAGCTCCCTATGGGGCCACGAAACGTGCAGGGGTGTGCCCATGGTGTGCACACCCACTGGGACCTTCGGTGGAGCTCCCTACGGGGCCACGAAACGTGTGAGGGGTGTGCCGAAATGGGTGTGCGGGACGCATGCGGGCACACCCACAGGGACCTTCGGTGGAGCTCCCTATGGGGCCACGAAACGTGTGAGGGGTGTGACGAAATGGGTGTGCGGGACGCATGCGGGCACACCAACTGGGACCCTCGGTGGAGCTCCTATGGGGCCACGAAGCGTGTGAGGGGTGTACCGAAATGGGTGTGCGGGACGCATGCGGGCACACCCACTGGGACCTTCGGTGGAGCTCCCTATGGGGCCACGAAGCGTGTGAAAGGTGTGCCGAAATGGGTGCGCGGGACGCATGCGGGCACACCCACTGGGACCTTCGGTGGAGCTCCATATGGGGCCACGAAACGTGTGAGGGGTGTGCCGAAATGGGTGTGCGGGACGCATGCGGGCACACCCACTGGGACCTTCGGCGGAGTTCCTTATGGGGCCACGAAACGTGAGGGGTGTGCCGAACATGATGATGGTCGTGCGGATTATGACGATGATGGTGATTATCGCAACGTCTCAGGGGGCAGGCGGGGGGCCAGCAAAGCTGACTATGACAACTCGGTCTCAGTCTGCGGGACGTGCAACAACGCCGCGAAGCGGCCTATAGGAAGTACGTTTTCAACCACACGCTGCACGAGGGCCCCGACGGGCCAAATATATAATGTAATTCATTGGGAGGCCGATTGAGATGTGTATAACCTCAACCAAATCACAACAATCATCAAAAACTCGAGTTGCGATCGGCATCGGAATATTATCATTCCCACGTGTCGTGAGAGCAGGGCTGGGTAAACCGTTCAAAGGGGGGGAAAGCTTGAGCGGACACGAAAGACAGGCAGGGCAGGAGGAGGAAAAAGACCTGCACTGCTATCTTACACGGCCCACCCCTACCTCACCACCCCGAGACGCGATCACTTAAGTTTGCAAAACGATCATTATCGCAACGTCTCAGGGGGCAGGCGGGGGGCCAGCAAAGCTGACTATGACAACTCGGTCTTAGTCGGCGGGACGTGCGGCAACGCCGCGAAGCGGCCTATAGGAAGTACGTTTTCAACCACACGCTGCACGAGGGCCCCGACGGGCCAAAGATATAATGTAATTCATCGGGAGGCCGATTGAGATGTGTATAACCTCAACCAAATCACAACAATCATCAACAACTCGAGTTGCGATCGGCATCAGAATATTCTCATTCCCACTCCCGCATCTGATGTGCCTTGCGTAGCCGAAATACTTCAGTTTATAGTCCAGGGTGGGCGGGCGGGGACCACAACGTTCTCATCATGCGATCGGCCAAGATCACATCGGGGTGGTGGTCGCGCCCGTAGGCCACACACCTCTAGGGAGCCCTCGTATGGCGCCCCTAGCCGCCCACTCGGGCGCCCCCGCTTGGCCTGTCGCTTACTCCAGTTGTCACGAGCTCCGTGGCGACCTTTTTCACCTTCTTCATCCTCAAGTTCGTCTTGTTGCTGTCGACCAGCTGCCTCTGCTGCTTGCTGTAGTTGGTGCAGGGTCCCCCCAGCTCGGGGAGTCTCGGCATCCAGGCCGTCCCACATGATGTCGGCCTCGTGCGGCCTTGCCATATCCCGCTCCTGCCCGTAGACGTCGTATGAGGGTCCTGATGGTTTCGTCCAGGACCCCCCCTTCCAGAAAGTAAGCTTCGCAAGGCCAAGGGGAGCTGGCTCCTCAGCTCAGGCCAACTTCCCAGCCACCCTGACAGAACGATCGACCCCCATGTGGGGTAGAGTCGGTTTCGGTGGCACTTCATGTCTCTGTAGTCGGCCAGGGCGTGGCCCATGGCGCTCTTGCACCGAAGCTCCCAACCCTTGTCGACGCGGTAGCCGAGAATGTCCCGCACCTTCGGGGCCCACTGTGCCGTGATCACGTCCGCCACGGAGTGGGTGAATCGCCTTGTGGAGCCGCCCTCGCGGATGCCCAGGTGCGTCTCCTTCTCGTAGTTGTCCCACGCCCGCGGCCCCCGCCTCTGCAGGGGAACGTCTCCTGCCGTGTGCGGCTTCTGGCGATTCGCTCCGACGGGGTGGCTTGCCTCCAACGCCAGGGCAGCTAGCCACCAGCGTATCCCGTACACGTGTGGCCCAGGTCGCGTAGACCGTGAGGTCGGCTGTCCGTCGGAGCGGGGTGTCGGTCGCAGTGGGCTGCCACCGTCTCGGGCGCCGCTCCCAAGAGACATCCTGGAGAGGCCTTCGGCGACGTTCAGCTCCAGCGGGACGTAGCGGTAGTGCCCGTGGCCCAGGCGCCACAGGGCTGATGAGCTCGAATGGCCCTCGCCTGGGGCTCCCTGGGCCACCATGCCGTTGGTGAAGATCAGGACCTTCAGCATCCGCCTCCGTGGCGATCTGGCAAGGTGTCGGAGCCCGCCCACCACGGTCCGCATCTCGCTGGTGTTCGTGTGCTCCGTGCTCCTCCACCTTCCGACGTAGAGTGGCCGCCATCTCGCAAGTGGCATCCAAGCAGGGGACAGCGGGGGGGACCTCGATCTCCGCCCCTCCCGGCCTCGGCGGCCCGAATGGCGTCGTAGCTGGAGATGCCCGCGAGCACGCAGGATCGGGGCCCTTCATCTCCTTCGTCATGCGGGCCAACGCCTCAAGGATCGCCCTCTCCCGCGCGGCGCACCGCGGGGGCTGGCAAGCCTGGGCGGAGGCGGTGCAGATGTCGGGGCGGCCCCGCTCCACTCGCCCCTCGAGTATCGCTGGATGCCTCCCTCGGTGGTTGCCTCTCGGGCGGAGACGGCCCACGGCGAGGTCCAGTGCGTCGTCGTAGACCCCGAAGATGCCCTTCATGGTCGACTCCATCGGCGAAGCTCCGTAGCGGCCCTGGTCGATCTGATGGATCTGGCCGCCCGTCTCCTCGCAGAGGCAGGCCATCTCGGGGGGGTTCCCGATAGACGTGTACCGGTCCTCCTCTGGGTCCACGGGGTGATCCGTCAGGCCCAGGCCACCAGTTCGGCAGACCTCGCGGACCGCCTGCATGGCCGTGAGCAGGAGGCGAGACCCAAGGTCCAGGCGGAGGTGCTCGAAGGTGGTGAGTAGTATGTCGCTCCGCCCCCAAGGCTCGAGGCGCGTCCGCGGGGGCCTGGGCCTCTCTTTCAGGAAGCACGCTCGACTCCAGGTGGAGCATGGCGGCGGGGCAATCACTGCGTGGGAGTGCCCGTAGCGCGTCTGACCCAGAATCGCGCTGACCAGCTCGTCGTTGGGGCGGTCGTGCTTCGGCTCGATCACCGTTTCGATGGACCAGACCTTGATCTCGTAGCCGTCGCACTCCGCACGCGCGTAGATGGCCTCCTCCAGGTCCCCCTCTCGGCGACTGCCCGCGAAGAGGTAGAGCGTCTGGTGGACCCTCCGACTGATCCGCGGCGGAGGTGTAGCCGACGCCTCGGCGAGCTCGTCCACGTCGTAGGTACACCCCCCAACGTGGGGGACCCAAGCGTCGGTGGCGATCGTCCACCCTCTCATCTCGATGTAGCCCGTGTCCGTCCTGATCTCCTCCAGCGAGGCCTCGGTGACTGCAACCCCGTGGCCCTTTTCCTTGGAGTCCGTCATACCCGTCACAGACACCTGCGAGAGCCAGGGCGCCTCGAGATCCGTCTGCCTGAGCGTGGCGCAGTAGGCCGTCGTCGTCAGCCCCCACTTCGCCGCGCCTGTTAGGCGGAACGGCGTCTTGGCGGTCTCTGGGCGCCTCATCTCGCGGTAGACCCGGTCGCGGATGGCGAGGCCCATGCGCTGAGAGATGGCCGCCCACGCCCACAGCTTCACGGTGGCTCCGGGGTCCAGCACGTCCGCACCGCCAGCCCCAGCGCCGCCAGAGCCAGGCCACAAGTGCGATCGATTACGGCCGAGACAGTGTAAGGTCGGCCTCGAATGACCGCACCCCACGACTCGATCCCCTCGCCTTCGCTCTCCTGGTGGACGGGGAGCCCGACCTTCCCCAAGTAGTACTTGACTCGGGCCGTCAGCCTCCTCATGACCTCGCTCACTGGCTGCCGCCCGCTGGCGTACGTGGCCACGACCACGTAGTCGTCCACGTACGCCCAGCTCCCTGACTCGAACTCGACGGGCCCGATCAACTGGTGCGTCGGAGCCCCGTAGACCAGGCGCGCACCCCCGGAGTCCGCCCAGAGCCTGCGCGCCGTGAGAGCCTTCGGCCTGGAGTGGGCCAGATGCAGGAGCCACGGCCGGCCCATGACCACGACCTTCACCGCCAGGATGGGCCCGCCAAAGGGGATGACGTAGCCCTGCCCTGTGGTCCTCATGCAGTCGAAGAACTCGTGGAGGGGCAGCCCCTCCAAGACAAAGTAGAGCCAGACATCGGGCGGCGTCTCGAAGCGGTCGAACCTGTCGGGGATGTCGCCCACCCCTGTGTAGACCACGTCCGTCTCGCCGAGACTGGAGAGGTCCAGGTTGGTCAGGGTCGCGGAGCTGTCCAGGGGCCCGTGCATGGGCCTCTGCCAGCGGAGGTTGGCCCGCCTCCAGTCCCAGATGGCGCGGATCTGGCGCCTGACGGGGCCGGGGGGGTCCGCCTCCTCCCGCTAGCACTTCTGGATGACCCCGAAGAGCGGGACGCCCTCGACCAGCTTGTCGGTGGTCCCCAGCATCCCTGCATCCCAGGGCTTCTCGGCCAGGAGGGGAAGAAATGTCCTCGATCGGAAAGACGGATCTCGGTAGACCTTTTGGCCCTTCAGCTCCTCTTCCATGGCGGGGTTGGGCTTGCGTGGCATCCTTCCCGCACCGTCGGAGAGGTCCTCGGTGGCCAGCGGGCAGATGTCCACGGTCCTGGCAGGGTTGGTCCCTGGTGGCGGGCGAGCAGGCTCCCCCGCGTCGACGGAGACCACCACGCCCTTCGGTAGCATCTTTCATCCCTTTGAATCCTTTCCCAGGGCAGCAAAAGCCCCTTCGCCTGAGCACGGCGAGGCCCGATCGGCCGTGACGCGCCAAAGGGCAGCGTCCTCGTCCACCTTGATCGCGGCCACCTGGCTGCCCCAAGCTAGCCACGCCTCCAGGAACCTCCTCGAAGTAGCCCTCTGGAGCGGTGTCGCCCGCTCCCACGCGGCCGACGGCCCAACGCCCTCGGCCGCTCCGGCCCTGCCCCGAAATGGGTGGTGCATGGATCGGAGCAGCCCGTCGGCGAGAGCTCACACACGTCGCAGTGTGCCTTGATGTATCGGCCCCGCGCGGTCCGCCACCGCCGACCAGGGCAGCAGCGGCCAGCCCGGCAGAGGGTCTCGGTCTCGAGGAACGGCCTCGGGAGGAACGCCCGCGGCTGCTGTCGAGGTAGACGATGGAGAAACGTGTGGATGGAGAAAAACTGGCATGTCGTCGCCTCCCGAGGGATGCGGTGTCACGCGAAAAGATCGTCGCGACCAGCGAGAGCACCACCACAGCTATCAGGAGAGTGAGCCCACAAGAGTGGCCGCCGTCAGAGCGAACGGAACGGTAAACCGCCAGCCTCTCCCTCAAGTGCGGGGGGCCCCGCAGGGCTCCACGGACGGGGGAGACCATCCCCCCGTCTGCTCGTCCTCCTCCGTTGCCGCGTCCGAGCCCTCCATCTGTGGATACGTATGTTGAAGAACCCTCTGCTGCAACCTGGCCGTCAAGTAGCGCTCCACTCCCGTGAGCGCCTCCTCGCCCTCCGTGAGAGACCTCCAGTCCAGCTTGTCCGTGAGGTCCCAGCACACCCTGGACTTCCACCTGTCGGCCCCGCTGTCCCGAGGCTGCTTCCCGTCGATGATGCCTGCCACGTCCTCGAACTCCCGCTTCGGCGCATAGACTCGGGCGCACAGGGTCTCGTACCTCGCCGTCTGGGTGAGCTCGGGCGAGGCCTCCGACCGCCGATCCAGCTTCATGCAGTGCAGCATCCTCTGGTGGCCGAGGTGGTCGCGACTCGGCAAACTGGGGCGAACCCAGTCCGTCGCGACTTTGCCCAAGCTGGCGTCCATCCCGTAGCTCTTGACCAGCAACTCTGGCGCCACGTGAGAGGTGAGGCCCGCGAAGCGGGTGACGGTGGGCAGCGCATCGATCTTCCCGAGGTCGGCCAGCGCCCGCTCCCTGGGGCCCCAGCGTACCTTCATCAACGGCTCGGGACTTCCCCCCGCGCCCTCCAGCATATCCGTCGTTCCCAGGTCGATGGAAGGACACGTCGCAGAACCCGACGTGGCCGCCGTGGGCGACGCGGCCTGCGGGGGCGGGCATCCCTGCGAGGCCTTGTCCGCTTTGCTCGTGTCCTTGAAACGCTTCAACCAGTCGATCATCCTGTCTACATGCCGGTCCAGGCGGGGCTCGGTCGCGCCACGGGGTCATCATTTCCCGCTGGCGTGACTGCTCTCTCCAGGGGACGCTGCCAACGAGGTGCTCTGACTCGTGCGGGCACGACGCGACTCCGACCGTGGACGGATGATCTCGTCGAACAGGCTGCTCCTCGTGGCTGGCATCTCCTGCATGCCCTTGGCTGGCACCGACTCGTCCGACGAACCCGCCCTGGAGGGGCCCGCCTCCCCGTCGCTGTCCATGGCGATCCCTGGAGGCGTTTCCCCCGCTAGCCGTGGCGATGGCATCTGCTGGCAGCAACTCCAGAGACTTGGCCCGAGGGCCACAAAAGCGGTGAAGATCATGATGGAAGTCTCGAGCCTGCCGCCTAGGTAGGGGTCGCGACAGTCGCCTCGGACGTCGTCGACTGCGAGGAGCGCGTGGTGGCCATCCTCGAGCTCCTCCACCACCCCTCGCATCCACCGCAACAGGTTGCCAGAGACGGCCACTCCCCTGGAGAAGATGGCGAAACCCCCCGTCGACCCCCAGCTCCATGTGCTCCACGCGCCAGCTAGCCCAGAGCGAAACCAGGACAAGGAGGCCCCATAGCCGTGAGCGTTGGACAGATACAGCTCGGCTTCGAGCGGCCTCTCCCAGGCCTTCTCCAGGACCTCCGTCCTCTCGCTGGCCGTGGGGGCAGGGAAGGACACGTAGTCCCAGCCAGGCCGCCGACGACTCGACCGCTTCGCCCGATCCGTGATGCTGCCCACCAAGAGGGCGTGGTCCAGCTTCACGTAGATCCCACTTGTGTCGTTCTTCTTCTTCGGGTACATCCGCACCTGCCCCCGTCACGGGGCCATCGTCCGATAGAAGCGGCTCCATCGTATCACGCTAGACATGCGAACCCGACGATAGTAGTGGAGGCTTAGCCGCTCCGACTCTCTCGTGTCCTTCTGGGACGCGTCGTCCTCGGGCTCCACCAGCGGCCTCGAGAGGGGCGCGTCGAGGACCCCCCAGTCCCCGATGTACGAGAGCAAGGCAGCGTTGGCGAACCACCACCGCCCCGCCGTGGTGCAGACGATCAGCGCCCGCGCCGCGAGCGCCCCAGTTGGTGGGGCGGAGCGGCGAGCGCGAGCTCCTGGCTCGAGAGACCTCGAGCCAGAAAAAGCTTGAGCGGACACGAAAGACAGGCAGGGCAGGAGGAGGATACAGACCTGCACTGCTATCTTACACGGCCCACCCTTGCCTCACCACCCCGAGACGCGATCAATTAAGTTTGGAAAACGATCATGACGGTGATGATGACGACGATGATGATGTTGACGATGATGATTGTGGGAGGAGGGAGGAGGAGGGGGAGGAGGCAGCGGGAGGAGGAAGGGGACGCGGGGCGCTGTCTCTTCAAAACGAGGACCCAGCACCACAGGATGGTTGGACAAAAACTGCATCTCGATGTGGCCGACGCCACGCCTAAGCAATTGAGAACTTGCCTCTTAGGCACAGCCCTCGAAAGGAACCCTGGCAGACTACCGAACAAGACGAGGAGGGGTGGAGGGAGGGGGAGGCACGAATGGAAGTCGAGAGCCGCGGCGTGCATCTTGTTCTGTTGAACGGGGCTCGGCAACAAAACGGCATTCGCTGGCGGTTGCGCAGCACCGTCGCCGATCCCCACATGGCGTGTATGAAGATGGAGGTCAGGCTGGAGCAGGAGACGTTACAGGACAGGACGCAGGAGGTGGTGAGGACGGGAGTCTGGCGCACTCCTGCATCCGAATCGAAGGCGCTCGTGCGCCGCTGAAGGACGTACGCGCGCGCAGTGTGAGGTTATCCACTTCGCCACGGGGGTTTCACAATCTCCCACTGCGACCCGAGACGCATTGCCCCCCAGGACGGACCGAGGTGCTTCCCGCCGCATGGAGAGCTTGGGTGGTGAGGGCTGAGGCTTGAGAATCGATGATTCGAGGTTCATGGATCGAAGTATTACTACGCGGGCGCCCTCGTCGCCGCGGCCGGACCCGCCAGGATAACTCCTGTTGGCCGGAGCGCACCCAAAGAGAGGTCCGTGGGCCGATGTTTGGCGGAGTGCGGTCGTGAACGGCGAGACAAACTGGGTTCCAAAACTCACTTTGCGATCGCACCGCCGGACTCGTGGGCGGCAGCCAACCTCTGGAGCCTGGCGCTCCTCCCGGGAGGCCACGGTCGCCGCTGGGGCCGTTGAGGCCGTTCGGAAGGGGGGACTGGGCCTCCCCAGGCCTCCTCGCGTTGTGAAACAAGCGCCGGCAAGCGCGCGGCGCGGGAGAGCTGGGGTTGGGGTGTGAGATGGCGAGTTGCACACCGCAGGAGGCGAGGGCAGGAAGAGATCGGCCGTGGAGAGGGAGGTGGCTGGACAGGCGGAGCGCTCAGACCGCCAAGGTCTTCACGCAGCGACCCTGCGTTGTGGAGAAGCCCGACAGAAGGGTTTGACCGCTCTCGGCGTTTAGCGGTCCTCCCAAGCCCCACATCCATTAACAAGGTGAAACAAAGACCGTCCCGGGGACTTCTGCGGCCCCACGGTGTGAAAACATCACGGGGTCGGGGGGTATGCGTTGCCTTATACGAGATCGTCAGGTTGGTGTCCGGCTGGTGCTTGTTTTGGTGTCCCGCTTGTGCCCAGTTCAGATTTTGAGATGAACGTTGAGCTTAAGTTGATTGAGTTGGTCGTAGATGGCTACAGCACGCGCGTGCTTTATAGACACAATCAACGCTGTGATTCCATACGTGTTTCCACGGCCACCCACGCAAAACAACGTTCAAGAACTCATCACCACGTTCAACCACTTAGAAGTGCGACAGCACGTAATCCACGGTTAACAGGTTCGTAGACATTGTATCGTTAGTTTGGCTTGTTGTAAGCGTGGTGGTTTGCATGGACAATTACAACCCTTTCGACATGAATTATAGAATACAGAAACAACACCTAGCTCAACATACATGCACATGTTGTTTTGCGGTGCTTTACCACCGCGTGGTAACGTTTTGAAGCACTGCAGCGTGATTGGCATTATTTACCCTGATATCGGCGACGCCGGTGTGAGTGAGGGAAGAATCAAGTGTGTTGAGCAGTTGTTATGTTTCGCAGCCCTGAGCATTAAACATAACAACACATACGTTAAGTCTATACGCTGTTGTCACCGCAGCTCTGAGCATGAAAAGGACAGAACGTTATTTGGATTGTCTTTCGGCTCCACATGTCCCAACGTTGAAACCATGGATTGGCCGAGATGTATCTATGTTCGCTGCGTCGCGGGCTTCCTCGTTCATTTGTTCCATGGGGTCGTGTTCTGATTGTCGCCGCTATGCCACTACACGGGTGTATCTACTGTTGTTGTTTGTCGTTTGCATGTTGTTTTCTCTTTCGGCGCGGGAAAGAAGGAGGCGCGGTGCGATGCGGGATGGAGGGGGAGCAAGCGGAGTTTTGTTATTCATTTTTTCGGCGGGGCGACAGGGCAATTTTGACGGGGCGATGGCTGGCGCGACCGCCAAGCTGCAGCTCGCGCGTGATCGTTTCCCCCCCCTCCTCCACCTTCGTGCGACGGTTGGTCTGTAACTTTGCTCAGCGCGGTTGGGTGAACAACCAACTGTTTGCGGGCACAACCTGGCGTTTGATCTCTCTCACATGATCGAGCGTTTGGTTTGCCTTTCGTAGCAACTGGCATTGAAACTTTTCAATCGCGGTATTAATTATCCCTTGATCAGAAAGAGCGTGTTCTACCGCTGCTGGCGGAAAACTGGGGGTGTCACTGGGGGTTCCCTCCCCCCCCTCGAAAACCCGGGGGGGGTCACTACCGGTTCGAACCCCTCCCCCCCCCCAGTCCATCATGCAAAGGGGGGGCGGGTCACTACCGGTTCGAACCCCCTCCCCCCCTCGAAAACCAGGGGGGGGGTCACTACCGGTTCGAACCCCCCCCCCTCCCCCCTCGCCGCCGGCGAACGATTGCCGCACCTCGGGACAGTTGGACAATAGTGGGGATGCTGGGACAGAAGTGGAAACGGTGGTGGTGGGGACAGTAGTGCGGGGACAGTGGGACAGTGGTGCGGACAGTGGTGGGGACGGTGGTGGTGGGGACAGTGGTGAAGGGACAGCGGGACGGTGCTGGGGACAGTGGGACAGTGGTGGGGACGGTAGTGGTGGGGACAGTGGTGAAGGCGGCGGTGAAGACAGTGGTGGGACAGTAGTACAGTGGGGAAAGTGGTGGGGACAGTGTGGACAGCGGGACAGTGATGGGGACAGTGGGGGCGGTGGGACAGCACAGTGGGACAGCGGCGGGGACAGTGGGACAGTGGTGCATGCAGTGGGGACAGTGGGACAGTGGTGGGGACCGTGGGGAAGGTGGGGAGAGTGGGACCGTGGTGGGACAATGGTGGGGAGAGTGGGGACAGTCAGACACTGGTGGGGGCACTGGTGGGGACAGCGGGGACAATGGTGGGAACAGTGGGGACAGTGGGACAGTGGTGGGGACGGTGGTGGTGGTGGTGGGGACAGTGGTGTGGGGACAGTGGTGTGGGGACAGTGGGCATGTGGTGGAAACGGTGGGACAGTGGGGGGTACAGTGGTTGTGGGGACAGTGGTGAGGGCGGTGGCGAGGACGGCGGTGGGACGATGGACAGAGGTACAGTGGGGACAGTGGTGGGGACAGTGGTGGGGACAGTGGGGACAGTGGTGGGAACAGTGGGACAGCTCAGTGGGACAGCGGCGGGGACAGTGGGACAGTAAGGACAGTGGGACAGTGGTGGGGGCCGTGGAGAGTGGGGGAGTGGAACCGTGGTGGGAACAGTGGTGGGGACAGTGGGCACAGTGCGACAGTGGTGGGGGCACTGGTGGGACAGTGGGGACGGTGGTGGGAACAGCGGGGACAGTGGTGGTGACAGTGGCGCTGGGGACAGCAGTGGGGGATGTGGTGCGGACGGTGGTAGGGACCCGGGAGTCGCTTGCTGGCGGTGAGCGTTAGGGGGGGGAGGGGTTCGAACCGGCAGTGACCCCCCCCTGGTTTTCTGGAGGGGGGGTGGGAGGCTCGAACCGGTAGTGACCCCCCCCCTCGGTTTTTTGGAGGGGGGGGGGAGGGGTTCGAACCAGTAGTGACCCCCCCTCGTTTTCCGGAGGGAGGGGGAAGGGGGGGTTCGAACCAGTAGTGACCCCCCTGGTTTTCCGGAGGGGGTGGGGGGGGTAGGGGAGGGGGGAGGTTTTGCCGGGGGAGTGGGGGGGTCCAGCAGGGGGGGGGGGATTTTCGGAAGGGGGGGGGGACTCCCGGGCTCCGGAGGAAGAGGGGAAGGGAATTTTCCACAGTAAAGCGGCGGTGGATCACGCTCTTTCCTTGATCAAGAAATTTTCACTTCTTCACACAGTATTTGGGTGATGCCTATGCCATTGCCCCTTCTATATGACGGTGACGCCTAAACAGCGTGTGATCACGGCAGCGACGCGCACCGTTGCGGAGGAAGGTATCTCTGGTTTGATATGGAGTCGTGCTTGCTCCAACCATGAGAAGTTTTCTCACTCCTGCTCCCGCTGTTCCCCTTGCTGAAGTTCACCCTGCGCTTCCTCGGAGGACACATTCAACCCCGCTTTCAAGCCATACCACGTCATATCAACGTCTCTTTTCCTTCACTCCGCTCCATCTGGCGGTCATTTAGGTATGGATCGGTGGCGGTGGTGCCCCCCAAAGCTGTGAGTGTTGCATTCCAGCCTGACTTCCCAGGGATTTGACGCTACGATTTTCTCTCGACACGTGAGGCCTTCTGAGCTCCTGGCCTGTTCCTCTCGCAGGCCGTTTTGTTGTGTTGACGGCCTTGTGCCTCCGAAGGTGGAGGTGGCATCCCAGAGGAGCGAGAGAACCTGGCCGTCTCGGCCTCTTCGCGGCGTCGGGGCACCGGGGCGCGCCCCACCCCCGCCGGAAGAAAAGTGGTTATTGTTATGCTGACGTCGGAAGCACTATGACTCACGGATCGCGTGTTTCACAACATAGCTGAGTGGGGCCTGTCGCCAGACCTGTGTTGCCAGATTCAGATGTTGTGCGGGGAGGGGGGAGGGCTTCCCCCCAGGACCACAGCGCTCTGGAGGCCCAGAGGTCCCAGGAGGTCTCCGGAGGCCGACGGAGATCTCAACAGGGCGGGGCGCGTCCACCAACCTCAACCCCCGATCAAGTCGAGATAATCAAGCCGGGCGGTCAACGCGTATCGATGCGGTTGCTTGTCAGCATCGGGCCGGCGTTTCGGCCTCTGCGGGATTTTATGAGCCAAGTTGGCGATTGACGATGTGCATGCAGAGGGGTATGGAAGCATTGCCCCAATACGTGTGCAGCAGCGACACTGATAGCGCTGTCTTGGCTTCCATTTCAGGGTAATCAAATTCTGTAGACAGTCATTTCTGCAGATCCTTCATTCTGACATCCCCCAAAGGAACATACCCTTCTCCAGCTACACGTGTTTCTTGCAGTGCGGTGTCAGGCCTGCTCGCCTTGCCCTGCCTGCTAGAACTACCTGGCAGGCGCACCCCCGAGAGGTCAGATGTGCGGGCCTCGGGGCATGTCAGCGCCCAGGGCCAAAAAGGCCATGGAAGCCCTGCCCGACACGTGCGCAGATAACGTCCCCCGGCGATAACGAGGCGTGGCCAGGGAGGGGAGGGAGCCGATATCGTCGCAACTCGCGGCGGCGCCGTCAGGGAGTGCTCAGGAATGGCTGAGTCCTAGACGGCGCCGGCGCGAATTGTGACGTAACCATTGGGAGGAGTTGGGGGGGAGTGGGGGGGGGGGCGGGGCCTGTCACGGGCTTCATCGAGAATAGTAAGAGTGATAGGCTCCTTTCCATTCTGACGTCCTCCAAAAGAACATGGCTCTCTTCAGCCGCTCGCGTTTTTTGTAGCGAGCATGACAGGCCCACCCCCGAGAGGTCAGAGGTGCAGGCCTCGGGGCCTGCTAGCGCCCAGGGCCAAAAAGCAGATTGAAGCCTTGCCCCACGCGTGCCCAGATCTTGAGATCCTGTTTTCGTCCCCTGGCGATAGCAGTCGTGACCGGGGGGGGGAGAGCGCCAGTAACGTCGCGACTCGTGGCGGCACCATCAGGGAATACCCAGGAAGGGCTGATTCCCAGATAGTGCCGGCGCGAATCGTGACGTGACAAAAGGGGGGGGGAGTGGGGGGGGGCGGTGCCGGTCACGGGAGGTATCGCGAATAATAAAAGAGCGGATTTTTTCCCATTCTGACATAAGACCCGCGAGGCGGAGCGACACGCTATCCGCTTGCACGGCATCGCGGGTCGTCGGGCCGCCGCAGCGATTTTCTAAGCAACAGTTCTTGCCCGTAACTAGTTTCTGTAGACGGCCAGTCCTCGAGATCCCTCATTCTGACATTTGGTTGTGAGCCCTGTCTTCTCACGTTGTATAACTGCCCGCATTTCCGCCCCTACCTGCCCGCCTGTCTCACACTATTTCTGACGCGCTCGCTTGCGGAGGCTGCTGTCGCTGGAGTGTCCGATCAAAGAAATCCCTCCATCCTGACATCCCCCCCGAGGAATATGGCCCTCTTCAGCCGCACGCAGGAGTTCGACTCCTTCAAGACGAGGGCCCTGCTGAGGTGCGCCCACCACCGCGCACCCACCGGCCCAACACCTCCGCGCAGACGCGTCGGTGGTCCTGGTCGCCCTGGCACGACCAGCGACCGCGGGCCCAGGCACGACAGGTTTCGGGGAGGGGGGGAGGGGGACAGGGGAAAACACCCCCTCGCGTCGCAAGAATAATCGCGACGCTTTGTCAAGACTTGTATCTATGAGTGCATTAATGCATGCATGTACGTGTGTATTTATATACACAGATGTGTATATATGCATGTATGTATGCAGGCATGCATGTATGTATGCATACATGCTTGTATGTATGTACGTACGTACGTATGTATGGATGTATGTATGTATGTATGTATGTATGTATCTTAGAATGTATGGATGTATGAATGTATGGATGTATGAATGTATGAACGTATGAATGTATGAATGTATGAATGTATGTATGTCGGAGGTTGGGGGGTGAGATCGAAGTGGAACGGAGAGCCCCCCACCGGGAAATCGGTTTTGGTTTCGTGTTCGTGTCGTGCGTGCGGGCGAGGCGAAGCTGCGTGCGCGGGCGAGAGGAATTCATTTTGCTGTCGCTAGTAGTTCGCCAACATAAATGTTTCCCCCGCCGGCGCGTGTCAAGCGGTGGCCCGCATTGTCCCGTCGGTTGCCCGCCGTTGTCCTGTCTGTCGCTAGTGGTTCGCCAACATAAATGTTTCCCCCGCCAGCGCGTGTCAAGCGGTAGCCCGCATTGTCCCGTCGGTTGCCCGCCGTTGTCCTGTCTGTCGCTAGTGGTTCGCCAACATAAATGTTTCCCCCGCCGGCGCGTGTCAAGCGGTGGCCCGCATTGTCTCGTCGGTTGCCCGCCGTTGTCCTGTCTGTCGCTAGTGGTTCGCCAACATAAATGTTTCCCCCGCCGGCGCGTGTCAAGCGGTGGCCCGCATTGTCCCGTCGGTTGTCCGCCGTTGTCCTGTCTGTCGCTAGTGTTTCGCCAACATAAATGTTTCCCCCGCCGGCGCGTGTCATGCGGTGGCCCGCATTGTCTCGTCGGTCGCCCGCCGTTGTCCTGTCTGTCGCTAGTGGTTCGCCAATATAAGTGTTTCCCCCGCCGGCGCGTGTCAAGCGGTAGCCCGCATTGTCCCGTTGGTTGCCCGCCGTTGTCCTGTCTGTCGCTAGTGGTTCGCCAACATAAATGTTTCCCCCGCCGGCGCGTGTCAAGCGGTAGCCCGCATTGTCCCGTCGGTTGCCCGCCGTTGTCCTGTCTGTCGCTAGTGGTTCACCAATATAAATGTTTCCCCCGCCGGCGCGTGTCAAGCGGTAGCCCGCATTGTCCCGTCGGTTGCCCGCCGTTGTCCTGTCGTGAGATCGATAGTGAGATCGATAGTGAGATCGATCGTGAAATTGATAGTGACACCGAAAGTGAGATCGATAGTGAGACCGAATGTGAGACCGAATGTTGGATCGATAGTGAGATCGATAGTGAGATCGATAGTGAGATCGATCGTGAAATTGATAGTGGCACCGAAAGTGAGATCGTTTGTGAGATCGAATGTGAAATCGATAGTGGGATCGGTTGTGAGATCGGTTGTGAGATCGATTGTGAGATCGATAGTTAGATCGATTGTGAGATCGATAGTGAGACCGATTATGGGATCGATTGAAAGATCGAGCCCGCATTGTCCCGTCGGTGGCCCGTCGGTGTCCTGTCGTGAGATCGATAGTGAGATCGATCGTGAGATCGATAGTGAGATCGATAGTGACATCGATAGTGAGATCGATGTCACGATCGATCTCACTATCGATGTCATCCACACCATCATCGGCCATCAGCACCACATTCACCACAGTTGTCGTCATGAGCCCCCCCCCTCCCCCCCCCCCCCACACACAACCTCCTTATCACCCGCAGGGTGGTCGTATAGGTAATGTTTGTATGTATGTGTATGTATGTATGTATGTATGTATGTATGTATGTATGTATGTATGTATGTATGTATGTATGTATGTATGTGTGTGTGTGTGTATGTATGTATGTATGTATGTATGTATGTATGTATGCATGTGTGTCTGCATGCATACATGCATGCATGCATGCATGCATGTATGTGTATCTGTATGTACGCTTGCATGTGTGCATGTATGTATACATGCATGTAGTATGTATGTGTGTATGCGTACCATGTTTGTATGGGTGTACGTGTGTCTTTGTTTCAGGTGTGTGTGCACTTCTGTATGTGTGCATATCTGAGTATATAGGCGTCTATGTCAATGTAGTTGTTCATGAGTGTGTATACGAGTATAGATGTGCATCTGTATATTATGTGTGTACATCTGACTACGAATAGATTGGAGATACATGTGTGTGCATGTGTGTATGTACAATGATCCGATTCGGCGAGTCTGATATCGGGAAGCCCGCCGTCGACCCCGCTCCCTTTTCAGACATTCCCCCCTGAGCGCCCCCATCGATGACATTTACGTCATGTTCTTCTCCTGCGTCTCCTTCCCGCCGACCATCGCCTTCAGGACGTCTCCATGGAGCTCTGGCACGGCCCAAGGTCGCCCGAAGATGACGAACATGGCTTCAAGATGGCCCCCAAAGCTCCCTGGACTGGCCACGAAAGGCTTCTGGATGACCCCCACGACAGTTCTGGAGGCCGGAATTGATTGATTGTTTTAGGGTGTTTCGACAGATCCTCATGTTCTGGTTTTTGTTGTGGGTTCCTACCCCCAAAGACGGCCCAAGCGGCCATCCAGATCGCTCCAAGACGACCCAAGAGGACCCAAAGAAGGCCCGAAGGCGGCCCACGAGAGCCTCACAGCAGCCCAAGACGACCCCGAGACGATCCAAGAGCCCGGAAGGCGGCCTCAGAGGTCCCCAAGAGGGAGAACCCGAACTGGCATTTCGAGCTCTCCCCCCCACGATACCCCCCGCTAACCGCCCAGAGGCCCTCGGAACCTCAAAAAGCCTTCCAGAAATGTTCAAGAGACCCCATGAGGCGATTACACTTGAGAAAACCCCAAACAGTGGATGATTTGAAAATTAATACAATGGATCTTGAGATCGACAATGAGATCGATTGAGCAATCGATTGTGAGGACGATTGTGAGGTCGACCGTTGGAAAGGATAATGAAATCGATTCAATGAGATCGACAGTGAGGTCGATCGCGAGATCGCTCATGCGATCTCTAGTGGGATCGCTAGTGAGATCGCTTGTGAGATCGATAGTGAGATCGATGGTGAGATCGATGGTGAGATCGATAGAGAAGTGGGTAATGAGATCGATGGTGAGAAGGATCGAGAAGAAGATGGACCAGGAACCCGGGAACCCGTACACCTCGCGACCCTCCGAAATCGGCCAACCCAGAACCGGGAACCTGGGAACCCAGCCAGCAACCAAAATCGGTGGGACATTTTAGCTAAATCCTTCAACATCCGCGAGGACCCCTTCAGTGCAAGCATTGATTGGGGAATCACTAACTCTCGAGACGCCCTCCAGAGGCCTCGCGAGAGGTTCTTGTTTTTTTCCCCTACCTTATGTTATGCCTTATCCTTATCCTGTTTTCTTTCTCCTCCTCCTCCTCCTGGTCAGCTGGAATGCCCAGGCACTGGTGCATTCGATCATCGTCAAGCGAGACGCCAAACTCTCCATCCTCAAGCCCTACCTCGCCAAGCACTCCCTCATCGCCATTCAGGAGACCCACGGCACATCGCAGATGATTCACAGCCTCATCAACTCCACGGGCGCCAAATACGACGTCTACCACAGTGGCATCCCCGACTCCAATGCGGCGGGCGGCGTCGCCTTCCTCATCCCAAAGTTCCTCCCCTACGACGACCAGGACGACGCCATGCCGATGATCAACTTCTCCGCGGTCATCCCTGGTCGTGTCGCCGAACTGCGTATCCGCGACCCCAGCCTGAAGTACCTCCATATCTACCTCAACATTCATAACCATGATCTCACTGCTGACGACCGAAGACGGATCAAGGCCACGTGGCAAGTGGCACTATGCGAAGCAACCAGCGACCCTGAACACGTTATGTTCTTCATGCTCGGCGATTTCAACATCTCTGAACTACCTGCTCGCAGCCTACTACGTCCTGTCGAAGTGCCTGCTCACGAACGATAACAGTTCCAGCCCACATTCTGGAAGCAGCTCTTCCGACCGCTGGTCGAGATTTGCACTCCGTCCACCACCCACCGTTGCTACGCGAACAACACCGAGTCAAGCATTGACCGCTTCTTCACCTCCTTCCAAGCACATAATCTTACCCACATTGAGACGATCATGGTGGCCGATGACTCACCTCTCGAACGAAAAGGGACTCCCGCCAGTGACCATAAACTCCTTCATGTCCGTTTTCGCCCCCGAGTCCAACGGCCCCATTCTGAACGAGGCATCCCCGCCTTCCTCTTCAACTCCGATTTCTACAAGTTCTTCATCGACAAGCTCACCGCCGACACCGAATACGACACGCTCACGCCCATCATCAAGTGGCGCACGCTGAAAGCCAACATGACGAACGCCGCGAAGGCCACGCGAGATGCTCTTGCGCGACTACCGCCTGAAGTCCTGGCACGCGACCACTTATCGATTTCCAAGGAAGTCAACTCGATGACCATGAGAAGCATCTCCCGCGCGGTCTGGTTCCAGGACATCAAGCTGGCGCGCCTCCTCATCGACGCCACCCACCTGGGCTCCAAGCACCTTCAGATCATCATTGACAACTCCTCCGACATCCCCTCAAGTAATGTTTGCCTGAGCAACGCCAACGCCTTTGCCGATGCCGCTGCTGAAGTTCACGCTGCAGTCGCTGAAGAACGTCGCGCCCTCGCCGCCGCACGTGCCCTGGACGCTTACCAACGTCTACAGCGCCAACAAGGAGACAGGTGGCGGAAACGCGCCAGTGCCACACGCAGACTGGGGGAGCTTTGGAAACCAT
Organism: Prorocentrum cordatum; assembly: GCA_963575745.1. Lineage (NCBI taxonomy): Eukaryota > Dinophyceae > Prorocentrales > Prorocentraceae > Prorocentrum > Prorocentrum cordatum. Next base: position 573,034 of record CAUYUJ010015216.1, read on the forward strand.
TCTCCAAGCGTCTGGTGCTCGCTGGCATCCGAATCTCGCAAGGCGACTCTTCCATCATCTCCAAGACGCCATCGGACATGCACGACGCCATACTTGCGCACTGGGGCCCGATCTTCGCAGACAAGCCAGTAAACATTGCCAACATGAACGCCTACCTGGATACCGTCTTCCCCCAGCGTGACCCTGTTGCGCTAGAACTCCCCAACGCCGAAGAGCTTCAAGAAGCAGCAAAACGAGCACATGACTCCGCCGCAGGTCCATATGGCCTCCCTTACAAAGCTTGGACTTCCACTCCCAACAGCTTCGAGATCTTGGAAGAACTCGTGGCTACCATCTCGGCCAACAACATCATCCCGCACGATTGGAACCACGCTCTACTAGCCATGCTACCAAAAGGTGACGCGCCTGCTGGTCATGCAGAATGCTTTGGGTCGCCAGACCAACTCCGCCCTCTCGCGATGAAGAACACCGACGTAAAGATTGCCGCCTCCGCCATCAACCGCAAGCTACATCCGATAGTCAAGCAAGTGTCGAGTATCCAACGAGGCTTCGTACCTGGCCGCCAGTTCCTCAACAACATAGTCGAAGCTGACACGTACAGCCGCATCTACAGCACCATGGACAACGCCACCGAGCACATGCCGTGCTTCCTCGGCATGGACATCGCGGCCGCCTTCCCAAGCTTGCTTCGCGCATGGTTATGGGAAGTGATTCGCAGATGGGGGATTGATGGACGCGTCCGTCGCCTCCTCCAGTCCTTCTACGCCTCGCCCATCGCCTTCCTCGAGCTGGGGGGCACACGTCGACCACTTCTCGTTGCATCCAGCGGAGTAGCCCAGGGCTGCCCGCTCAGTGGCACCATCTGGACCCTGGTGTCCGACCCCATCCTACATGGAATTCAACGCCACTTTCATCAGATTGGCCGTGGCATGGCCAGTGCTTGTGCTGATGATAGTGGTTGCGTCTTAGCGCACTTGCGTGACATGCAAGGCATCCTTCCGCACGCCGAAGCGGCCCAATCCTTCGCAGGTTTGATGCTCCAACCTCGGAAGTGCGTGCTCGCCCCTGTTTGGACCAACGGCTACGAAGAGGTTGAAGACGCCATGCGCGACACGCTTAGAACGATCAACCCCGCCTGGTCCCAGTTCAAGATCGACGGCAAGGCAAAGTACCTCGGAGTCTACATCGGTCCCTGTGCGGATGATCGAGCTCAATGGGCCGCCCCCGCGGCAAAGTGATACCATCGTACCCAGATTTTGGGCGACGCCTCCGCTGCCATCCAGCTGAACGTTTCGCTGTACAACTCCTCCGCGATCACTTGCCTCACTTACGTAGGACAACTATTTCCTGCTCCAGAACTCGTTCTTTCCAAAGAAATTCATGCTCTTCACAAAGTTATCAGATCTGCTCCTTCAGCATTCACCAAGCTCGACATCCTCGGCATGACGAACTGGGCGGGCTGCGCCATCCCCACTGGTGTCGAAGTCCTGCTGGCTGCCACGCTGTGGCGTTCTGCTACTTCCACCATCAATGCCTGGCCCCAGCTTCTCGAAATTCACCATCTCGCTGCACTCGATCAGATCCCTCTCGTCCGAGTTGTCCAGGGACTTTGGACTGCGCCATGCCGGGCCTCTGCTACTTCGATCGCGCAACACCTGCGGGCGGCCAAGTTTGGCGACAACTACTCCACCCACAAGGGCACCATCTTCAAGATCATCAAGCGCAGCCGCCGTCACGATCATCTGGCTCACCATCAGCTACGCCACGCTCATGAACTCGCCCGTGCGGCTGCTCATCGGGTCTTGGACAAACTTCGCCGTGCTGACGATGATCCTCCAAAGAGGTCACCGCAGACTACTTGCATGATCACGTTGCAGCGCGTGCTCTACGAAGACTCCTTCGACGCCACCATCGCCGCCCGCCTTCGGGCCTGGTTCCCCACCCTCCCGTCCGCACCGCATGCTGCCAACGCCGATTCACTACGCCTCCAACGATTTCCACCACTTCGTCTACAAATACCCAGCACGCCTGATGATGACGACCACGACATGCGCAACGCCGCCAACGAGCTCGAGACCGTCGCGGAATGCCTGCAGCACTGGGCCTCCGATTGGCTTCCCTCGATTTACCTCGCCCAACCACTACATGAATGGGACGTCGACGATTGGCATGAATGGTGCGAAACCTTTATTATTCGTCTACTTCGTCGCGACGGTCTTCGTGTCCTCTTCCGTGGCCAAACTGACGCTCAGCTCCGCAGGCGTGCTGAACGTATCTGCACGCAGGCTTGGCAATCAACATCGGCTTCCAGACTTCAGACCTCCGCCGCGTTCAATCCTCCCCGTGCCGCCGAATTACAGCAGAGGTTCGAACGTGCAGCTAATGAACACCACGCTCGGCGCCGCTGGATCCACGACGCCGATTTCCAGAACAATGACTCGGACTCCACTCCATTGATCACCGACGGCCTCACCAACGCGTACGCGGACGACAACGATTTGACCTCCCTCATCCAGTTGCCTTACAACATGAAGCCCGCGTGGAACCGCATCCGCCCGAAGATCGCCGAGTTGCCGCCTTCGCGCTTCTGGCCTGCGATGAAGACGCTTGCGGGCGGGTGGGCCACGTCATACCGTATGCATGTTCAACCTGGCCTTCGTGGTTGTGTTCTTGGTTGCAACCCAAAGTTTCACCCCGACGCCTTCAGCCACTACTTGGTCTGCAAGCGCCTGTGGCACCATGCTGCACTGCCACGCGGGCGACTTCACAAATGTGCACTCGCCAGGCTAGGCCTGCATGACATCAACTTCGACCCGTTCGGGGCCGACGACGACAAGATTGACCACGTGCTCGTGCGTCTTGCAGTGGTCTACAGATTTTACCACTCGATCAAGATCGACAACAACGTCGACAACTCCTACATCAACCACAAGAACTACATGCAGGCCTCGCGGCTCGCCCTGAGGCTTGGCCCGAGCGCGCACGGCGGTGCGCGCCCATTATAGATCGACGCGCCTCTCCCAGGGGTTCGCTCGCTCCTCCTCCTCCTGCCCTCCCCTACAAACCGTAGACGACGTGACACCTCATGGCCCCTGCAAGCCCAACGAGCCCCATGAGCCCCATGAGCCAGACATACCCTTGGGATCCAAATGTCTATACCATTCTTATCATCCCCACGCCCACTGCGAGCCCTATCAGGCTACGAGTCCCACAACCCTCATGAGCCACACGAGCCTCGCAGCCCTCATGAGCCCTAAGACCCCCGCGGCTTCTTCGTGGACTGCATCGGCTCCCCTCTACGAGCTCCTACGACGCTAGGGCCAGAAGACGATCTCAACCCCGTGGGATCCTCGAGGCCATACTCCAGACCTTGGGAGATTGCCTCCTCCCTCTCGACCCTCGGGTGCCGATTCCAGGCCCCAGACTCAGGGAATGGCTCAGACATCCCACCAGTAAGCGCAATGCATCGGACCTTTGGACTTGAGACGTGGTGTCTCTGACGCGTCTTTCTTCCTCACACCCATCCGAAATCTTCAGATAAAAGCGTGCACTCTCGCGGGCTCTAGGTTTCTGACAAGAACGTCAAGAATCTGCACTGGGCCCCGAGCGTTCTCCTGGAGCTTCTCTTCTTCGTGGGATGGTCGTATGTCTGGACCTGGACCGCTGGTTAAGAGAACGCCTGACGTGAAGATGATTCCTTGCTCCCCCATGCAGCCCGCGCTTTCATCCGCTCCTTCCATCCGTTCTCTCCGTGCTCCTCCTTACGCCTCTCCGCGCACAGCCGTCATGCAAAATTGCCAGGGCTTCACGGATGGAGGGCTGCTCGTTTTCAAACTGCGGTTCTCGCTTTAACGCCGCGCACGTCCGTTATACAAAATTGACAGGGTTTCACGGCTGGAGGCTGGAGGGCGGTTCCTTTGCAGTGTGGATCTCACCTTAGCGCCGCGCACATTGCAGCAGCTTCAAGGAGCACCATGGTTAAAGTCCCAGAAATGATGTGTTGGCACGGCGTCGGATTGTCAGGGCACAGCACTTGCGTTGATCCGTGTTGCTGAGATCCTGGAAGTGGTGTTCTGGTACGTTTCAGGACCGCCAAGGCGCAACAGTAACGGTGATTCCCGGCGTCTGAGTTTCAGGAATGATGTTCTGGCAATATTCAGGATGTTCAGGCGGATGTCGTCCCATGGGCCTTTTCCATCAGTAAAATGAAACTTTGTAGGGGGCCTGGGACAAGAGAGAGCTTGGAGGAAGGGATTATTGCAACATCGTTGATGAGCCTTGGCCTTGCACTGGTCCTCCGCCCTCCTCCTCCTCCTCCTCCCTCCTCTTCCCTCCTCCCTCCCTCTCCCTCCTTTTCCTCCCCCCTTTTCCTCCTTCTCCCTCCTCCTCCCTCCTCCTCCTACCTCCTCCTCCTCCTCCTTCTTCTCCTCCTCCTCCTCCTCCTCCTCCTCCTCCTCCTCCTCCTCCTCCTCCCCCTCCTCCTCCTATTCCTCCTCCTCCTCCTCCTCCTCCTCCTCCTCCTCCTCCTCCTCCGCCTCCTCCCCCTCCTTCCCCTCCCCCTCCTTCTCTCTTCCCCCTCCTCCTCCTCCCCCCCCTCCGCCCCCTTCTCCTCCTCCTTCTCCTTCGCCTCCTCCTCCCTCCCCCTCCCCCCCTCCTCATCCCCCTCCTCATTATCCTCCTCCTCCTCCTCCTCCCTCCTCCTCCTCCTCCTCCCTCCTCCTCCTCCTCCTCCTCCTCCTCCTCCTCCTCCTCCTCCTCCTCTTCTCACCCTTATTAGCCCCGCGAGAGACCCACATATCCAACGATGGCACGATCCAGCGCTCCCGCCCCGCCCTTCGACAGGTCCACTCGCACCCCCCCCCGCTGCTCCCCCATGTTCCCCAACTCCGTCTCCACATCCACCTCCGATCCACATGTTTGTTAACGGGCTCTCTTAGAGTGCGTACGACGGGGACAAACCCGCCATCGTGGGCGCGGAGGACACGGAGTGCGTCGAGCCCGATTTGGAGAAGCAGGTACCCTCTCCGACGCCGATGACCCCGCAGCGATGGAGCAGAGTGTTCTATCGACCGCGGGCCGAGGACAAGACGGGGCTGACCATGCTGTTGGTGACGAGGTTCACGACCACGACGGGCGAGCGCCGCTGGGTGGTTATCGACCCGACAGGCCGACTCCAGGTGGTCGACCTCACGGTGACGGCGAAGGTGCGCTCGACCAAATTCCCTGGCGTGGAGCACGGGACCTTCCCGGGCATTTCCGCGCGGGAAGAGTTTATGGCCACGGCGGCGGCAGATCGGATGATAGCTTCGGGAAGCACGACGACCACAGCTACCATCATTCGAGACTGCCACCGCAAGGCGCTGCCGGGCAGGAGAGGCCATCGACGTCACCTGGTGACCTGGGTGGCCAAGCTCGCGAACAACGGTGTCGGCTACTTCTGGGCTCGACGCAGGTTGGGAAGTTTCGCTAGCTCTACTTCTGTGGTGTGGCGAGCGTGTGCGTATTTCAACGTGGTGGACTGGATCAAACGGACCTACAAGAGTGCCATGAGACCGTGGAGACGGTGGAAGGCCTCAAGGAGGAGCACGAGCACATCCTGGAAATGCACGGGTCGGGCGCCCTCGAGCCGTTGTACATGTCCGTGGGCGTCATGTTCGTGACAGGTGTGACGGGCAAGTGTTGCGGACGGCGCTCGAACAGCGGGGCGCCTCGTGCTGCAGGCGGCCGCGAGGAGATCGAGTCACCGTCCTTCTGGTAGCAGTTTCTACCCTGGTCGCCTGTGAGCACGCCCAGCTCGTCAGGTGCTTCCACTCCCCGCGACGAGGGCACGACAACGTCCGACGGCGAGGAGGACGGCTCGGACGAGTCAGATTTGGTGAAGCAGCCCAGTGCGGTGGCGGACAGGTGGGCCCCGGCCCCGGGCCCGGCCCCGGCAGAACCTGAGTGGCTCCCGAAAACAGCACGCCAAACACAGATTCCTTTATCATTTAATTTGGTGTTGGGCGCCTGGTGCGGACTGCTGTGGTTGCGTTGCATTGTTTGTTCCTCCTCCTCGCCTTATTTTTTTTACGTCAGACCATCCTAAGCGTGAAGCTGTGGCGTTTGTCCTCCTCCTCCTCCTCTTCCTCCTCTTCTCCTCCTCCTCCTCCTCCTGCCCCCTCCTCTTCTCGTCCTCTTCTTCCCTCCTATTCCTCCCTCCTTTTCCTCCTTCTCCATCGTCCTCCTCCTCTTCCTCCTCATTCTGCATCCTCCTTCTCCTCCTCCTCCTCCTCCTGCTCCTCTTCCTCCTCCTCCACCTCCTCCTCCTCCTCCTTCCCCCACTTCTCCTCCCTCCATCCTCCTTCTCCTTCTCCTCTTCCTCCTCCTCCTTCTCCTCCACCTTCTGTTTCTCCTCCTCCTTCTCCTCCTTCTCCTCCTCCTCTTGCTCCTCCTCCTCCTCCTCCTGCTCTTCCTTCTCCTGGTGTGGGGAAGCTTTGCAGCGCGGGGTGGATAACTATTCTTAGTGGCGTCTGATCTCCCAGCTCCGCACAGTTCAGCATGATGAAAGGCTCGCCGAGTTGGTGGTGTCTATTGCTGTAGGCGGCTACTGGCCGCGAGCACGAGTATGCGCCACGATTGACCCCACCATCGATGAGTTGCGCCCGCGGTGTAAGCTGCAACCTGAAACTGCTTTCCACAGGAGTTGGGGAGGCGAGGTTACCGCTGGAACAGGGTGACGCGTATGAAGATACCGCTTCCTTGGTCTCCGAGGCGTATGTTCAGACCGAGTCCTTGCCATGTTTCTGGTTGCGCGGCATTCTGCCTGCTTGTCCGACGGCCCTCCCACCCCCGCCTCACACTGAGCAGTGGTGGGTATTCGGATGCTTCTGAGCTGTGTCCAGGATTCTTGGGCACAGATATTCCGTCTTCTCCTTTGTGTTCGTGGGTGCGAACGGTGGGAAGCAGTCATCTGACCCAAGGTTTCGGGCGGTTAGATCTTCGGCGTCTGAATATGAATGTGTATCTTTAAGCGCGGCAGTTGCTGTTAGCCTTGCGTGGATATCCTGGGCCCTTGTGTTCTGTGACGGGCAATGGCGGTGTTGCTTCGGGGTTTTATTATGAGAAATCGGTTCTCCCACGGGTACTGGCGCAAACCTGTGGCTCCGGATAGATTATCTCATGAAAAATAAAGTCTCTGGCCTGTTTGTTAATTCACACTTGAGTCATTCGGAGGTGGTCGGGCGTCAGATCACACTCGAGCTTTTGTAGGTAGCCTTGTTGCTGATGAGTTTGCGGGCGAGGCTGCGACCCGCGCGCAGATTCTTGAAGTTCTACTGCATCAGGTGTTACTCAGTGAACGACGTGCCATCAGGCACCGTTTTCTTCGCGCGAGCCTGGTCGCCATCCAGGCCGAGGAGCGGGGTGAATATGGTTCGAAGAGAGTGAAAACGGCCCGCGTTGTTCCCCCTCCTCCCTCCATCATTGCTGCCTTCTCTTCTCGTCACATTCTAGACGATTCAGGGAAGCGTTGCGCTGTATGGTTTGGCCTGGCTTCGGCCGCCATATTATCTGAGTGGCTCGCCTCGCCTTGTTGCACCCCGGCCCATTCCAATGATAAATTTTCGGCCCTTCTCCGGTGGGGGCGGCCCCATATCGCTGGGGGGTGGGCACAGTAATCTCATGAGATGAGGTTTCAGAGAGCTCAGTCAGTCTGGCATTGTAAAACATGCGGTGTTGACGTTCATCACTATATGCGTGAGCTGTCGAAACCATGTGCTAACAAGGTGGCTCCCCACAGGCTCGAGTATGTGTCTCGTCTCGAACAGGGGCTTTGACCAGCCTAGCAAGGCTGAGTGTTTGCGTCGGGGCCAACTGTTACATATATTTGACCACTGCGTGGTACAGCCTCCTCCTCCTCCTCCTCCTCGTCATCATCAGCATCATCATCATCATCATCATCATCATCATCATCATCATCATCATCATCATCAGCATCAGCATCATCGTCATCATCATCCTCTTCTGCCTCCTCCCTCCTTCTCCTCCTCGTCCTCCTCGTCCTCCTCCTGCTCTTCCGTAGCCATGTTGGCTCAAGCCATGCTGGCCCAGGTTCTTCCTAGGCTTACGACAGCATGATTCAGAGTGGCAGTCGCTGTCGCGAGACATTTCTGACAGGCGCGGGGTTCCCCCCCCCTCTTCTCACGAGCTCACTAGGCCCCTGATGACCCATGGCGGCGATGGCGCGGGAGAGGTGCTCCAAGGCCCTCGCTTCCCCACGTGGGCGTGTACGACATGTGGACGGAACACTAACTGGGTTTCCAGGACAGTGTGCCGTTGTGGCGCGGCGGCCCCCGCAGCGGTCGCTAAACGTGCTGAACAGAATGTTGGCCATCGTGGTGCTCCTCGTGGTCGTCCTCCGCGAGGTCATGGACCTGGACGAGACCCGATCCAGCAAAAACTTGACACGTTGCAGACCCGGCAAACTTGTGGCGTCCTCAGGAGGCTCCCGCACAGGAACTTCGACGGCGACCCCACAAGGAGGATCCTCCTCAGGTTCGGCTACCACTGACGATCCCAAGGACAAGGAGCAGGCAGCCTTGCGTGACAAGACCAAACAGCTTGAGAATGCCGCGGCCGATTGCAATACTATTCCAGGCGATGCAGGTAAACAAACACATGGTTCTCTCCTTGAACAGCAGGTGGTCGCCAGGAAGGCCCTGGCTGATACCAAGCCGCAGCTTACCCAGCACACCAACGTGGGTCGCCGATTGGGACGTGCTACGACGAAGCAGAGATCGTTCCAGGATTCGATTGATGAGCAGACTGAGGCCATACGTTCCAGTCAAGAGAAGATCGACACCATGCGAGCTCAGATCGTGGCGGTCGATGCAGAAACCAACAGCCTCAACAAGGAAGTGGTGGAGACGCTTCCATCGGCCTCTGCAGCTTCCTTTGACATGGACAGTACCTTCCTGGATGACCACCCTCACGGTGCCAGGATCAAAGAGTTCATGTATTCCCAGAGCTTCAAGGATTTTATTGTGGTTCCCGGCGAGTTCAACAAGTCCAAGGTCAAGACATCGCCTCAACCGGCAGCGAGCCCGTTCGTTGGTACAGGTACTGCTCGTCCACGTTCGTAACTTCCAGATGATGGGCAAGAGACTCCCGCAGGTCGAGACGATGAGGACACGCAGGAGCTCGATGACCCCTTGACACCCTTATGGATGCTGCAAAGACCCTTGGCAAACATACATTTATGGAGCGTCTCGGCACTACGATACGGCGTGTCAAACCCAAGCAAGGGCAGCGTGAGCATGCCACTGTGCTGCGGTTTGAAGCTTTCTAGATCTGGAGTTCCCGCTCCACCTCCGCCTCCCCCTCCTGGTTCGCCCCCTTCTTCCTCGGAGCAATCCCTTGGAATGGGCGAGGCGGTCACTATAGAGACGTGCAATGCTAACGGCTGGAGTGCCCCCCGTGAGAGGTCGCGGCTGTCCAGCGCGAGCATTCTCCTGGCGCGGGAGGTCGGCGCCATCCAGGGGCGCGAGGGTGAAAGATGTAGTTCGGCGGGGGGACTGGGGTGGAAAATGCTCCTTCCCCCTTCCTTTTCGGGCGTCTCGGGGCGCCCCGGGGCCGGGATTGCGGTCTTCGTTCGCGCGCACCATGGCCTCCGTTGGCCGGCGGACAGTGGGGGGGCCCTTGTCCCTGGCAGACTGATGCATGCCAATGTGGACATCCCCGCCTGGCCCCCCCATCCACGTCATATGCGGTTGTCTCAAGAGCGGCGCTGGCCTCTGCCCCCTCAACGCTCGTTTGCTTCGTCTCCAGGGGGAAAGGCTTGATGGGGTCCACATGTTTGCTGCTGGCTGCGATTGGAACCTCGAACTATCTCCGGTCGAGGCGTCGTGGGCGGTGCGTCGCGCAGGGGGCTCGCTCATGGCACCCGCTGAGACAACTTGTCTCTCCCCCTCCAGCCTTACCACGATATATGACTCTTTTGTTGGCGCGAGCTTTGCTGGAGCTTGCAGCAGAATAAATGCCGTCGCTGCGTGGACCCACAGGCCACATAGACTTGTCATCATTACGCTTCGCGATGACGCCGCCGCCTGAGAGCCGCTCGCGCATCGACCCCGCCAAAGGTTACCCACAAGTCTTCCTGTGGGACCTATTCCGCGTCCGAAGGACTGGTCTACGCCGCGCGACCTTGCCGAGGCAGCCGCCGCCAAGGCCCTGACAGCGCCAGTGGGCGAGGCCCGGGAGCTGCTGACCCTTGCGCGGCAGTATTTCGCTAACACCTTCGAGCTCGAGCTCGAGACCTTCACAGGAGTCACGATTAAGCAGCAAGGTTTCAAAGGCGCATTGGCCAAACCCCGTTGGATTCCGATTTTTGCGAAACCGAGTTCGGTCGAGACCCGGGAGTCCCACGCGGGGCGGATCTGGCTGGCCCACCACGTGGCCGAAACCATCGGAGCCTCCAGCAGGCTTCATTCGATGCCCCAGCAAGATCGGGTTGACCATGACGGTCTATCGTTTTGTCCCAAGATGTTCAGATGCAAATCTCCCAGCTGCTGTCTACGCCGTGCCCAGGCGAAGGCACCGGCGTGCGCCTCGACGCTACCATCTCGCAGGCTAGGGCCCTCGCCCGTCGTTTCCCCGTCGGAGACAACTCCTCGCGGCGACAGCAATGCCAGGAGTTTCTCGAGTCTTGAGAGGATGACCTCCAAGAGGCCGTCAAGGCCATCGCTAAGCGGCAGCAGGACAGTTGGGATGAGCGGCAGGAGAAGGCGCTGGAGGGGGGAGCTAGGGCCATGCATCGCCTTGCGAGACTGAAGGAACGATGGAACCCCACGGTCGTTCAGACCCACCCAGGGATCTTCTCCGGCGATCCCCGGGCCTTGCTGAGGGATGCTGGAGAAGAGATCGCTAAGTTCCGGCACGCCTCGCACGGGCCGTCCGAAGCGCGCGCGCATGAGAGGGCGCATTCGCCGCGCCCCACTGTTGAGGACATCCGCAATGCCACTCGATCCTTCTCCCATCTCACGTCCCAGTCGCTCGATGGGGCCCGCCCTCGTCAGTTGAGCTTAGTGTCGGACGCAGCTCTGGAAACTTTCGCTGCGATTATCCAGGCTATTCAAAGCTTGGGCCTCTCTCCGAAACATCTTGTCTGGCGGCTTTTCCCCCTTCTGGAGAAACCGAAAGGGGGCCTCCGCCCTGTCCTCCTGCTCGCGGGGCCCGTCCGAGCGCGGTGGTGTTTGCGACGGCCCACCATTCTTGAATTTAACAATCGTTACCCTCGGAAGTACTGGGCCGTCGGCCTTGGTCGCGGCGCCGAGGATGCCGCGCGGCATCAGGCTGTCCAGTCGGAGGTTGCCCACCATGAAGACCAGGTCACGGGGGCATTATATGGGACGGCACTAAATACTATGAGCCCTTCGATTTAGCCCTCCTCCGCCAGAGGGCCCTCGATTGTGGCATCAACCCTGTCGTCGTTAAAACTACGTTCAACTACTGGCGAGGCCCTGGGCTCTTGCGGTCTGGGGCCCAGCGCGGCGTTCTCCATGTTTTCGCAAACTCGGGTTTGCCAGCGGGAGACATTTTTAATTGCGTTTTGTTTCGGGCCTACCGCATAGGGGCCTTCGGCAGATTCACGATGGAGCACCCCAATGTCTGGCTCTCCTCGCACGTGGATGACGACAGCGTCACGTCGCGCGGCACCGAGGAGGAAGTGTTGTGCAATCTTTCTCGTGCGGCAGCGGCCGTCTCCATCTTTTTCCGCGACGACCTCAAGGTCGCTGCGCATCTTGATAGGGTTGCCGCGCTGGCTAGGAAGATCGCGAACCTCTTGGGAAGGATAGCGGGGGCGGTGTCGAACAGCGTCGCATCGCTTGGAACGGATCCTGCCCCTGGCCAGCAACGGTCGCGACCTCGTGCAACATGGGGGCGCAAGAAGCGCTTCGGCGACGCGCGTCGCCGTCACAAAGTACTTCAACGAATCGGGCAGGGGATGCCATGACAATAAGGACGGACCGGCAAAATATACACGGCGGAGGTTTTACCTGCCACCGCGCTTGGGCCCGCGGTCCTGGGGATGAGCGATTTCGAGCTGCAGCAGGCCCGCCGTGTTTTACTTGCCTTTGAGCCCCCGCGCCACCGAGGCTGTTCGTTTCATGCCAAGCTGGCGATATGTGGCGACCCACTGCGGCGCGCCTCGGTTGCGCCCATTCTTCATTGGGCGAGTGCGGCGTGGATTGCTCTCACCACGCCCGAAGTTTCGTATTGTGCCATCAAAGAGTTGTGTAACATATGGAAAGCGCTCCCGCTCGATGATTCGGTTGCTTGGAGAACGTCCAGGAGCTCTGTTCAGAGGGCGCATTTGAGTTTGAATAGCATCGGCTGGACCTCCACTTCGGCCTTGTCATTTGTCGAAGATTACGGGAGGGGACATCCCATGAGTTACACCTCGCCCCCCCCCCCCCCCCCTACCTCCTCGATCAGGCCGCCCGGAGGGCCCATGAACGTAAGCTCGCTTCGACTACCGCCGGTTTCCAAGGTACCCGCGTTTGCGTCGAACCTCTGAGAAAGCTCCTCGGGCCCCGTGGGAAAGGCTTGTCGCCCCGTGGGAAATATATGGCCCTCGCCTGTTTTTTCAAGGGTATCTAGACCCGTTCGAGGGCTCGGTCCTTAGGGCATCGCTCAGACGGCTGCTGCCCTCTGTGCGGCCAGCTTGACAGCGCCCGCCACCGAGCGTGGCAATGCATGCGCCCCGACGCTGCGCAGGCGTGGACCGAGGCGCTCGGCGATGATCCTGTGCGTTGGACCTTGGAATGCGGATGCCTTCGAAAATGACGATAGGACGCTGTTTGATGAACTTAAGTGGGAGCACCCTGAAGGTAGATGCCCCCCCCCTCAGCACCGACCCCAACCCCCACTTTTTTGATCTCAGGGCAACGAGATACCTTGGGGCAGTGTTGATTTTACTGGTGCCGATGTTTGTATCAATGGATCGGCGATGCGTCACAGCATTCGCGCGTTGTCCCGCGCCTCTTACGCTTGGCTGTTCTTGGGGCAAGGCCCTAATGAGATCCTGGCCATTGCGCGCGGCACGGTCCTTGACGCCCTCCCGCAGACGTCTCAAGCGGGGGAACATTTCGGAATGGCCTTCGCCCCTATGTTTCAGAAGTTCGGAGGAGCTCGTTTTGGTGACAGTATGGCGGTGATTAAATTATGCCAGAGCTCCCGTGCCCATCAGGTCTCCCATAAACACCGCCATGCAGGACTGAGGCGTGGATCGCTTCTCCACGAGTCCGCGGGCCACGACCCGCCCATCCTCCACGCGCCCGCCCACCGCCATATGGAGGTGTTAGACTCGTTGCCAGATGCCGAACGTCGCATCGGTTTGGTAACTGGCATGCCGATGCACAGGCCAAGGGGGCTCTCCTCGACCACCCTCAACCTTCCTCCCTCGAAACTAAGGAGGTGGATGCGAAGTTGAAGCAGCTCCAGGTGTTGCCCCGTGTCCTTGGTGAAGTTTCCGCGGTTTTCCCGCAAAAGCGTTTCGAGAGATGCGCTGGAGGAGGTCCCAGGGCCAAGTTTTTGAAGTCGGGCGGCTGGCACGCGTGGCAAGACCTCGGGGAAGGTCATGCCCAATGCGTTCGATGTTTGGCCTTTTGGGGGGACCCCGCCACGCGCCCCATGGTAGGATATAAAGGCATGTCCAAAACGTTCCGCCAGACCTTGGACCCAACTCTGGGACACACCATCGCCCATTGTAAAGTAAGTAAAGGCGGCCAGGAGAAAATCATGCTCTTTTGTGTTGTGTGTGGCGCCTACACCTCCAGTAGATGCTACCTCTTAGGTAGAGAATGTGTACAGCACATATTGTCTGGGGCACCCACTACCCTTCGTAGGATATACCAGGGTTTGTATCCCCATTATAGGGAGGAGCGGTCCCGAGTCACCACCCCCAGCCGACGAGGTGTAACGAATTTGTCATATGCCTCGTCGCTACCACCACCCGGGGAAGTTGGCGCGTCCAGCAGTGCAGGCGGCCTAATACAGACCCCCCGCATGCAGGCATTGGCCGAAACGCGTCCACGCACGTGAAAGGGCGCGTTTGGCCCTCGGTGCTGCCGACTGCAGCTAAATCGATTGATTTGCTCTTCCCGCGGTTTTTTGCTGCATTTGTTTGGGTGCATAGCTGGGTTTAGTCGCCAGCAGCCGCAGGTCAGCTAGATTTCACGGCTAGGTTTCCTGAACATTCCAGGAGAAAAAATCCTCCGGCTCTTCCTCCTCCTCCTCCTCTTCTTTCTCCTGCTCTGCCTTCTCCTCCACCTCGTCCTCCTCATCCTCCTCATCCTCCTCATCGTCATCCTCTTCTTCCTCTTCATCATCCTCATCATCCCCCTTCTTCCTCGCCCCTGGGATTGGACCCCAGGTCGGGTGCAGCGAGGGCCCCCGGCTTCCTTCCCAGCTAGGCCCCGGGCCGCGCCGTGCCCGAGCGCTCCGCGGGCAACGGGTGCACGGTTATCTTCGGGGCGGCGCTCGCGCCGCGCGTGGGCGAGCAGGGGAAGGGTTCGGGCGCGCGCCTTGCGCGCGTGTTCCGTTTTTCTGCCGCTCTCCCGCCCCCGCCCTTCCCCCTCCCCGCGCACCCGCTTCCGTCGCTCTTGTCTGTCATCCGTCGTTCGTCCGTTGGGCGCGTCGTCCCTCTGATTTTTGCCGCCGCAAGGTTCCTCTCTCGCTGGTTAACAAGCTGTCAAGTGCGCGTGGTGCTCCAGATGCGCCGTGATCACCTTTGCCGAAACCTCCTCGCGCGTCAATTATGCGAGGTTCATTGGTCCCGAAAGATCAGCTGGCGGCAGCATTCTTAGTTCAGACAAAGAGCGTGTGTCGAACAGCTACGCCCCAGCCTTTCCGGTTCGATCTCTGGGTGCCCCCACCCATCCGAATCTTTGTTGGAAAGATGGTACGGAAGGTACATCATGAATCTCATCGAGTTCGACAACATCTCGAGCCTTCACTTGGACGGCCTCAGTTTTGGTCCGCGCGAGATCGACGAGATGATGAGCCTGGTGCAGCGCTACGAGGCGCAGGATAGGGCGGGCGGCTCAGCGGGTGCGCCTTGCGCGCGGAATCGGAAACCCTGCCCCCAGTCAACCGCTGATGCTCCGCTTGGAGGGTGGGGGAACGAACCTCATGACCTCATGACCCATGGAGGCTCGTCGACAGCTTGTGTTACAGGCAGTAAGCAGCACCGCACAATCGTTCACTGTGCGTGTCCAGTGTGAATTATGAGAGGGGGAATGAGTGACCAAGGGGACACCCACTCACGCCCGCGTCGAGCTGGCAGCAGGCAAAAAGGCAACTTGTTAGAACGGCACGGCTGAGGCCATCCCGGAGACGGAGGGGAACTGGAGGCAAGGAGGGATGGGCCAGGAGGGAGGATGGAGGACCCAGACATGCGACGTTCTGATTTTTTCCATACGGGGTCCCCGGAAATCCTGGCCCTTTCCACAGGGCTGGTTGTTTGTTCCTCGCGAGTCATTTCTGATGATCCCCTGGGCCCGGCGAGGGCCCTCGGAGGCAGAAAATCGTCAAGAACCTCCCGTCCTGATTTTTGCTATAACGCGATCATGCCTGGGGTTGGCTGATGGAGGGAGCTCGGGAGGGACAGGATCGGGTGGTGTGAAGCTGAACGCGATGATGAGCCCGGCGCAGCGCTGCGAGGCACGGTACAGGACGGGCGTCTCAGCACGCGCGCGGTGCGCGGAATGGACGCCCTTTCGGGTGGCCGTTGCGATCTCACCACTCCGGGAGGGAGTGGGAGATCGGGCTCAGCCTGGAGGGCACGGTGCTCTATGCTGGGCGAATCTGGCCGGCGCGAGCCCCATGCGCACAGGGGAGCAGGCCCCTTGGCGCTGTGTCAGGGGTCAACACTCAGAGGTGGGCGAGTTGAGACGAAGGTAGTTGGCCTTCGGGGGTCCCCTCGTTGGACGCAGCTCGGATAGTAGGTGCGTTTGGACCCCTAGGAGGGGTCTGGGGGGATCGATTTTGAGCGGCCGTTGTCTCAGCTCCCTGCTTCCCTCCTCGGGAGGAGGCCGATGAAACTGAGACGCAGAGCTGAGACTGGGCGGGGGAGGGAGGAAGGAGGTTCAGGACCAGGGAGAACTACAGTCGAGGCGCTGGAACAATGACCACTGGGTTCTAGAGGGGCTCTGGTTTTCGAGCCGTTCCTTTTGCCTTGGTCGTGGACCCTATTCGTGGTCCAGGCTCGCCGTAGCCAGAAAAGCCCGTTCGTTACATATTCGGAGTTCCTAATGGTAGCATGATGACGATGACTGCACCACACTCCCCTTGATCAGCAGGAGAAGACGGCCTCGAGTTGGAGGCCGACGAGAATGCAACCCAGAGTGCTGAGATTGGGTGGGGAAAGGGAGGAAGGGAGTTCAGGAGGGATTGAGCAAGCACTTCTAATTTGAAACCGCCGTGTCTGCATATGCCCTACGGAATTGTGATCCCCAGATGCCCCCTGGGACCCGCGGAAGCACTTGAGTACCCTAGGAAGCTCAAGAACCGACGTCGAATTTACCCCTAGATGTCGTATCGTAGGATTTCCCACCGCATGTCTCAACTGCAGAGGATGGAGGGGCGGTGGGGAGGCCAGGGCGAGGGGCGGGGAGCAGGAGGCGATGGAGGCAGGCACGGGGCCCTCGCTCCCGCTCGCTGATGTCCGCCATCGCTCCTGCTGGTCGCGATGCGGGCTGCTCCGCCCCATCCCTCCAAGAAGAGAAACCAGCATAAACATACACTTTCGGCGGTCCACGCGGAATTCTTGGATCTGCGCTTGACCCCCCTGGCGACGCCTCCAGCGCCGCCCCTGGCGCGCTTCGCGCGCCAGGGAGGGGGGCCCAACGCCGATTCAAGAACTCCGCGCGGACCTCCGAAAGTTGATGTTAATGTCGTTGTTTCTTTTTCCTTGCTTGCACGTCCTTCCTCTCCCTTGTCCTGCAGGGCTGGGGGTGGGAGAAGATCTATGTTCGAATGCAGCGCAACCAGCTGAAACCCAAGGAGGGAAACGTACAGTCAAGACGCTGACATAAGGACCTTTCGGGCTCTGGAGAGGCTCTGGTCTTCGGACCGTTCCTCGAATCTGGGTCGGGGAGCTTGTTCCTGGCCGAGACTCGCCGTGGCCTGAAGAGTCCCTTCGCATCTGATTCAGCGTTCCCGTCGGTACGTGGCGCGATGCTCTACAACAGCAGGGTGACTCTGTCACGAAATGCGGCTCGGCGTGGTCCGCCGGACAGGAGGATTGAGAAGCGAAGCGACGTGCGACGGATTTGGCCCGAGCGGCAGGGCAGGGTGGAATGCGGAGGAGCATACGGCATGATGGAACGGGGAGGGCAAGGACGTGATTTGTTGCAACCATCCTCCAACCCCCGCGGGTCGAGTCGGCGCTGCGACGGTTGTGGTTAATGGTTAAATGAAAGTTTTAATGGTGAAACAGAAATTTTAAAGGTGAAATAAACACTACGCAAAAACACTACGCAAGAGCACTACGCAAAATCACTACGCAGATTTATTTCACCCTTAGGCATAACTCTCTCCAAATTTTAAAGGTGAAATGAACATTACGCAAAAACATTACGCAGAACAAACACTACGCAAAAACACGACGCAGGAAAAAAACACTGCGCAAAACATTACGCGGAAACAAAACACGACGGAAAGACACTACGCAGAAAAAACATTACGCACATACACTACGGAGAAGCATTACGTACGTGAGTACGTCACGTCCGCACACTACGTGTGTGACCAGGGAAGTCTCGTCACAGGGCGCTCCAGCGGCTGGCGCGGCCCTGCGAATTCCGGACGACGAGGGCATTCTGCGTAGTGTTTTTACGTAGTGTTTTCAGGAGCGCCCCGAGTCGGCAACGCTGCTACGCGGGAAACAACACGCCCGAAACCCTACGCAGCAGCATGCCGCGTCGCCCGCGTCTCTCGTCACCTTTGGCAGAGGCCGCGGGGAGCTGCGGATTCGAGCGGAACTGGCGCGAGACGCGGGCGACGAGGGCATTTTGCGTAGTGTTTTTACATGGTGTTTCCAGGAGCGCCCCGAGCCGGCACGCAACCACGCAGCAAACAACAACGCCCAAACCCGCGTCGCCCGCGTCTCACGTCACGTTCGCCCGAGGCCGCGGGGAGCCGCGGTTTCGAGCTGAATTCGCGCGACACGCGGGCGACGAGGGCATTCTGCGTAGTGTTTGTACGCAGTGCGTTCAGGAGCGCCCCGAGTCGGCGCGCCACCACGCCGAAAACAACACGCCCGAACCCCTGCGCAGCAGCATGCCGCGTCGCCCGCGTCTCTCGCCACTTTCGCCCGAGGCCGCGGGGAGCTGCGGATTGGGGCGGAACTGGCGCGAGGCGCGGGCGACGAGGGCATTCTGCGCAGTGTCTTTACATAGTGTTTCCAGGAGCGCCCCGAGTCGGCGCGCAACCACGCAGCAAACAACGACGCCCAAGCCTCGCGTCAACCGCGTCGCGTCTCACGTCACGCTCGCCCGAGGCCGCGGGGAGCCGCGGTTTCGAGCGGAATTGGCGTGAGACGCGGGCGACGGGGGCATTCTGTGTAGTATTTTTAAGTGGTGTGTTCAGGAGTGCCCCGAGTCGGCGCGCTACCACGCAGAAAACAACACGCCCGAACCCCTGCGCAGCAGCATGCCGCGTCGCCCGCGTTTCTCGACAGTTTCGCCCGAGGCCGCGGGGGGGTGCGGATTCGGGCGGAATTGGCGCGAGACGCGGGCCACGAGGGCGCTCATTCGGCGTAGTGTTTCTACGCAGTGTTTTCAAGAGCGCCCCGAGTCGGCGCTACTACACGCCCGAATCCCAACGCGGCAGCATGCCGCGTCGCCCGCGTTTCACGTCACGGTCGCCAAAGGCCGCGGGCAGTTGCGGATTCGGGCGGAACTGGCGCGAGACGCGGGCGACGAGGGCATTCTGCGTAGTGTTATATATATATATAGAACATCGTGTTCTCAGGAAGCGCAAACGCACTCAGCACATACACGACGCAAATACAGGACGCAAAAACACTACGCAAAAACATTACGCATATACACTACGCACATACACTACGCGAAAACACTCTGCACAATAACACTACGCCAAGCACTACGCAAAAAAAAAAAAAAAAAAAAAAAAAAAAAAAACACGACGCAAAAGCATTGCGCAAAAATTGAAATAAACACAACACCAAAACACGATGCAGAAAACACATTTTGCAAATACACTACGGAGAATCATTACGTACGTGAGTACGTCACGTCCGCATACTACGTGTGTGACCAGGGAAGTCTCGTCACAGGGCGCTCCAGCGGCTGACGCCAAAACACCATGCAAAAACACGACGCGAAAACATCACGCAAGAAGCACTACGCAAGAACTGCCCACGCGAAAACATTACGCAAATACACTGCGCAAACGCACTACGCAAATACACTACGCAGATACACTACGCAAATACACTACGCCAATACACTACGCCAATACACTGCGCAAACGCACTCAGCACATACACGACGCAAATACACGACGCAAAAACACTACGCCAATACACCACGCAAACGCACTCAGCACAGACACGACGCAAATACACGAAGCAACAACATTATGCAAAAACGCTCCGCGTATACTCTACGCAAATACACTACGCGAAAACACTACGCAAAAGAAAACACTACGCAAAAACACCATGCAAAAACACACTACGCAAACAAAACACGACGCAAAAACACTACGCAAAAGCACTACGCATATTTATTTCACCCTTAGGCATAACTCTCCGGCGCTGCGCTGGTGCATGGGGCGCGCCCTCGTTGAGGTCCACTCTGCTGCAGACGTTTTTCAGATTCCGAACCCCCGCTGGCGTCTCAGAAGTATGGTTCACGCGTGGGGTAGCCGAGGGAACGGGACGGAAAGCAGAGGGACAGCATGGGGAGGCGTGATGGTCAGGGCCGGCAGCACGAATCGCAGGCGCGTTCCAGAAAACCCTCACGTCGCACGGACCCGCTCCCAAGCGCACCCTGGCTGGCAGTCCTGGTCCCCAGCCGCCCTCAGACTCTGCACTCGAACGCCGCAGGCCCGGCTTCACACTCTCTCGAGCATGCGCCGCAGATTCGGTCTCGGGCTGCTCCGAAGGACGAGAGGAAAGGACTGAACCGAGAGCATGTTCGAAGGGCGTTGTGGACGTGTTGGGGTTTCGAGGGGTGTGTGTTCCTGTTCGAGGGGGGGATGGGAGGGAACGCGCAGGGAGGGGGGACAGGGAGACTGGCGAGGGCGTTTCCCGAGGTCCACTACCTCAGCCTCCAGGACAACGCCCTGGACTCCAGCGCGATCGGGCTGGTAATGCAGCTCGTGTACACCCTGCCGTACCTGCGCGCGCTGGACCTCAGGCCGGGCGCCGGAGGACCGAGTCGCCGAGGAGGAGCGATTGCGGGTCTGTCGATCAGGGTAGGACGGGGCTGGCGGAGAGCGGCAGAATGAAGTGGAGCCACAGGTGTGTCGGCAGTTGCAGCAGGAGCGAATAGCCCAGGGTGGAGTATCACATGTACCCATGGGCGCCGAGCACCCATGTATCCGACGACGCTCCTTGGCGAACACGTGTAGTGCCCGCCCCTGGGCTATCTACCCTGTCGCTTCCGCTGGATTGTTGGAGAATCGCTCAAGTAAAACGGGAAGGGTGGAGATCGGCAAAACAAAGTGGAGCAGAGAGGATTGGATCAGGATGGCAAAGAGGCTCAGGATCAGGATGCCGTGTATGAGGATGAAGAGGAGCAGGAGGATGATGAGGAAGAGGAGGAGAAGTTGGAGGAGGAAGAGGAGGAGCATTGAGAGGCTAAGGCGGAAGAAGCAGAATTAGGAGCCAATGCAGCAGCAGGAGCAAGGGCTAGATTATGATCATGGGCGAAAAGGAAATATATTGCAGGACGATGTGGAGCAGGTGAAACATCAGGAAACGTTGGATGACGCCTGCCAGCCTCTTGGCTCCAACACGGCTTTTCACAAGGCAGGGGATTACACCATAGGCACGCAAGAGAGCGTGACCCATCGCCAGAGGTGTGGCATGAGGTACTTCCTGTTTGCCTCCCCGCTCGTCCCCTCCCTCCCACACCACACCTTATTCCCTTCATTTACTTACCCATCTCCCCCATCCTTCATATCACTCCCACCTTGCTCCTCCCCCCCCCCCGGTATCCCCCCCCCCCATCACGCTCCGGGGGAGATTGAGGGAGGAGGTTGAAGGAGGAGGATGGAGGAGGAGGAGGAAGAGGAAGAGGAGGAGGAGGAGGAGGAGGAGGAGGAGGAGGAGGAGCGAGGAGAGAGGAGAAGCGATGAGAGAGGAGAGAGGCAAACGTGGCGCGCTCGCGCCATATCTGACATCCAATACCTCCCTCCCATCCCTTCCCATTGCGCTGATGTTGCTTTATCCGCGGACGCGTGTCATAGCCGACCTGGAACTCCAGTAGATGGTGCTTTGAGAGGCGATGCGCAAGCTACTGGCGGCATGGTCGTCTACGCACACGAGCACCCCAATCAGGGGCGGTTGTTCTGTCGGGCAGGCATGTTTTTTTTGGGGGGGCATATGGATTATGATGTCGTCTTGTCTGGCAGAAGCGATCTCCATGAAGTGGGCTTTGGACATTTTGATCACGACACTATTTGCGGTAGTTGGCAAGTCAGGTTTGTGATCGTCGCATCGTTTCGCAATGTGAAGAAGAGAAGAGAAGCATCCGAATTGCAGCAAAGGTGACCTGTTGGACCTGTGGGGCAGGTGGGAATTGTGGACTTCTGCGATCTGTGGGACATGTGGAACCTGTGATGCTTCTGTGCCTGTGGGAGCTGTGAGACTCGTGGGACCAGTGGGCCAAGTGGGAACTGTGGACCTGCAGGACCTGTGGGATCTGCGGGACTTTTGCGGCCTGGGGGACCTCAGTGGCATTTTGGGCCTGTGAGACCTGCGACATCTGTGGGGCCTGCGAGACCTGTGGGACCTGCGAGACGTGTGGGGTCCAGAACAGTGGCCCACATTTGGACGGGAGCGCCATCCTGAACGACGGGACTATAGCGCCGATCCGAACGAAGTCCACCCTGCAGCTGTAGAATCATTTTGAAACAAACCGAAAACAATAGGGTTGAAACAAAGAGCTGGAGAACCAACTGTTGTAATCCTGTGCGTTGAAAAGGCAGTACGCGAAGGGGTTTGGATGCCTCCCCCACGTAGCCAGGAGAAGAGAGTAGAGTAACATTCAGATACTGTACTTTTAGAGAGCAGCAGGATGAGGAGGCGGAAGCGGAGGAGGAGGAGGAGGAGGACGAGGTTGAAGGCCGAGGGGAATGAGGGCTCGGACCCTGTGGCCCGAAGGAGGAGTAGGAGGCTGGAGGAGAGATGGGGAGAGATGAGAGACGAGGGATGATGATCATGATCATGATCATGATCATGATCATGATCATGATCATGATCATCATGATGATGATACTGCTGCTGCTGATGATGATGATGATGATGGTGATGATGGTGACGATGGTGAAACTAGTAGCTATGATGACTATGATGAATCTGAATATGAAGATGTTGTTGATGATGATGATGATGATGATGATGCGGTTGATGCTGATGATGATGATGATGATGCTGATGATGATGATGAGGATGCTGATGCTGACGATGCTGATGAGGATGAGGATGATGATGATGATGATGATGATGCTGATGCTGATGCTGATGCTGATGATGATGATGATGATGATGATGATGATGATGATGATGATGATGATGATGATGATGATGATGATGACGGTTCTGGTGATGGTGGTGATGATGATGGTAGTGGTGATGATGGTATGACGATGAGGAGTATCGGTGGCGTATAGCAGGAATATAGGAGATCAGGATAAGCAAGCAGCACGTTGTTGGGTTCTGCCGGGGAGCCGCGATGTTAGGCTCTGGCGGGAAGCCGCAACCGCGCGGTGCAGCCGCAACGGTTGCTCGATGTTCCGACACACCCTGTCGTGTCTACACCCCGCCGCGCGGGTGTGACGGCCATCAGTGACCAGAGAGTGACTCCAGAGAGGCAGTACGGGCCCGAGGAATGGACGAGGCGCGGCGACTACAGAGATGATGACCCACTGAGCGTCGTCACCCAGCGAAGAAGGAACACCAGCAACAGCGAGAGGACCACGAAGCAGCGAACCGTAACGACGATAACCTTCACGAGCACCACGAAGTATATCGCCACAGGCACCAGCACGAAAAAGACCGCCGCGAGCATCCTCCCGGAGGCGCCCTCCACGAATGCAAGCGTGAAGAAGACATCCGCGAACAGTCTCCCGGAGAAGACCTCCACGAACACGTCGGTGATGAATACCTCCACGAACATTCCGATTAAATTATACCTCCAAGAGCGCTGGCACGAAGAAGACATCCACGACCACCCTCCTGGAAAAGGCCTCCGCGAACACGTTCGTGAGGACCTCCACGAGCACCTTCCGAAGAAGGCCTCCGCGAACGCGAGTGAAGACAACCTCTGCGAACATCCTCCCGCAGAAAACCTCCGCGATGACGCTCCGACGAAGGCTTTCGCGAGCACCAGCACCAAGAGGATCTCGACAAACACCCTCCTGGTAAAGGCCTCCACGAGAAACTTCAGAAGCAAAACCTCCACGAACACATTCCGAGGAAGGCTTCTACGAACGCGGGAGTGAAGACGACCTCCGCGAACACCCTTTCCAGACAAGAAGGCCTCCACGAGCACGTCCATGAAGAAAACGTCTGCGATCACCCTCCGAAAGTCTTTGCGAGCACCAGCGCGCAGCGAACCACCACGAACACCCTCCCAGAGAAGGCCCCCGCGAGCACTTCGATGTCGAGGACCTCCACAAGCACCTTCCGAAGAGGCCTCTATAACCACCAGCGTGGCGAAGAAAGAAAAGAAGAAACATGGTAATACCACTTCCACGAACACCCTCGGGGATAAGGCCCCCGCGGTCGTCTTCATAACAAAAACCGCCGTGGAAGCGCTGCACGATGATCCTGCCCACGAACACCCGCAAGGAACGCTCCGCGCGGAAGAGCACGAAAGGCGAGCATGAGCACAGCGTCCCTGACACCAGAATACCCAATGTACATAATCATAATATTGGTGGCCAGAAAAAAAGCGCGAGACCGCGCGGCAAGGAACGACCACAAGGGTTATCCCGCAACGCTGCTGGACCGCGTTGAACGTCGCTGGCGGCGGCCAGGGGCCAGCCGCGCACCTTGCCCCACCTGGCCCGAGGGGAAGGTTACCGTATCCCTGGCGACTGCGGCACCATCCTGCGCAGCATGAAGCGGAGAGACCAGGGGCGCGGCCGACGGCTAGCGAGACATGAGTCCAGCAGGTTCCTCCACCAAAAAGCATGACAACCAAACGTGTGGTGCACCTCGTGGCAGAAAGAAACGAGAAATAGAAACGGATCGTTGTTGAACCATGCCTTAGCTGTTGCAATCTGCTGCCGGTACCTCAAGGTGGAAATTGATGACCATTGGCGGCGTAGCGCAGTAATTTCGGAGATCCGGATAACTGGCGCGTTGTTGGGTTCTGGCGGGGAGCCGCAACCGCGCGGGGCAGCCGCAGCGGTTGCCCGATGGTCCAAAACACCCTGTCGTGCCTGCAGCCCCCCCACCCCCGCGCGGGTGTGACGGCCGCCAGTGATATGAGAGCGAGTCCAGCCAGGCAGTACGGGCGAAAGGGGTGAACGAGGCACGGCGATTACAGAAATAGTGATGGTGATGATGATGGTGGTGACGATGATGATGATGATGATGATGATGATGATGATGATGATGATGATGATGCTGATGATGATGGTGATCTTGATTGCGATGGTTATGGCGGTGTTGGGGCGAGGATGGTGATGGTGATGGATTGTGATGATGATGACGGTGAACATGATGATGATGATGATGCTGGTGGTTAACGATCTTGATTGTGATTGGGAGAAGGAGGAGGAAGAGGACGGGAGAGGTGGAGAAGGAGGGGCAGGGAGTTGACATGAGGAGCTAGCAGAGAAGGGGAGGAGAAGGAAGAGGGGGGGAAGAAGAGGAGGCGGAGGAGGAGGAGGAGGAGGAGGGCATTAAAGGTCATTGGGTATCCAGACCCTGGCAAATGAGCGCAACGACCGCACTTGCGACAACTAAACTTGCACACCAGATTGGAAGACCATGAGTGAGAAGCATGGACCCACCCTTCTCCACCATGGTCTCCCCCCTGTGGCGGGCTTGTGCAGCTCCACATCAGTAGTGCGAGGAGGAGCGCAACAAAAAAAACAACCACTTGGTTTGGGCGGCCTTGCTGGCCGACGAGAAGTACCTTAGCCACCCCTTCCCTTCGGCATCAGGGGCGGGTTCAGAATTGAAGACAGCCGTTGCAGCAGGGGGCGGAGGGGCGGGAGGAGTGGGAGGGGTAGCCCGACGAGGTTGAGATGAATCAGCCGCCTTTTCGGCGACAGAAGTTACATCCAAAGTCGATATCGCGTGCCTTCTTCCCTGATCAAACTTGCCTTATTCTCAACTCCAGCACGGGCGTGCGTTTTGCCTGCGGCAACCGGGCCTGATCTGCTGCAACACAAGTTATTTCGTCTGATACTTGGCCCAGGATAAGACCGGAGTTTGATAGCGAGGATAGTATGAGGCAACCGACCGTGCTCCTCCACGATCCCCTCAACGTCCCTCCACCCAGTGGCCATCTCACCTGAGCTGAGTCAGGTCTCACCTCCGACACTGAGGGCGTCGTCGAAGGCTGACGAATGCTTGCGCCGCTGAGACCGCCAGCCTTCGACGACGCCCCCATTGTCGGAGACGAAAGAGAAGAACCCTCTCGCGAATCTGATCGCCAACTCCAGAGATTCCAGCCCCCCTCGAGGCGCGGTCTGCTTCGTGCCCACTACGGGCCCGCAAACACCAGGGCCCGGACCCAAGGGGGGGAAACTCGAAGTGGAAACACCGGCGAGACCGACGCGTCTGAAGAGGGAGTTCTTGGAGTTTGCCCCCTCCCCCCCCCCCCGGACGCGCCTCCGAAGGGAAGGGCGCCCCCCCTCCGAGCCTCTCCCCCCAGGCAGCCCGCTTCGAGCACATCGTCCCATGCCGAAAACATGTCAAGTTTTTTTGTTTTGTTTTGGGCGGAGGGCTCGCCTTGTTCCAGGCGGCGGGGATGCGCCCCCGAAACCAAGAGCAAGCCGTCGCACCCCTCCTGCGTCGCAACCCGAGCTTGAAGGTTCGCTGGGGCTTTGTAGAAGCAGCGCCCTTCGTTGAAGCTGCATCGCCAAATCCCGTGGCGGGGGGGCCCCATTGCTTCGCGACGCCTCGGGCAGAGGTCACAGTCGACGAGCCCGAGGCCCATGCGTCGCGACTGTGGCCAGGAACCCCCAATGGCGATGCTGAGAGGTAGGGGGAAAGCTGCAGACCATTCGGAACTTCGTACAATTACTTAAAACGGGTCCTGCCTTCCCCGCACCAATTTTCCGACGCGCCTTTCCAATGCGTAGCAGCAACATCGCCTGCGAATTCAAAAAGAAGATCCCGTGCCACATCCGTTCCAAACAATTTGTCACACATAAAAAACCAGGCGTTGCATGCCCCCCCCCCCCTCGCGTGGGATACATCCCGCGCGTTAGGGGCCTTGGGGTTCCACCCCGCTTGCAGCAACTGCGCGATAGTGGCCGAGGGCGGGCCGCGGATGTTGCGAGTGTGAGCGGCGAAATCAAGATGTTGAGACGTGCCGAGGACCTTTCTCCAAGCGCGCGAAAAATTTGGCCTGGTCGGAGGCAATCATATCCAAACTCTAATACATTCACGAGGACAGGCCGCGGGGGGCGAATCCCAGGGCCACAGCCAGGGTCTTCAGGTGCAACAGTGCGTTTGAGCACCGCCCCCTAGCGGCCGCGCCCGAGACCGCTCCGAGAGGCCCCCAGTAATGGCAAGTCCCAAAACTTCCGGAAACTTCAAGGCCACGAGAAGAACCAGGTTGGGGCCCTCCAATCTCCACTTTCTTCGTGATCCTGCACCCCTGCGAGGCCCTCGCAAAGGCCCTTCGCGTGGCCTGTTGGGTTGCACATTTAACAGCGCGTCGGCGGCGCACAGAGCGCGCGAGCCTTCTCCCAATCCCCCGGACAACATCTAAATGCCCAGACTCCAGCGCCAGTGCAGTCCGAATACCTTGCCTCTGAAGATGTTTCGCGACTGCCTTGGCGATGCGGGGTTTAGATCACGCGATCGCATTTTTGCTGGCGGCGGCGAGCTTGTGCTCCTTAAACATGATGGCGATGCCGCCGGTGGGAGAAACGAGCCCCTGCTGCGCTGCCCTTGCTGCTCCCGCGATAGAGCTTCCCAAGTCGTCTCTCTGCGACATCCGGGCCATGCGGGCGCGTGCGATCGTGAGCTTCTTAAGAACGGAAGATGTGACACATAGAGCGAATCTCGCGCCGTCGCAGAGCCCCTGGACCGCGCCCCAGGTCGGCTGGAACGCGAGTGAATGAGCTCTGAGTTGAGAGAGGAGTCGAGGCGCCACGCATAGTTGAAGCTCGAGCTTCAGAAGGACAAGAGGGAATCCGAGACGAAGAGCGGACGCAACAAGCTCAGGCCACGGGACGCGATCGTAGAAGCTCTTGGCGTCGATGAAGAATCGCCCGGCCGCAGCCCCCATTCGGAACCCGATTTCCTGGTTCAAAGCATGAAGGTGAGCTTCGCGAAGAGCACGGTTCTCTGTCGATGATGCACCTCATTCAAAATTTCTGGAAACGGACCACTCACGCACGTGCGTTTCCCTGTCAAGACTCCAAACTCGACAAAACATATTGACGCGGTCACCGCCTGTTTTTCGAACAAGAATCTACCCAGCGCCAACAGAGCTTGACAGGGCCATGCCACGCAATCTTCGATGGCGACGGTGGTCGGAAAGCGCGCTGTCCGGCAATCTCTCGAAGTCGATCGGTGACAGTCGATCTGTGCCCATCTTTGAATTTTTTGACACCTGCTAAATCGTCGCCCCGATGTCAGAAACCTGCAGAGGAGGAAGCCTAATTCAGCTGCTGCCCGAATCGTGCCAAAGAGCGACTCCGCGGCGTCGGAGTCGAGGGTCTGAGACGACCGCGGTTTCTGCCAGTGCCCCGCATTGGCGTCAACGGTATATCTGGGCTGTACGAGCCAACCCTTTTGGCGGACTTACTCATCGTTTGCCTGGGGGGCCTTCCACGAAGATTCGAAGATGGGCCCCGGGGGGCTTTCCCGAACCATCCACCCCTGGAAACGATTAGAAGAAGCATGAACAGCACGACCCCGAGAACGTTTGGCTGCCCCCCCCGCGAGCTTCTGGAGACGTTCTAGAGCGCCAACATCCATGCCCTCCAGATGCCCGAGATGACGAGTCCAGAGAGCCCTAATCGGGTGCACCACGAGAGTTTGGAATAGCACATCCAGCCCCATCTGGAATGTCACCGATGAGCGTCTTGCCAACCTGGCGCAAGTGCTGCGCCTGAATACTGCCATTGCTGCGAGCTCTGCGCCGATGCAGCTGCAAAGGGATAGCGTGGACTTTCGCCCGCCAGCTTGCTAGAAAATCAGCGAGCGGCGGTCGCCGGAGATGCTCTGCGCGCTAGGATGCGTGGACAGCAACCCAGGACCTTCGCCTCGAGACCAGCATGCGCTGACGTCGCCATGGTGCGTTAGAGTGGCGTGATCGGCCGCTTTGGCCCGCGACGCAAACGTGCCGCTTGCTGCTGCCGGTGCGCGCTCACCCCCCAATTGGAAAGCGATGAACTTCGCAATCGGCGGCCGGACATCCTCCGACGCGCGCTCGACGCGCCCGACATGCCCCTGACGCCCAGCCCACATCTGTTCGGGGATGCTGCGGGGGGCGTGGGGCGACGGGGCCTTCGAGCGCGGAGAGTTGCCCGGGTCCACCGCGGCATTGGATTTCTCGCGCGGACTGGTTCCGGGTCCATTTTCCGAGGGGGCGCGCGCCTGAACAGACACTCAGTCCCATAGGGGCAAATTCGGGCTGACTAGAGCCCAAGGATCTTCTTCTTCCGGGGGGTCGCCGGGATGCCTAAAGCCAGACGCGCCCTGAAGATCATTTACTGGGGCGCCGTTGGGATCTCCAGCGCCTCGCTAGGGCTATCCTCAGAGGCCCCCACCCGATCCCCCAACAAAGCTTCGCGCGCATTCCGACGCGCGGTGGCAAACGCCTCGCAAGCCTCGCGCCTCAGGCGCTCAGGCACTTGGGATTTGCTGGATGCGTCGGGCAGCGCGCCAGGCCAGGGGGCCGGGAGGGGGGGGGGGCGCGAAGGATTCGAATGGTTTTTGTGAGCAGGTTGTCGCCCCTCGCCGAGGAGCGAGGCGCCAACGCCTCAACGCGCGCCCCAAGATGCATGCAGCACTGCCTCAACCTGGCTGGGGGGCGGAGGGCGACGCCGACTCGGAGGCCGCAACGTAGTGCATGCAAGACTGGCCAGGTCCTGCGACGCAAGCATTCTCGGCCTGCGACTGGAACGCAACACCCTGTGCCGGACCAATGAAGCCACGCTCGGCTAGCTCCGAAGAGGATGTGCTAAGGCCAGCGTGGTAGACAACGGTAGCGACCGAATACCCTTCGAGGTGAAGCGCGACGGGGGGGGGTCGTCAAAGGCCTGGTAGGTGGTGGCAGAGGCTGACATTCATTGGGCTCGTCCACCTTGCGCGCCTGGAGATGCCCGCGAGCCAGCAAGACCCCCCCCTTCATCCGCGCGTGGTCGTGCAATCCGCGCGGGGCCGAGCTGGGTTGACACATGATCTGAGATGGGCATCCTTGGCCTGGGCAGATCAATAATCCTCTCTCCCGCTGGCCACGCGACCCTCAGCAAACGCGAACAAAAAATAAGTGGCGCAAGGAATCCGAGATTACTAAGTCCCGCGCGAGCGGGCCGAGGCAAGTGACGCTTCCAAAAAGGATCCGCGACGCTGACTTCTCGAGAGCGCCCTCGGGGGGCCCATCGGTGGGAGAGATGCCCTGGGCGCCGTCGCCCTCCAACCTGGACTTCGGCTGGCCGATGGCACGGTGGTCCTCGGCGCCGCGCAACTCGCCAGAGTCGAGCTGCGCCGCTTGCCCTCGCGGAGCCCACGCTGCTGGCTCGGCTGCCTCAGCCTGAGCGCGCGCTGCGAATTTGGCCGCCGAAAGCCTGTTCGACCCCCTCTGGATGCCCTCGCTAGAGATCTCCGTCGGCGCATCTGGCGCCCTGGCTGCCTGGGGGGCGCGGCTCCGCCATCGGCGCTGCCGGCGCTTCCTCCCATGGCAGCGGCCTCTGCGGGGCCGTGGCTAGGCTCAGCAGCGCCCCGGGCCCCTCGTGATTTGTGATCCGCGTTTGCACATGCACGGTCTCCCCCCTCCATGCCTGCGCCTGAGTGCCCCGCGTCGCAAGAGACTCCCGCGCCGAAGTGAGCGCGGCTTCCAACTTTTTGCAGCTCCTCCTTCTCGCGCGGCTCGCACTCGTACTCGTCGAGCTTGGCGAAGAACTCTTCGTCCCAGGACACGTTCCACGACGCCGGGCTCGGGTCCGACTTGGCTCCCCCTGGGCGCCGCTGGCCCGACCCGCCTCCTGCGCGAGGGAGCGCGCGGCGAGCTTGTTGACGGGCGGAGGCGGAGGCGAGGTCAGCAGCGAGGGTGGCCTCCTTCTCTGCCGCTCTCTTCAACTGCTCGCGGCTGCGGAGGGCGTTCAAAAGCGCTTGGCCATGACGCATATTGACGTCGTTCCACATTCCATTGGCACATTAGCACGACTTACAGCTATTTCTGTTGAGACAGGCTACAACGCGGTGTTTTGGCCCAAGTAGATGGCCGCCAACGATTTCTAGATTTGCGTGTCCGAGGTGGTGGCAATCATCTGCGTGAGCATGACTATGAGTTCCGCCTTTGTCGAGGCCGCGGGCTGCGTCGTCTCAGCGGCGGCGCTCTTGCCCTTCCCCCTGGTTGGCGGCAGCAACCAACAATGCGAGCTGGAGCTCGTGCTCGGAACTCGGAATGGTCATCCTTGCCGCTCTGCTTCTTCTTGGTGGGTAGATGCAACCTGGCTTGGCGGTCGCAGCGCGAGCACTGGAGCCCTTGCTGCTCTGAGACGTCGTTCCTTTTCGCTCGTTGGAATCCAAAACATCGACTCCAAAAAACACTCGTACTGCTTCGCCATGGGACTACCATGCTTTCGCTGCGCGGAACGACTGACAGCAAGGCTAGGAGCCCGCGCATCCCCCAAACACCTTGTGGAGGCACAGGGACTAGATCGAGGCAAAAAAGGGCGCCTCGACCCAGTGTTGCTCGAGGAGGAGGAGGACGAGGAGGAGGAGGAGGAGGAGGAGGAGGAGGAGGAGGAGAGGCGAGGAGGGGAGGAGCGAGTTGGAGGAGCGGTTTGTTGATTGCTTGGGGCATAACGGGCGTTATCGCCCCTGGCGGCCCCCCCCTTTCTTATAACGTAACGCCCCCCCCCGTCCCCCCCAGCGCGCCCCAGGCATTGCCGCCGTTCGCATCGGGATCTGCATAGGCATCCGCATAGGAATCCGCATAAAGGGTCTGGTCTGCTCCGCAGTCGTCGTCGTCGTCGGCGCCGTCGTCGTTGTCGTCGTTGTCGTCGTCGTCGTGGTCGTGGTCGTGGTCGTCGTCCTCGTCGTCGTCGTCGTGGTCGTCGTCGTCGTCGTGGTCGTGTTCGTGTTCGTTGTCGTTCGTCGATCGTCGTTCGTCGCTCGTCGCTCATCGTCGCCGGACGTGCGGACGAGGCTAGAGCCTGGTTTTTCTTCCGGGCCGATGACGGCCGTCATCTGGGGGGTGGGGGAAGGGGCCGATGACGTCACGTTTCGCGCCGGCGGCGTCTGGGAATCCCCAGGAATGACCGAGGACGGGCAGCAGTAGCATGTACGTGGCGATCTGCACCACATCGTTTGTATACACCACGGTGCCTGCGTGCACCACAGCGCCTGCGTACACCACACCGCCTACGTACATCACAGAAGCCGCGTGCAACACAGCGCCAGTGTGTGCCACAGTGCCTGCGAACACCACAGCGTTTGTGTGCACCACAGCGCATGCGTACACCACATCAGCCGCGTGCAGCACAGCATCAGTGTACAACACAATGCCCGCGTGCACTACAACGCCTGTGTACACCACGGTGCCTGCGCGTTCCGCAGCAGCCGTGCGCAACAGAGCGCCACAGTTGCATACAGAATTTCAGAAAGAATCCTTACGACAAAATGCAGCGCCAGTGGGCTCCACAAAAACAGTGGCTTTCTAGGGAATGTGGAGAACTATCTTCTTGGAAAATGGAGCGCCGCTGGAATCTACAAGGCCTCCCGAGTCCTCCCGTATCATCCTAATTCGCCCAATCTGCGTCCATGAGGCTCCAGCAGAATTGGCCGTCCGAGAACCAAGTGAATTGATTCAATCGACCATTGTGTGGTCCACGGTGAGACGCGCCCGTGCGCTGTACCGCCGACCCGCACGACATGGGGGAAGGGTGAACGAGGAGGAGGAGGAGGAAAAGGGGGTGGAGGAGGAAAGAAGAGGGAACAACGTCGCATTCTATTATCAGCGTGTCCCTGGCGTGGTGTTTGGCTGTCCGCAGCAGATCCTCACCGACATGCTCCTTCTACTGGTTTTGTGCACGCAGGCGGTGTGGTGTACACCGGCGTCGCGTTGTACGCGGATGTTGTGGTGTAGACGCGCGCTGTTGTGTGCACAGGCGCTGCGGTGCACGCAAGCGTTGTGGTGCACACAAGCGCAATGTTGCACATGGTTGCTGCGGTGTACACATGTCGCCGTGGTGTCCACCAGCGTTGTGGTGCACGCAAACACTGTGGTGTACACAGGCGCTGCGTTGCACATGGCTGCCGCGGTGTACGCAGGCGCTATGGTGTACACGCGCGCTGTGGTGCACGCGACCATCATCTTGTCGAGGTTGAAGAAGCTCGCTCGAAGCATTGCTGAACAATTGAAGCGCAGCCCCCCTACGGCACGACTGGAGGGGCGTCAGCTCGACGTCTTCATCGACTTCTGTTTGAGGCATGTTGTTGACAATGGGTGTGCAGGTTTGCCGAGCGTGGGCCGTGCCCATGATCGAGTGTCAGATACAATCGCCAAGCTGGAGCGCCGTCTGCGCTCAGAGGACAGTTCGACGTGGAATAAGATTTTTGCCAAGGAGTCCATCGACTCTGAGTGGTGGAAAGCGGCCAGCTCCGTCATGCACGACCCTACGGAGTGCCCCGCTTTCACAGACAACGACATGACGGACGAGTGGCGCAAGATACGGTGCCCAGAAGGTTTTGATGGTGCCGCGTGTGCCGCATCATGGCTATCTCATGCTCAGCGTATGCGTCGCCCCCTTCCCCAGAGCAAAGCCTGTGAGTGGTGGATGCCGAGTTGGAAGCAGTTCTTGCGGGCCACCGCCAGTGGAAAGGGCAGTGCTGGTTACGACGGCTGGACGGCCCGTGAGCTGAAGCTGATGTCCTCGACGCGTGTGTTCGTGATTCAGGACTTGTACGAGTTGTGCTTGGATGCGACGAAGTACCTGGGAGCCGACGGTATGTCAGTGACCGTGGTGGTATCGGAGCGGCCCGACGACATCGTGAATTTGCAGAAGTTGCTGTTTCCCTGGAGAGTGGTTGGTATGCAAAGAAGTGTGGTGCCTCACGCCCGATTGGCGTGGCAAGCGTACTTTTGAGGAGCTGGTCCACCGCGTGTGAAGAAGCGCTCCCTGCCCCACAGGCAGCACAGTTTGCTTGTGAAGAGGAGACGTCGGTGTGTCATGCTGTATGCAGTTGGTTGCGAGCGCGTGTGTCCGCGCAGGCGGGCATGGAGCGATACCTCAGCAAGTGCTACGACCAGGTCCCCCACGAGGTGGGGATAGCCTCTCTTCATGCTGCTGCAGTTCCCTCGGATCTGGTGGCGGTGTCTTTCGCCGCGTGGTCTGGACCGCGGCGTTGTCAAGTAGCTGGAGCGCTATCTGATGAAGTGGTCTGGCCATCCCGAAGTCTGGCCCAGGGGGATTCCTGTGCTCCCAAGGTGCTCTTCTCGGTGTTCGCGCCCTGGGAGGTGGAGGGCGAGCAGTTTCTTGTCATGGACGATCGTTCCCTGGCGCGCAAGAGCGACCAGCAGCTGACGGATGACATCGTCACGACTGACCGTTTCGACACCGAGACGGGAGCCGTGGGGAACCGCAGCAAGCGCCAGGAGTGACATCGCGGTGAGTTCCGCCGCATCGAGCACATCGGGGTCGAGGCCGTCCCCGATGAACCCACGGCCCCTGTTACACCGGCGGGAGGACGGAAGAAGGTGTGCGCAGCCATCGCTGCACCACGACAATTGCCTGGAATTTCGCGTACTCGACTCCGAGCTGCTGGTGCATATGTTGTACCTCGATGGTTTTGGTATTGCCCAGTATTAACTTTGCCACTGGAGGATATGGCTGCGAAGCTTATGAGTTCTACTCTTCGGACAAAGTGCCTTTGGTGGTGTCGTGGACGCTTCTGGTCCCTTCATATCCAGTACCACCCAGTGCTTTCGAATGTACTTACGGCCGTGCGCCGACTGACGGACTGGGCGTTGGACTACAACCCCTGGGTCGAGCATAACCTGCAGACCTTCTCCGAGGCGATCGGATTGGTTTTCGTGCAGTATGAAGCGGAGAGGGGTCTCAGATTCCAGCTGGACCCTGAGGAGTCGGACCCGCGTATGAAGCGCATCTTTCAGGGCCGTCAGGGCTACTGGAGTTCGGAAGGTGAACGAGCATGTCATGCCCTACGTGCTGTTTGTCGGCTACGGGCTCTTACGGCTGCGGCTCCGAGCCGCAGAGATTTCCCAGGCATGAGTGACGTTGATGTCGAAGCCCTTCCGGGCAACGGTTGGAGGCGTTTTCGTGATGGTCTTTCCCCAGCCGAGTGGCAGAAAGTTTTCATATACATGTCGGGGGGACCAGCTCTCACACCCGTGGTAGTTCGCATGGCTTTCATTGTGATCCGTATTGTCCGTGCTGCGGAGGCCCTCATTGGCCGTCAGTCCGCCGTTGTGCGGCGGAGTGTGCTGCTTTCGCAGATCTCTGAAGACAGCTCAGTACCTTCTATGGTGTGTCGGAGTCTTGGCGGACCAGTCAGCCGAGAGCGACCTCGAGTTCTGCATGGAATACCTTGTCTGCACATCGAGTTGCCGGGCGAAGATCCGAGCTCATGGCGATGCAAGTCCGCCTGGGCTTGTATGTATCTACTGGACTTGGAATGCGGAGTCATAGGAAGACTTGTGTTGTAGGTGGGCTTGCGGCTTGAGCAAACAACTACTGCTGTGAGCTGTGCATGAATGCTGTCTCTGACACCTGATCTGGATCTTGCTTTGATGTTCAAGGTTAGCTTCCTGTGCTTCCTCATCATGATATTCATAGATATTTCTGGTGAATGGAAGTTGCTACTACGAATACCTGGTATTTTTGATGTTTATCCAGGTTCTAACTCCAGCTCGGTTGCTCCTGAAGTACACCTAGCCCTGCGCACGCGACCATGGTGTATACAGGCGCTGTTGGGCAGATCGCCATCTGCATGCTGCTCCTAGTTGGTTCCTGTCACCCTGGGCATCCCTGAACGCCGCCAGCGCGGAACGTGACCTTTTTTGGGGGGGGGGGCGGTGGCGGCTGCTATCCCAGAACATTACAAAAACGGCTCCCGTGGTGCCGGAACCACACGGCGGGGGGGGGTGGGCGTTGCGTTATACCCCCCCCGCCCGTCCCCCACCTATACCGCCCATTATTGCCGAATCTAAAGAAACGCGCTCGTGTGAGGGAGAGAGAGGAGGAGGGAAAGGAGGAAACAGGAAGTGGAGGAGGAGGAGGAAATGGAGCAGGAGGAGGAGGACGAGGAGTGGGAGGAGAAGGAGGAGGAGGAGGAGGAGGAGGAGGAGGAGGAGGAGGAGGAGGAGCAGCAGCAGCAGCAGCAGCAGCAGCAGGAGAAAGAGGAGGAGGAGGAGAACGTACGTGAGAGGATGAGGATGAGGAGGAGGAGGAGGAGGAAGAGAAGGTAGTGAGACGAAGAAGAAGAGGATTTATAATACTAAGAGGAGGAAAAGAACACTGAACATTACAGTAAGGGGAAGGAGGAGGAGGCGGAGCAGGAGAGGCCGGGGGATTGTGGAGCCCCTCGTTGTTTTCATACGTTTTTTTTTATATATAAAAAAGCGAAACGTTTTTTCACCTTTGCACTTTGATTGTTGTTTGCCATTTTTCCTTTCGCCGTGAGCCCCTCATACTAATCGTTTCTCGTTATATCGTGCTCTCGTGTTCTCTCTCTCTCTCTTTCTTTCTTTCTCTCTCTCTCTCTCTCTCTTTCTATCTCCTGCACCAGGCCAATGCATGCCGATGCGATACAAATCCATTCCCAACTATCACCAATGCCAATGCAATGCCACTTGGGGAATCCTTTCGCTCGGTGAATTTCAGTAATAATACTTTGTGGACGATCTCATTACGAATCCTTCTTCGGAGGCTATCAATAGCAATGCTTATGCGTAGGGTCCCGATAGGGATGCTCATGTGGAGGGTTTCACTAGGAATCCTTCATGTGGGAGGATTCGATCGGAACCGTTCTTGTGGAGGGTTTCAGTAGGAGTGCGCTTGCGGAGGGAGCCATTCGGACTCGCCAGCGCAACGCCAACGCAATGCCAAAGCTTTGCCATCGCAATGCCAAGGCGATACCATTTCAATGCCAATGCAATGCCCATGGGGGGTATCCTTTGTGGTCGATTCCAACAGGAATCCTACCTGTGGAGGGTTTCGATTGTAATCCTTCCGTGGGGGGTTTCAGTATGTGGGGAGCTTTCAAAAGGATCCCTTCTTGTGGAAGGTACGGGATCCTTCTGTGGTGGGAGCCATTCGAACTCGCCAGCGCAATGCCGAACCAGTGCCAACATAATGCCAATTGGGGGAATTGCTTGTGGCAGATTTAGATAGCAATTCTTCTAAGAACTCTTTTTTGGGGGATTTCAATAATAAGCCTTCTATGGAGGGTTTCGCATGGAACCCTTCCGTTGAGGATTTCAATTTGGATCCTTCTTGTGGTTCAATAAGCATCCGTTTTGTGGGGGTGTTCACTAGGAATCCTTTTGTGAAGTGTTTGAGTGGGACTCGCCAGCGCAATGTCACGCAATGCCAACGCACGGCTCACGCACTGCCATCGCAATGTTAACGCAATGCCGCTGCGATGCCAAACCGTTGCCAAACCAATGCCGATGCAATGCCGGTGGCGGGGTTCCTGTCTTCCAACAGATTTCACTAGGAACCCTTATGTGGATGATTTGGTTACGAATCCTTCTTCGGAGGATTTCGATTGGGATCATCCCGTGGAGGGTTTCGATTGGAATCTTGTTGTGGGGGGTTTCATTTTGAATCCTTCATGTGGGGGCTTTCAAAAGGATTCCTTCTTGCGCAAGGTTTTCATAGGCATCCTCATGTGGGGTGAACCATTAGAACTCGCCAGCGCAATGCCAACGCAATACCAACGCAATGCCAAGCCAATGCCAAAGCGATCCCAATCCAATGCCAATGCAATGCCGATGGGGGAAATCGTTTTTGGTCGGGTTCAAGAAGAATTTGTTTTATGGATGGCTTCGAATGGAATCCTTCCGTGAGGGAGTTCAATGTGAACCCTCCTTGCTTGTGGGATGCTTCAATCGGAGTCCTTCTTGTGGGGGTTCAACAGGAGCCATTATGCCAAGGGAGGTGTTGGAACTCGCCAGCGTAATGCCAACGCAGTGCCAACGCAATGCCACACCAATGCCAACGCGATCCCAACCCAATGCCAATGCACTGCCACTGGGGGAAATCCTTTGTGGTAGATTGCAATCGGAATCCTTATGTAGCGGGTTTCGCGTGGAATCTTTCTGCGGGGGGTGTCAATCGGAGTCCTTCTTGTAGAAGGTTTCGATCGGAGTCCTTCTGTGGAGGGTCCCGTTAGGACTCGCCAGCGCAATGCTTGCGAAATGCAAGCACACTGGCAACGCACTGCCACGCGCAATGCCAACGCAAAGCCAATGCGATGCCAGACCATTGCCAAACCAATGCCAACGCAATGCCAATCCAATGCCAATGCGATGCCAATGGGGGAAATAATGTGTGGTCGGGTTCCAGAAGAATCCTTCTATGGAGGGTTTCGGATGGAATCCTTCCGTGAGGGAATTCAATGTGAACCGTTTTGTGGGATGCTTCAATCGGAGTCTTTCTTGTGTGGGGGGGCAACAGGAATCATTCTGCGAAGGGAGGTGTTGGAACTGGCCAGCGCAACGTCTACGCAGTGCCAGTGCAATGCCACACCAATGCCAAAGCGACCCCAACCCAATGCCAATGCACTGCCAATGGAGGAAATCCTTTGTGGTAGATTTCAATAGGAATCTTTTTGTAGAGGGTTTCGCATGGAATCCTTCTGTTGAGGGTGTCAATATGAACCGTTTTTGTGGAGGGGTTCAATAGGAGTCCTTCTTTTAGAAGGTTTCGATCGGAGTCCTTCTGTGGAGGGTTCCATTAGGATTCGCCATCGCAATGCTTGCGACATACGAGCACACTAGCAACGCACTGCCAAGCGCAATGCCAACGCAAAGCCAATGCGATGCCAAACCATTGCCAAACCAGGAATGCCAACGGGGGGGTCTTTCTTTCGAAGCATCTCAATATCAATCCTTCTGCTGGTGATTTCAATAGGAATCAAGATGTTGAGGATTTCAGTAGGAATCATTCAGTGGAGGGTTTCGATAGGAACCCTTATGAAAAGGATTGCACTCTGAATCCTTCTTGTGGAGGCGTTCAATAGGAATCCTTCTAGGGGGAGGGCAGATGAGGCCACGACGCGTTCCTTCCCCCCCCCAGACCGTTTTTTTTGTTCTGTGGGGGAGGAGGGAAGAGGGAAAAACAAAGATGAGGAGGAGGAGGAGGAGGAGGAGGAGGAGGACGGGGAGGGTCTTTGAGAGGAGGACGCCACAGAGTACGCACACCACTGAAAGGCGCACGTGCGAACTCAGTGCGAAAGTCTCGCGCGCGCGCCCTGGAACCCCGAGGGGCTCCACAATCCCCCGTTCTCGAGGAGGAGGGGGAGGAGGATTCCTTCCCCCTCGCCCTGTTTTTCCCCGTTGGGGCAAGCGCGGGAGGGCGGGGCACTCTCTTGTCCTGCGGACGCGCGGCCATCGAGGCAGAACCACCTGGACCCCGAGTGCGCCAGGAAGCTCGAGGAGCAGCTTCGTGCCATCGAAGGCGTCACGGGCGTCGTGCGCACCGCCAAAGGGACCTCCCGCGAACCCCGTCCAACCCCACTCTGTTGCGCGGGCTCTGCGTGCGCTTTCGCTCGGAGCTCGATTGTATACGTACTCATCCTCTGCCATTGCGACGGCCATCACCACCAAGATAGAACAACGTCAGCGGATCTCCTGTTTTGTTTTGCTCAAGTGTTCCACGCCTGTCCGCTTTGGCGTGCTGCTTGACCTTCTAGTCTTTCACTCCCGTTTTGTGTTATATATATATATATATATATATATATATATATATATATGTGTGTCCGGGGTACCGGGGGCCAGGGCCCCGGGCCGGGACACCCTCCCGAATTTCCCCCCCCCCCCCCCCGTAACCCACTTTGCCCCCGAGCGTCCGGAGGCTCTTTTGCGCCCCCGGAGGCGTCCACCACTGCTTCCGGGGACGGCAAGAAGCCGCCAAGACGGCCCAAGAGCGCTCCAAGACTCTCAAGATAGCCCCATCAAGGCCCAAGAGGCCCCCAAGAAGCCCCAGGGGCGCTCCGAGAGGCTTTCCAAGAGAGCCCCAAGAGGTTAAAATCATAGATTTTCATTGTGTTTTTCAATGTTTTTTGCTTGCCCGCGTTTTCGGGCTCTGACCTTCCAAGATTGCCGAGGAAGCCTCGAACATCGCCCCAAGACGGCCCAAAAGGCCCCCGAGAGGCCCCCAAGACAGCCCAAGAGGGCGCCCAAACGGTCCAAGAGGCGCCCAAGACGGCCCAAGAGGGCTTCAAGACGGCCCCAAGAGGTGCCAAAGAGGGGGAACACGAACCGACAATGAAGATTTCCGCCCCAATAGGCCCCCAAGAGGCACCAAGAGGCTTAAAAATGCCTCCATCAGAGACCCCAAAGAGGCCCCAAGATGCCCCAAAACGGCCCAAAAGGGTCGGGGCTCACCGAACCCCCCGAGACGGCCCCAGAGGCCTCGAAGCCGGCCCAGGAGGCCCAACCAGACGGCCTCAGGGAGGCCCAAGAGGGCCCCGTTCGAAATCATGTTCCCGGAAGCCTCTCCCGGAACATGATTTTTGGGTTCCGAGGACGCCCTAGAGGGCCCCAGGACAGCCTCAGCGAGGCCCACCCAAGAGGGCCCGCGATGGCTTCAAGATGGCCGAAGGGGGCCCCAAGAGGGCCTTCAAGAGGGAAAAATCAGCCCGTCACCGTAGTAAAACGTATGGATTCGGCGCGAGACAATTGGCGACCGCAGCTGCCGTCCCTTCGTGCTGGGCGAGTGCGAACCTGGCGTTCAGTTTGGACGGGACGTGTCGGGTCTGTTGCCAATCGGGGCTGCGCCAGGTTAGGCCACCCCCAAGGTCAGGTTCGGGGATGGGTCGTAGCAACACGACGACGACGACGACGACGACGACGACGACGGCACGCCCCACAGGCTCCCCAAGACGCCCAAACCCATGCTCCCAGAAGGCCTTCTGGGACCCCGATTCATACGGCCTCCGCCCCATACACAACAATTGTCCTCGAAGGCCTTTCGGAATGCAGATTGGTATGCGTGGACTGTGGTCCACTACTTCAGTGGAGCAGTGAATTCGTCAAGGCCTGGGGCCTGCTAGAACCTGAGCGCGCGCGAAGCGCGCGCGATGGTTCTAGCACATATATGTCAATATGTGTGTATGTATACACATACATACATAATATATATATATATACATATATGTATAAATATGTATATATATATATATATATATGTATATTCTAGACGCTTCGCGTAACCCCACCAGCCCCTAGCGTGATCGGCGTTCGACTTAGCTTCGCGCGCCCGCGTACAAACAAAAACTAACCCCACCAGCGCATCCAGAAACGATGTCCAGGCGAGTTGTCCTGATCAGGCATGTGTGGGGCACGCGGGGGGAACCAGCGGATGATGATGCTGATGATGCTGATGCTGATGATGATGATGATGATGAGGAGGAGGAGGAGGAGGAGGAGGAGAAGGAGGAGGAGAAGGAGGAGGAGAAGGCGGAGGGGAATGCAGGACGAGGGAGGAGGGCGGAGGGAGGAGGAGGAGAAGGAGGAGGAGAAGGAGGAGGAGGAGGATAAGGCGGATGAGGAAGAGGAGGGGGAGGAAGAAGATGATGATGATGATGATGAGGAGGAGGAGGAGGAGGAGGAGGATGGCGAGCAGAAAGGCCAGAGGCCTTTTGGATGCCTCTCGGAATTTCTTCGGATGTCTATTGAGAGCTTCTTGTAGGCATCTTGGGGTCTCTTGGGAATCCCGTGGCTGTCCCGGGAGCCTCTTGAAGCGGCTTGGATGCCTTCTGGAAGCCTCTTTGGGCTTCTTCGGGGCGTCTTGGGGGAGCCTCTTCGGGCCTCTTGGAGGCATCTTGGGGGCCTCTTGGGGGCCTCTTGGGGCCTCCTGGGTGCCACTTGTGGCGCCCTTGGGATCCTCGGGGCCATCGTGGTGCCATCTTGGAGGAGATCGATCAAAGGAGGGCCCGTACGTTGTAAGTTAGACCCCCTCCCGGGAGGCAACATGTAGCCAAAACGTTAGTACCATTAATGGTTTTGGCCTTCTCGCCGAGCCCTCTTGGGGCGTCTTGGGTGCCTGGGGGGCCTCTCGAGACCTCTCCGGGGTCTGTTGGGAGCCTCCCGGGGCATCTTGGGGGCCTGGCTCTTGGGGCCTCCTGGGCACCTCTGGGGCCCATCTTGGGGCACCCCTGGGAGCGTCGGGGGCCAGCTTCGGGCCATCTTGGAATAGATCGATCAAAGGAGGGAACTTAATTAGGGTCCCCCCCCCGCAGGAGGCCCGGATGTGGCCAACACGTTAGTAAACTCAGTGATATCGGCCTGCTCGCCGAGGCCTCTTACGGGGTGCCTTGGGCGGGGGGCCTCTCAGGAGCCTCGTCGGGGTCTTTCGGGAGCCTCCTAGGGACATCTTGCGGGCCTCGTGGGGGCCTCTTGAGGCCACCTGGGCACCTCTTGGTACCCCGTCTTGGGGACCCTTGGGAGCCTCGGGGTCATCTGGAGGCCATCGTGGAAGAGATCGACCAAAGGGTGGAAGCTCCTCAATTAGCCCCCCCCGGGGAGGCCCAGCTGTGGTCAACACCTTAGTCAAATCAATGGTTTTGCCCTCTCGCCAAGGCTGTTTTGGATGCCGCCCGTCCAGACCCAAGGGTAGGGGGTATGGGGGGTGCCCAAAAGTGCGCGCGACAAGTTCAGCTATTCGCGAAAATGGGAACTTCAACCCAGTTTGGCAGATGAAGTCCTCCACAGCAGCCACCAAGAAGGCTTGGAAGCGGCCCCAAGGCTGTGAGGTGCATGCCAATGTTGTCAACCTGCCTTCCAGTACGCCACGCCACAGGCTCGACCTTAATCGGGAAACGCTGAGGTTGCCGAAGTCCGTACTAGCACAGTACGTATCACACAAATAACGGTGGAATGACAATTACTGCAACGAGGACGTCGCCATCAATCTGAAGCAAACAGGTACAGAGCCAAGGGATGCTGGCAAGTTTTTCATCTAGGATGGCGTTTTTTGACCAGAGGCGCCATCGGGCCAAGGTGATGTGAAGACCACGCATACGTTTCGATTACAATGAGCACAGTTCAGCCCAGCAAGAAGACATGCTCCTTGATCGGCCAAAGGGTTTTGACTCCTAGAAAACTCTGGTGGTCAGCATCCCAGACAGAGTGGAGTGTCGCAACAGCCATCTTTTTGACATTTGCAAGTCGATGACATCATGCCTTCTAAGATGTGTTTCCGACCTTGCCCTGGACTGCACGAGCAATCCTCAGAGGTGCAATGACCGTGACCGCGAAGCTGTATAATCATTTTATGACGGGCTGGTGCGCGTCAGGGGACAGGCTTTTGTGTTTCTGCTAATTACCTCTTTTATTATTGTCATTCCTCGTTTTCCCCATTCTGCTATTGATCTCGCATGCACGTCGCCGGCGTATAGGATCATAAACGTACACAGCGGCAGCCAGATCCGCATTTGCGTTGACGTGAGCGACCAGACCCCGAAAGACATGGCGGCCAAAGAGATCGATTTCAGTGTTCAGCAGGAGCTGAGCTACCAGGAACGCAGCGCAGGAGGATGGTGGGAGGGGGAGGGGAGGAGGGGTATGATGATAACATGCGACCGCATCTGAGCATAATTGAAGAAGGGAGGCGGCTGGCCTGGCGAGAGCTGGATGCATATGTGGCCGCAGCATGTACTTCTAGCGCCTGGCCCTTCTGTGGCTGGGCACGCCGGCCCTTTGCATGTATACCCAGCGTGCGGTCTCCACATGTTCCACACATGAATCCAGCCACACGTGCTTCCAGCCTTCTGTAGAGCTCGGGCCGTCGTCGTCGTCGTCGTCGCCCCGCGGCCCGGCAGACCCTGCCTCCTCTGTCGGCAGAGTCATTGGTACGCTGGGTTTGCCCGATTTCTTGTTGTCTAGAGGTGGCTCGAGGCCGATGCCCGTGCAAGCAGAAACACATTTTGGTCCTGCGCGTGTTTGTTCCGCGCAGGCGGGCGAGTGCGTCGCTGCTGGCTGGTTGGCGCAATATTCGTGGTTCCTCCACGGCCCGTCCCCCCCCCCCCCCCCCCTCCAGCTCCTCCTCCGCGCGTTGCCACTCTGCTCAACCCCAGCTCATTGTACCCTATGGGCCGGTACTAGACACGAACCCCTTGCACTTGCGTGTATTACCCGCTGTCCAGGATAAATTGTTAGAGCTCAGTGTTGATTTCTCGGATCGGCGCTGGACCCCCCTGGCGGCGTCTCTGGCACCGCCCTGGCGCGCTCCGCGCGCCAGGGATGGTCCCAGTGCAGGTCGAAGAGGTCCGCACGGCACTCCGAAAGTTTATGCGTGTTCCTACTGTCGGTCCTCTAGCGGATCTCTCTTCCACGTGCGTGTCTCATCTCCTGGACTGGCACCACCATGGCACACCCTCCGCGCTCCGCGCTGTGGTCTGCGCGGGCGCGCTCGGGGCCTCCGCGGTTGCGCTGTCGACCTCCAGGGGTGCCCCGCGGGTGGCGGATCTCGAGAGGTGTCGGCGATGGACGTTCGATCCACACCCATGTTGCTGCCCCCCACTCTGGGCGCCAGGAGGAGCAGGGCATGGATACGAAGCTCGGCGCCTGGGGCAAGATTCTTGTCCATGCCCCCACTCTGGCTCTATGGAGGACGACACGCCATGAACCTCGAGTCCGAGGCCGTGCCGCCGGAGGCCAAGGATTACTACCACCTCCTGGTCTCTCGGTTCCACTACTGGGCGAAGCTGCGCAAGCTGGGCCTCCGCCCGCCGAGCCGACTGGACGGGGCGCCGCGCGTCCACGTGACGGAGTTGTTTTTGTCTGCCCGGCAGGCGAACGCGGGGGAGAAGCTGTTAGCTGGTGTCCTTCACGTCCTCCCAGAGTTTGGGGAAGCTGACCAACTTTCGCCCCCTCGCGCGTGGAGAGCAGTGAAGGGCTGGCGACGGCTATGCCCTGGTCGGAGCCGACGCCCGATGCCGCTGCCGCTGCGCGTGCGGGCTGTTGTCTGCCACTGGATGATCGAGCCGCGAGGCGGGGGGGGCGCTGCTCAGCTTCACGCGCTACCTGAGGCCGTCCGAGCTGCTCAGCGTGAGGTGCGGCCATTTC
This sequence comes from Prorocentrum cordatum, assembly GCA_963575745.1. Taxonomy (NCBI): domain Eukaryota; class Dinophyceae; order Prorocentrales; family Prorocentraceae; genus Prorocentrum; species Prorocentrum cordatum. Next base: position 617,946 of record CAUYUJ010015216.1, read on the forward strand.
GTGGCGCCGATCGGGCCAGTCTCTCGTCGCTAGAGCCTGCTGCGGGCGCCAGAGGAGCTGGGTGCCCCCATCAAGGTCGGCGCGATGGACGACAGCATCCAGCTGGCCGTGGAGTCGCTCAAGTGGCCCGGCGTGGTCTGGAGGGAGATCAATTCGAGGCCGGCCACGGGGCGAGCTTTCCCTGTCTCGTTGTCAAGACCTGCTAGCGGACGCGCAGGCCGCAGGCGTGACGCTCGGACTGAGATCCGTACCCCGCCAGCTTCGCCACGGCGGAGCGTCGCACGACAGGCCCCAGAACATTCGCTGCCTGCCAGAGGTGTTTCAAAGAGGCCGGTGGCGAAAACTGAAGACAGTTGCTCGGCGCGAGAAGCATGCGCGAGTCGGATTGGACTTCTGGAAACTAGGCGCCCTGACCAAAAGCCATTGCGCTCGCTGCGAGTCGCGGCTGGCGGATGCGTTCCTGGGCAGGCGTGCCCCTCTGGCCTTCGGTCGCCAGCATGCGTGAAGAAGTCGCGCGTTGTAGATTGCTTTTCGGGCTGCGGGGTGGTGAGCAAGAAAATTCGCCTGACCGGTTTTTGCGCCCGCGAATGGAACTTCCTCCATGGGCGCTCGTGGTGCCTATGTGATCCCAGGGCCCGTGGGCCAGCCCATCGAGCAGGATCTCGGTGGAGGCCGCTGCGACAGATCAATGCTCGCCACCCCCCTGCAACTCCTGGTCAGCCGCGCGAGATCGGACGCATCCGATTCGCTCTTGTCGATATGTTAGGGGGGCCCGGGTCTGAGAGACAGCGATCTGGCCAAGGTCGCCATCGGGAACGCCACGCTGGACGCAGCTCTTGACCTGGCCAAAGCTGCTCAGGCAGCCGGGGTCCCCTGGATTCTCGAGAATCCGCGCGCGTCTAAGATGTGGTGCGATCGTGCGCTTAGGTCCCTAGCTGTTCCTGTTGTTTCGGATTTCTGTCAATGGGCAAAGCCTTGGCGGAAAGGGATTCGTTTTTTGGTCGGCAGCGTTTGTCCACAGGGCCCTTCTAAACTCAACAGGGTTTGCTCTGGGCGCGAAGTCTGCAGCCGCTCGGGTCGTCCCCGCCAGTATTTTTGAAAGAGCCGGGCCAGGGGGTGCGCGGTGGACTCTCCTCGCGATGCCCTATCCTGCGCTTATTGCTGACGTGCTGGTTTCCATCTTCGCTTCTAAAGCCCGCAGTGAATAGAACATCAGATAGCTTCACTCGACCTTCGGTTCGGCAGGTTTGGCGTGTTTTAGTTGCAGAATCTTCTCGGTTCGCTCACTGTTTTCTTTCGGGGTTCTTGCGCCCCTCGTCCGACCGTTCTCAAACGAAGCGGCCGTGGAACAATGTGGAGCGTTGGTACAACGAATCATCAGCAAGGTACGGCCCAGGTCGTCCTTCCTGGGTGCGCGTGCGCGTGAATGTGGGGGGGGCTGGACCGCAGCCGCGCGGCTCAAGCCTCTCTTCGCCTCCCTCCGCCAGCCCAAAACCTCGGTTCCAGAGGGATGGTTTTAGTTGCAGAATCTTCTCAGGTCGCTCACTGTCTTCTTTTTCGGGGCTCTGGTGCCCCTCGCCCGCCCGCTCCCAGACGAAGCGGCCGTGGCACATGATGGAGCGACGACAAAACGAATCATCAGCAAGGTAAGGCCCATGTAGTCCCCCTGATCATGATGATGGTGATGATGCTGCTGATGATGATGATGATGGTGATGATGATGATGATGGCGGTGCTGGTGCTGATGCTGATTCTGGTGCTGATACTGATGCTGCTGGTGATGATGGCGATGTTGGTGTCAATGATGGCGATGACGGTGACGATATTAAACCGGTTGATGATGATGGTGGTGATGGTGGTGATGATGATGATTGTAAAGGCGACGATGATGATATTGATGACGGTGATGATGGTGATGCTGATGTTGATGATGGTGATGGTGGTGGTGGTGATGCGGAGGAGGAGGAGGAGCAGGAGCAGGAGGAGGAGGAGGAGCAGGAGGAAGAGGAGGAAGAACAGGAGGAGGAGGAGCAGGAGCAGGAAGAAGGAGAGGAGGAGGAGGAGGAGGAGGAGGAGGAGGAGGAGGAGAAGGAGGGGGGATAACAAGGGTGGGAGAAGAGGACATGCTGGACATTCTGGACAATTGAGGGCTCGTGGGCAGCCACGTGATAGAAACCACACAACATGTGCAAGCACTATGCAAGCACACATATGGATGACAACAGGAAGAAGCGGACGAGGGACCCCATCACCTCGTCACGCCGTCCACACCACGCCCTGCAACACAGCAGAGCAGGGCATGGGCACGGAGTGCACGCACCTGATCTTCTCCCACGAGCTGAGGAGGAGGAAAAGGAGGAGGAGGAGGAGGAGGAGGAGGAGGAGGAGGAGGAGGAGGAGGAGGAGCAGCAACAGCAGCAGAAGAGGAAAGGCCTCCTGCTGGCACGGCCTGTCGCACCGCTCGGCGGTCCTTCGCCTGTTCCCGGCGACGGGCGATAGCCTGCCGCAGCTTGGCGGTGAGGTCCACTCGGACGGGGGGGGAGGAGGAGGGGGATGAGTGGGGCGGGGAACCCAGGGATCCCCAGACGCCTCAAGAGTCCTCAACGTCCCTTCTTCAGCCCACGGATCCTCTTCCTCAGGCCACAAGAAGGCCGCCTCATGGGGTCCAGGGAGGGCACTGGGCCACGCGGATCCTGGGGACTAGACGGGGCGGGAGGGCGATCAAATTTGGTGTCCTTGGGCCCTCTTTGATTGAGACCTGCAACGTCGAGAGCGATCTCCTCGTCGCCCGGTGCTGCAGCAGCGTAGGGGACGAGCGCATGAAAAAACACGGTCAGACCGTCTGGTAGATCTGTATAGTCCAGCTCGTCACTATCAGATAAGCGATAAGCCTCCTCAACGTATTTGGACACAGCCCTCCCCATAGCAGCACAACGTTCCTGAGGGTACCTCTTTTGGGGAGCAGTCCCCCAGTTTGCCGTGGTCGGGTCAATACCAAGCAATGCAGTATGGGTCTTCTTTGGGTGATCACATCTGCCCCCTCTGCCCAGTCCCTTGATTTCCTCAACGATGGAGTCAAGACGGATACACAATAACGTCGTCGGAGCCTTACTGACCTGTCCGACACACACTGATCAAACGACACTTTCCTGGAGGGTGGGGCAGCACTTGGGGCATTAGATGTGGCGGACTGCCACGAGCTGGGGGATTTTTCCTCCCAGTGTGCCGTCTCCGGGTGTTCCTTCAAAACACACGCACCTACCTCGAGGCAAGTCAACATCAGCAAATGCTGGCTCAACAGGAGTTGGGTGCCGATCGAGAGGTGCATATGCTGACGACTGGTAACATCAGGACGATCCCACCGATGCTTAAGAGTACGGAGCGGAGCAGGGAGACGATAGCGATCGGCAACTCGGAGCTCCTGCCATCTCGCGGCAGACCAGGTTTCGCACGGAGGGCTTTCTATGAGTCTGATAGCACGTCTTGATCTCAGGAGCGAGTCCCACTTCTGAACGATATCTGCCCGGGTTAGATCTCCATTCACGGCGTCACAGGCCACACCACCAGATATAATCAGAATCGTCACATGACCATGTACCAGCACACGTTTTAACTCATCCTGCACATCACCAACACGCCTCGCTCCTGAACACACGTGTAAAAAAAGCAAGCACCGCATACTGCAGTGGCCGAGGGCATCGCTCGGCAGCTGGACCGTCATAGGCCAGCGGTTCAAACATATGTTGATCTGCCAGTGGGGGTTCATAGTTGGGTTCCACCTCCTGGACCTCGAACAGGGGCTCGGGGAAATCCTCGTGCTGGAAATACCATGAGAATATTTTCCCGCTCTATTTTGATAGTCTATCTAAAGGGACTTTTCCTATCTATTTCGACCTCTACGATTTAAATATACATTTCCAGCTTTCGGATCTAAATCGATATGCTTATTGTTCGCACATTTTCTTATCTAGATCGGTGCCCCTAAACTCAACATCGTTTTTGAGGAGCCATCATAAAACATCGCAAACCACTCCTAACACCGGCTCAACAGGAGTCGCAGAAAAGTCGAGCCCGCATTCAACATGATTTCTGATAAAAACAGGATTGCCGTTGACATCGGCCCAAATGCATCGCCGCGAAAAAGACGGAAGCTGTCCCCGTGCATTGTCGAGCAGCATCCATGAGCCAAGTTTTCATTGCTTGCGCTGCAGCGCGTGGCACGCGCGAGCGCCACTGCCGCCTGGGCGGGGCGGCCCCTCGACCTCGGCCAGGGGCTCCTCGGCCAAGGAGCCCCGTCGGCGCCCCATCCGCCTTGCCCGTGTCCCTCGCCTGCCCCTGTCCCCCTCCGCCTGCCTTGCCTCTGCGTCCACCGCCTGCCCCTGTTCCCCGCCCGTCCACCGCCTGCCCCTGTCCCCCTATCCGCCTGCCGCCGCCTCCCTCCGCCTGCTCCTGCCTTCCTCCACCTGTTCTCTCGCTCCTCCTCCGCGGTTTCGAGTTCGCGTCGCGGAGGCGAAGCTGCGCGGGCGGACGAGAGGAATGAACCGTTTTCTGGCGAGGGCGCCGCTAGGCCAAAAGACCGCCCCCCTAGGTTGTCCAGCGGTGGCTGGGGGTGTCCCGACGCGGTGCCTCGATTTGTGTCCTGCAGTGTCCCGCAGTGCCCCGCGGTGCCCCGATGGCGTTCCGCATGTGTTCCGACCCCAGATATGCGACGTCATGGTTTTTGTTAGGACGGCGCCCCTGGAAGTCCCGACCTTTTCCCTGGGGCCAGTTTTTCGCCCCGAGTTGTTTTTGGACGGCCCCGAGGCCCGGCGAGGGCCCCCCGGGGCCGAAAATTGCAGAAAATCTCCCGTCCTGATTTTTTGTTACGACGCGATCATGTCTGGGCATGTGTTCCGATGGTGTCTCGGTGGTGTCCCGACGGTGTCCCGATGGTGACCTGGCGGCGTCCCGATGGTGTGCCAATGGTGTGCCAGGCTCTGCCAGTGAGTCGGGCGCCGCTGCTGGCTCGAACCAACGCACCTTGTTCTCGGTAGTGGACTGGGGCTGAGGTCCCGCCGAGCGCGCTTTCTGCTGCCTTGACCTCTGGCGTGGGTATTGCGCTCGGACAGAGTCCCGCGGGCGCATCACCAGCATCGTCGCCGTCGCAATCATCGCGGCGGTCATCAGTTGGTCCCCCCCCCGCAATGGAGGAACAAACAACCACATAAACAGAAACTGTCGGAGGTCCTTGCGGATTAAATTGATCCGCGCTGGACCGCCCGCCAGGGGCTCCGGCGCCAGGGGGCCCAGCGCCGATCCAAGAAATCCGCGCGAAGCGCCAGAAGTTCTATGTTCATATGATTTGTTCTTCTTCGCCACAAGCTCCGTGCGTCATCGCCAAGGGTGGTCGTGTAGGTTATTCTGAGTTTCTGAATGAGCGTCGGCGGGGCGCCGCCCCCGCCGACGGCCCCGCGTCGACCCCCGTCGCGGCCAGCCGCCGCGCGCCGAATGCCCGCCAATCCGCGTCGCGGCGCGGCGACGAGGCGAGGCTGACCCCCGTCGGGGGGGGGGCCCATCCCACGCGCACAGTGCTGGCGCGGCCGCAAGAAACCCTCGCAAGAAACCCAACCCTGAGAACCCAGGCGCGAGGTGCACCTGAGGAGAAACCTGGATCACCCTGAGGGCAGCAGCTCCGTCCAACGGCTGCGGGAAGTGACCGCGCCGTGCGAGGAGCGACGAAACCCGGGGCACCCTGACGAAAAGCATATGGTTTCTTGATGCGCGCCCCCACAGTACTGCCTGTCCCCGAGAGCTGGCCCCCATGGTCCGATGAGGTCCGCGGGCCCCGCCTGCTGCGTCTGCCACGGCCGCGCGCGCGCGCCCCGACGGCGGCGCGCTTCAGGTGCGACCGGCTGCACGGGCAAGCTGAAGGGGTCCAGGGGCATACACAAATAGATAGACACACGTCCCAGGATCCGACGCATCTTCTCACATGCTCTGGATGTTCGTCTCCCCCCCACACTTCCCATGTCTCTCCGCATGCCCGTGGCAGTCGACGTTTCATCGTGCCCGCGTGAACTTACCCTCCTGAGATGAGTGCATCCGGAGCGCTCGGCTGCACGAACAAGTGACAGATGAGGTACAAGCTCGGACGGCACTCGCCTACACCGCTCAGTAGCCTCGCTGGGGAAGCGCGTTCGTGCTCGAACCAAGGCCGAGGTGCGCGGGCCCCCAAGGCGTCCGAGCCTACGCTTGTGCACCTCTGGGGAAAATCAAGGGCACCGATACCGCTGCACCCCGGACCTCTCCTGGGATGCACTCCGACAAGGATTTCGAGGCGAATCCAGCGGTGGCGACGAGGGCCTCCCAGGAGATCCAACAAGTGAAACACGAGGAAAGGGTGGCAGTATGGGTACCTCTCTTCCTCCGAGTCCGTGGGCCCCCCCTGGCGTCCGAGGTCCGCAGGTCCCTCCCGCGTCAGTCACAGTCGAGGAGGAGGAGGAGGAGGAGGAGGAGGAGGAGGAGGAGGAGGAGGAGGAGGAGGAGGTCCGTAGCCATTTTGGCTCAAGTCCGTAGCCATTCGGCTCATGCACTTTGCCTTTTTGGCGTGGGGGAGGCGCGCCCCCGCCAGTGATCCTGCACCAGGCAACTGGTTCAGATACCTTTTGTGAGCTCCTGCTGGAGCAACTCCCTTGAGGAGGACGACGAACTTTCCGAGTCTGTCCAGTTTCTGCTTCCTGTTACTCCCATGGCTCCTCCTGCGGCCGTTCCAGCAGGGCGCCCGCCGTGGCACAAGACTGTTCCCCCAGCCTGGGGGGGGCAATGGCGCGAGTGGAGAGACATGGGCCCTGGCGACTACGAAAGTTGGAAAGAAGTTGGAAGGGCACCTGCCTGTGCCAAGTACGGGTGCAAGAAGAATGTTCGAGGGAGCTTGTATTGCAAAGCATGCGGCCACAAGCTATCCGACCTGTCCCCTGCAGCAGCACCAGGACCTAGAGGAGTCTGGGGCGATGCTGGCCAACCACAGCAAGATGATGTTGGCAAGGGCGGCAAGAAGGGCAAGGGGCGTAAGGGCAAGGGCAAGGGTCAGGACGACGCGAGTGGAGGAGGCCCAGCCTTGCCTCGGGCGCCAGGGGCCGAGTTCCTGGTGGCCCAGCCTAAGGAAGCGAACGCTGACATGGATATCAACGACCTGGAGCAGCTGGTGGCGATGTTGGAGCGAGCTGGTGACACAGCCACGGCGGCGAAGCACAGGAGGGTCCTCGTTGAGAAGAAGCGCAAAGCGGCTGAGAAGGAGTACGTCGCACCACTGTCCCAGCGGGTCACCTTGGCCCACAAGCAGGTGGCGGAAGTCAAACAGAAGTTGGAGAAGGCTGTGGCACACTTCGAGCGCCTCTCGGAGGGGCTCGAGCACCAGCGCCAGTGGGTGCAGCAGCTTTCGGGCGAGCTTGAGGAGCGCGAGGCGGCGCACCGCAGGCTGGCGGTGGAGCTCAATACGAAGTTCGTACCGCCGCAGCAGGACGCCCAGCCCCAGGCGCTCAGCGTGGCGGGCATCTTGGACGGCACGATCGAGTCGATCCCTCTGTCCTTCGCGGGCCTGGGCTTCGATGATGCAGAATATGATATGGAGGAGGCTGGCAAGCGCGAGCTGGCTGACCGCACAGCTAGACTGCAGTCTGAGCTGTCGGCGGCGGTCCGAGCCATGTTCGGGCAGGCGGCTGAGAAGGCCAAGGCTGTCAAGACCGAGCAGGAGCAGATGGCACTGCGCCTTGCAGGCAAGCGCAGACGTCAGGAGGGAGGCGGGGCCGCTCCTGGTGACGAACCCAAGCCTGGTCCCGCCGCTGGGCAGCCTGAAGGAGATGGCGCTGCAGCAGTTGCGGCCGCTTCAGAGCCAGCGCCCGGGACGCCAGTGGCAGGAGCAGCGGAAGGTGGTGGGCTCAAGCAGCGAATTGCCAGGATTTGCCGCCCGCCGCCCCCTCAGGCAACTGCTACAGCCTGAGGGGGGCCAGCTCCTCACGAAGGCGCGCTGCTGGAGATCGAGCTGGCCCAGCAGCGCGGGGCGGTGCATATCGGCCCGCTCCTGGCTCCATGGGGCTGCCGCCGCCAGAGCCCATCGACGAGGATGGGCCTGAGGCGGCCTTCTATGACGGTATCACGGAGTCGGCAGCCAGATGGATTCCTCGCCTGCATCCGCCTGAGTCAGGGGCGGACAGCTGGATGAGGTGGTGCAAGCCCTACGTCAGGGAGCTGCCCCATGCAGGCCTGGGACCTTGACTGGGTGCAGGAGGCTCGCCAGGACATGACCGTAGACCAGATGGCGGAAGACATCTGCACGGAGTCCTGGCATGATGGAGCTGGTAATCGTGTGAACATCCTCGGCGTCTTTGACTGGGCTGCGGAGAATGACAGGGAGATGCTGCGCTGGGCCCTCCGCCGCCACTGGGAGGAGCTGCGCAGGATCAAAAATGAGATGAGGGACCTGCTGGGCCTTCCCCGTGATGGGGGGGGGGCAGCGGACCTCCGACGGGATTGAGGTCGATGTGGAAGCTGTGCTGGCGACTGGCGCTCCGACACTCACTCCCAAGAGACCCCATGTGCTGTGCTCCTCCAGCTGCGCCCCTGGAGGAGCCGAGGGCAGCGACTCTGTCGCGCCCTGGCAGCGCCAGCGGAGTCTTGGGAGCAGAGCGGAGATCGACGACTTCGAGTTCGGCTGGCGCCCCGACACTCACTCTCAAGAGACCCCTGTGTGGCGCTCCTCCAGCTGCGCCCCTGGAGGGGCCTAGGGCCGCGCCACTGCCGCGCCCTGGCTGCGCCAGCGGAGTCTTGGGAGCAGAGCGGGGATCGCCTGGATCATCGGCCAGGGGTGCTTCGAGTTCGGCAGCTGCTGCTGGGGGCGGGCCCACTCGTCGCCACGCAGCTGGCCCCGCTGGCACGCATCCTCAGCCTGTGGCTGGGGGCACCGACCAGCGGGGAGCCTTGACTGGCGAGAACGCGTCTCAGCCTGGAAGGGATCGAGCTGGGCTGGCGGCCAGGGCTAAGCAAAAGCAGAACGCGGGCAAGGATCAGTACCGATTCTATTCCGCCAACACCACGTCTTGGGGCCAGAAGGCGTGGGACTACCTGAATCAGTCAGATGGTGGCTTTGCTGGCTCGGACACTGTCATGATTGCAGAGCACCACCTCCATGGAGCCCAGCAGGTGCAGGCGATCAAGAGGCTCAGTCGGTCAGGCTGGGCTGTGACTTCTCAGCCGGCAGTTGATACAGCGCGTGGTGGATATCATGGCGGAGTCTGGGTCGTGACCAGGAAGTGGCTGCGGTGTGCGCCGCTTTACCCTGAGGTGAAGAGAGCAGTGCAGGAGGAGCGGGCCACGAGCATGGAGACGCAGTGGACCAGCCAGACGGTGCGCATGCGGGACATCGATGTCGTCTTCGTATCGATGCACCTGGTCACGGGACTGGGCCTGCAAGGGGAAAACACCACCATCCTCGCAGAGGTGGCAGGGCACGTGCGCTCTCAGGGCAAGCCGTACGCCATCGCTGGCGACTGGAACATGGAGGTAGACGAGGCGGCGGAGAGTGGCATTCAGACCTACCTGCACGGCGCCTTCCGAGCTGCTCTTGAGGAGGCTCCTGGCGGAGCCAGGACGATTGATTACTGTCTGGTTTCAGAGGCCCTCAGCACAGTTCTCACACTCTCGTGGGACAGTATTCCCCTTTGGGCCCTTCCGCACACGGGGCTTCTTGTGACTTTAGGTTGTTGTAGGTTTCAGCAGCTGCACTGGGTCCTCACTCAGCCTCCGCCTCTGGTTAGAGCCCAAGGCCCAGACCTTCCTTGGGATACCCATTTACAGAGAGTGGGACCCCTCGTCCAGCGCGGCATGGGGACCGACCAGTGGCAGCAGGTCCCAGGCCAGGCGCGTGACCTAGGCAAGTCGTATATGCAGTTCTGCCCGACAGCTGGATCATTCCAAACCAATAGGGGGCCCTTCCAGTAGTTTCAGTGAAGCTGGCACGCACAGAAATTTTTCACCTAGATGTGCAGCAGGTTCCCCTTGTTGAGACAAAGCCACAGGGATGGCTTGCGGAAGCGTCCAACCTCTCAGTCTGGTCGGCCCTGCACACGCGTCTCAGTGCCTGGGTCGGACTTGTCAGGAAGTCGAAGCCCATAGGCAAAGGAGTAGCTGAATTCAAATTTGCTTTGGCCAGAGTTCAGAAGCTGCCGAGGCTTCTAGAAGAGAGGAAGGAGGAAGAGGTGCGCTCTGCCCTGGTCCTGCTTGGGGATCAGGCTTCCAGGGAGACCCTGGAGGCTGGCCACAGGAAGCTTTTTTTGTTCCCCGGATCCTGAGGCGAGTTGAAACCCACTTCACTCGGCAATCACCCAGAGGATTTAAGGACTAGCTGCGCCATTCCCTCACTAAGGGGAGCGGAGCCATTCACTTTCACACCAAGGCTTGGGGCGTGGAGGCGCCGAGCCTCAGCCCTGAGCGCGACCCGAATGGCAGAGTTTTGCACGGCCCCACCGAGTCCCTCGCGTCAAAAGCGGAACTCTGGGGAGGGCTTTGGCTCTCTGGTCCGAGGGAAATTGAGCCCTCTTGGTGGGAAGATTTTCGGGCCAGGGCTTCTCGTGATGCCCAGTCGCGGGAACCCCTTTCCAGTCACCAAGTTGCGCACGCTTTCAAATGTTTCAAGCCTGTTGTTGGGCAGGGAGCTGGCTTCCAGAACCCGCGCGATTGGTTGCAGCTCCCACCCGAGGCCCTCCATGAGCTTGTAGATCTACTCAGGCTAGTAGAAGCCGAGCTCGCCTGCCTCCCCCCCCCCCCCCCAGGTCAGGCTCACCATCATCCAGCTAATATTTAAAGGTGTAGTTGCAGACCGACCGATAGCGCTAACCCAGGGCCTTTACCGAGTCTGGGGCAGAGCGCGTCGGCAAGACATGTCGAACTGGACGGCGGAGCGGGCTCAGTATGGGATCGGGCGGTGAGGGACTCTGCGGCTCTGCGAGCTGTCATACTTCGGCAGACCCAGTGTGAGATCGCAACGGCGATGGGTTTCAGCTGGATCCAGATCCTATGGGACCTCGAGAATTTTTATGACCATGTAGGTTTGCGTTCAGTAGTAGACATAGCAGCTGGCCTGGACTACCCTCTCATGCCCTTGCTCCTGGCCTTAGATATGCGCAGGGCCCCGCGACGCCTTCGTGCTTCAGGTGCCATCTCCCAGGCTTTGTGCCCATCCAGGAGCCTCCTGGCAGGCTGCTCCCAGAGCGTTGACATCTCGAAGGTCGCTCTCTGGGATATCCTGGAGGACGCCCATGCCCGTTTTCGACCCCTGGCCCTGGAGACCTGGGGGGGTGACCTGAGTCAGCGACACATAGGCAAGGCTGAGGCTAGTGTGAAACAGGCTGTTGAGGCTAGTGGATGCTTAGGCACTGCCCTAATCAATTCAGGTTTCCAGATTTCGGCCAAAAGCCAGGTCCTTTCCAACCCCCCTGCCCTGGCCAAGGAGGTCCTCGCAGAATTGGCTCGGCGCGGTTTCTCGCTGAAGGGGGGGCAACGGGTAAGGACCTTGGCATTGGCACTGTAGGAGTGAGACGCTCAGTAGCAGTACCCAAGCAGCGGTTTCAGGCAGTCAGCCATCGAGCGAGCATGATTAAACGAGCTGTGAAGACGGACCGTCGCTGTAGGATGTTAGCACGGACTGGGTGGACAGCCCAGGCTCTCTGGGGCCTTGAGGCCCAAGGAGCGAGTCCGACCCTGGCCTTAAAGGCCAGAGCGGCCATGGCGGGCATGGTGGGGAGAAGAGAAGGGGGGTGTGCTACCACGGTTCTGCGTTGCGCTTTCCAGGGCCCCCACCGTGACCCCATGGTCTCGACCAGAATGCGAGTTTTGAAGGAGTGGATTCACTTGCGTCCGAGCCTGCAGGAGGCTAACCAGCATGGCCTCCGCAAAGCGTGGGGACCCGGGCTAGCCCGACTGCAGGACCCCGCCACCCGCTGGAAGCGAGTGTCAGGCTTTGTGGCCGCCGCCGTTGCCTGCCTGCTGGAAGCAGGCTGGACGCCGCAGGACCCCACCACCTGCATTGGAACGGATGGTGAGGTTTTCCATGTGCTCGCCTGTGACCCAGAACGTCTCACGGTTGACTTGCTGGGGGCGTTTGATGTTCTTGCGTGGAAAAAAGCCAGCGAACATTAGCATGGCAGCAGCCTGGCAGGTCGAGCTGACATGTGTGTGCCGCTTCGGAGGTTGAACGAACTTAGAGCCTCGGGAGCCTACGACACGGCTGGAGTTTTAGAAATGACTTTGTCGGGTGCTTTGTGGCCCGCCTCGCGGCGTTTTGGGGGTGAGGCTCCGAGACCTTTCCCGAGGCCCCAGGCCCCCGATGGAGCTCCCCTCCCATCCGATCCTCCGCGAACTTCGCTTGACTTAGACGAGGAGGAATGTGATTTCGATGCGATGCTAGATGAGGCGTCGCACGCAGCAGACGAATTGCAATTTCAAGAGGATTTGCACTGTGGCTTGTGTGATGACGAGTCCATCCTTGGGCCCAACCCAGTCTGGTCATCTCCTTCTTGCCCTCGGTGTGGAGCGCCCCAAGAGACCCTTCTCCACCAGCTCTGGAGTTGCCCTCTGAATGACCCCACCCCAGGTTTCAACGCTTCCCTGAGGAGGCAGGCGGAAGCTGAGTCGGGAGACGCCCCGTCTTTCTGGCTCCGAGGTCTGCCTCCCCTGGCCTGGACGTACCAGCATGTGTGTGTCCCGATCCAGGGAGAAGAGAAGCTCTCGGACCAGCTCGAGGCTAATCCTTATGAGCTTGATCAGGGGTGTGTGATCGGGTCGGACGGGGCGGGGGGTGAGGAGGGTTCTGATCCTCGGCTGAGGAGACGCGGCTGGGGCTTTGCCAGCTTGCGAGGCGCCCAGCATGTAGCGTGGGGGCTTGGCCCCCTGCCGTGTGATAACCAGGCAGTGCCTGCTGCTGAACTGTATGCTATCACTCGCGCGGCCCAGGTCACCACAGGCCCCATAGAGTGCGTGATAGATAATGATGGTGTCATGCGGGGAATTCGCGCAGGGCCCCGTTTCGGGCACGAAAAGATGATTTCGATGTGGAAGGACCTCTGGCGCGCAGTTTGTGCGTCCGATCACAGTGCACAAGATCCGATCTCACCTTTCTCATGAGGATGCAGTCACCCTAGGCTTCGACCCAGTCCACTGGCAGGCAAATCGTCTGGCGGATAAGGCTGCAGAGAAAGGAGCTGAGATGGCCCTGATCTCGTTTTATGCAAGGCGTCAGGTAGCATAATCAGATAACTTGTGTCGCAAAGTTCTCGACTCCGTTTTGGCGGGGTCTATGGCCCCAAACCTTTGCGGAGCAGCGTCTAAGGGCAACCGCCAGGAGGAGGCCAAGAGTTCCCTTGCGGCCTTGCGTTAGGAAAAGGAATCGCAGCTGGCCCTCCTCGTCTCTCAGTCGTCTCACGCCGTTGAGCAGAGGGCGCGAGTTTCCTGGCGCTGCACTGTGTGTGTTCCAGTCCGACCGAGGCGAGCGAGAGGCTTTCCTTCGGTCGCCCTGCCCAGGCCAGCCCACCACCATCCACCCCTCCCATAAGCTGGAAGCTTACAGGGGCGCGTATTGGTGCCAGCTCTGTGGAGGTTCAGGGGTTCCCTCAAGAGGCAAATTGCTGAAATTGGGGCGAACGTGTTTACCTGGCCTCACAGATCATGGGAGGAGGGTGGGGAGGGCTCTGATGGCTGGGAAACTTCCTCCTGATCTTAAGGCTTGGCCTGAATGATTAGAAGCCTGGGTCCACCTCCTGTCGCGGCCTCAGGTTCCAGATATCGCCCCTGGTTCCTGTGGTGACAAATGTGGATGGAGGTGGCCCAGGATTTTCTTTCTCTAGAGGGGTACCTCAATGGACTCATCCCCCAAGGCAGGCAAGAGGCAAGAGGCAAGAGGAGGAGGAGGAGGAGGAGGAGGAGGAGGAGGAGGAGGAGGAAGGGGAGGAGGACGAGGAGGACGAGGAGGAGGACGAGGACGAGAACAGGAGGACGAGGAGGACGAGAAGGGAGAACATGGATCAACGATCCATGGACTTGGCGCGCCGGTCGGCAAATCCATGGATCGGGGGAGGTGCCCACCCCACCAGTGCGGCAGGTGCCGCCTCGCTCGGCGGCGGGGGTCCGCGATTTCCCACGGGAACGGGACCCGCCGCTAATCCGCGCCACCTTGATCCGCGTTCGCGATCGCTTGAGAGTCGGAGCCGAACTGCGCAGCGCGCATGTCTCTGTTTTCGCCCTCCGTGAACACGACCGCGGAGCGCCGAGACCCTCAAAGATGGGGAAGCGGATAGAGGAAAAAAACGATGCACATGCACCGATTTTGGCCAGGCCCATCCCGAGCCCAGGATCGGTGCATGCGCCCTCCTACCTTGGCCGGGAAGGCATATGCACCGATCCTGGGGCCAAGGATGGGGCTGGTCAAAAATAGAATGAAATATGTTATGCTATGTTTGCGCGGTCGTTTAAACCTACTAACAAAAATAACAAAGCACAGTTTATGTTATTTATGTTGGTAGGTTTACAAACAAAAGCATTAAGACAGCATGCGACTCCATACGACCACTCATACCATACAATAGGTGCTTCTATGTTTGCGTGGTTGTTCAGACCCCAACAAAAAACATATACAATATAATAGTGTATGCTTGTTGGTACGTTTACAAGTAAAGACAATAAGAAAACATACGACCTAAAATATACTTCAATATTATATTTATTTTGCGATGTTGATTGGACCCCACCAGAACTAAGCTAAAATATGTGTTTATGCTCGTTGGTAGGTTTACACTTAAAAATAATAATAACATATTCGACCAGGCATACACTAACATATATTATATTTTTGGTTGGGCCCTGGGGATCCACGTAATATGCAATGCAACATTTCGTTTTGGGCCCTGGGGATCCTCGCCGGGGGGCCTCGCCGACAATATGCATCATCGGCGCCATGGGATACACAGATCGCTCCCCCATGGGCTATTTGCCCGTCTCCGACCGCCAGGGGCCACGTTAAGGGTGGATGTTTCAGGGGGCGGCGACTTTCTCATGATCGAGGTTCGGCGTCTTCGGACATTCCTATCGGTGCTCGGCTGTTTTACAGCCTCGGGGTGCCTTCCAGCGGCTGCGCGAGCACGTTGCCGAGCGCGTGACTGGGGTGCCAGGGTCGTCCCGAACGGCCACCGCAGGCCCGATTTAATGATCCGAAAACCATCAGGGGATAGGCTCATGGGGGCACGCACCGACCCCAATCGCCATCTGGTCGCCGACACGGGCCCGATAGCACCACCCCGCCCAGGATCGTGCGGCAGGATCGTGCGGTTTCGCTATCGGAGGCCTATCGCCGATGCATCGGCGATGTCGCCGATTCCAGCTCGATGACCCCCCGCTGGGGCAGCCTTTCCAACGTTCACCCTCACAGCGCCAGGGCGCTGAAGGGTTGGATATGCCGAGGGTTGGAGCATAGCGCGCTATTCGCACGGAGCCTCGTCGAATCTGAACGATCTGAGCCGTTGGGCACATGCAGTGCCCCCCTCCTCCTCCTCCTCCTCCTCCTCCTCCTCCTCCTCCTCCTCCTCTCCTCCTCCTCCTCCTCCTCCTCCTCCCCATCCTCCTTCCTCCCCCCCCCCCCCCCCCCTCCCCCTCCCCCCTCCCTCCTTTCTCCCTCCTCCCTGCTCCCTGCTCCCCAGTTCCTCCTGCCTCCTCCTTCTTCCCTCCTCCCCTCCTCCCCTCCTCCCCCTCCCCCCTCCCCCCTGCCTCCTGCTCCTCCTGCTCCTCCTGCGCCTCCTCCTCCTCCTCCTCCTCCTCCTCCTCCTCCTCCTCATCATCATCATCATCAGCATCATCATCGATCCTCCTCCTACTCCTCGTCCTCCTCCTCTTCCTCCTCCTCTTCTTCGACCCTCCTCCTCGACCCGCGAGACCCACGGGCCCGCGGCGAGGCCCGGGGGCGCGGCGCAGACGGCTCGTGGGAGCATGCGCTGTAAACGTCAGAGGAGGGCTGGTCGAGACAACGGCAGTGGGCCTTGTCTCGGACCTGCGCCAGGGCCCCCTCCCTGCGGGCAATACTTATGTCCATACCCAGTGCGCGTTGGACTTTCTTGGGAGGGGCGCCGCAAGGCCGAGGCGCACACCGAATATGGATAAACATCGAGCATTTGGGGGCCAGATTTTGATCCATATCCAGTGCGCTTCATGCTTCTGGGGAAGAGGGCGCGAAACTTCAAGACGCACTGCGTGTGGATATAGACGCTGCCCGCGGTGCCTCGGGCGCCGCGCGCTCAGCGCGCCAGTGTGAGGGGCGCAGGGCATTTCCACCCTCCAAATCACCCCGACCCAACCCGAAGGCCTCAATTTGCATTCCATTTTCGGGGAACATTGAAAAAACAAACGGAACCCGCACCCCCCCCAACCCGAAATTCGGGTCAAATTCGGGTCTTCGGGTTGGGTTGGGGTGGTTTGGTAGGTAGTCAGGCAGATCCCAGCAATCTGCGCGGCCCACGGAGCGCTTGGCGTGCCGCGCAGCTGCCGTGCTCTGCGTCCCGGAGGGGCATTTTCTGCGGAGGCGGCCAGCGGAGACACAACGGCATAGTTTTGACAGTCGTAGGGCCCCGTCGCCAGCCACGGCCAGAGGCAGCTCGGAACATCGGGTTCGTCTGGACCCCAGGAGGGCTCCAGGGACTGATTTGAATCGGGGGCCCCCAAACGGTGTGGTGACCACACCGTGCGGTGAGTCGGCGGGGATTCGGGGTCACCGCACGGTTTTGGGATTCGAGTCCCTCTCCGAGGATGTCGCGGGCGACAGGGGCCTCCAGGGTCCCAAAACCGTGCGGTGACGGGCCGTGCGGTGAGGTCTCTTGGGGTTCCGAGGTCACCGCGCGGTCTGTCACCGCACCGCTTCGGGACTCCAAATTGCAGTCGGGCCTGCCCTTTCTACAGGATGAACGTACCACAATAGTGACAACAGTAGTCTGGGGGCGATGCTTGCACTATGCTCGGGTACTGTTTTGCATGTGTTGGCTATTTTTAGTTTCCCTCCAATATCCGCCCGCAGGGAGGCATGCCCGACCTCGGACTGATTCCGAGCTGCCGTTGTCTCAGGTTGCCCTGCACCAACGGAGGGATTAGCCCTACCGTGGGCCAACATCCGCTCCGACGCGTCTGCCGCGGTCTCGACACGAAGTCCCCGGCGGGGACAGATCGCCATCTTCGAATGTCCTTGGCGTCGTTTTTCCCATATCCTAAGATGGGATTCTTGTTATTACTCTGACGCCTCCTACTCCTCCTTCTCCGTCTCCTTCTCCTCCCCTCTCCTCCTCATACACAGACTTACCCATGCACAGACTGACTCACACTGAGATTTACTCATACCCAGATTTATTCACACACAATATTACTCATACTCAGACCTACTCATACTCCGACCTACTCATACTCAGACTTACTCATGCTGAGACTCACTCATACCCGGACTTACTCATACTCAGGCTTTCTCATTGTCTGACGTACTCTACACACAGCTGATTGTGAGGATGTCTCAGGCTGGGCGCTGGTTTCAGCACCCCTAAGAGGAGCCACCGAGGGGTATGACACGGTCCCGTTCGCTGCCGTTTTGTGGGGATGTCTCAAGCGGTTTACCTGTGTTCTTGCCCAACATCCTTCGCGTTCGGAACAGGTTCGGAGGATGTATCGAGCGAGGCGCTCATTTTCACGCCCCTAAGGGGAGCCGCCGAGGGGCATGACACGGTCCCGTTCGCGGCCGTTTTGTGGGGATGTCTCAAGCGGTTTGCCTGTTTGTTGGCCCAGCATCCTTCGCGTTCGGCGCAGATGTGGAGGATGTCTCGAGCGAGGCGTTCATTTTCTAGCCCCTAAAAGGAGCCGCCGAGGCTCAAGCGGTTTGCTTGTTTTCTGGCCCAACATCCTTCGCGTTCGGAGCAGATTTGGAGGATCTCTCGAGAGAGGCGCTCATTTTCTCGCCCCTAATGGGAGCCGCCGAGGGGTATGACACGGTCCCGTTCGCTGCCGTTGTGTGGGGATGTCTCAAGCGGTTTGCCTGTTTGTTGGCCCAACATCCTTCGCGTTCGGAGCAGATTTGGAGGATGTCTCGAGGGAAGCGCTCATTTTCACCCCCCAGGTGGGCCAGGTGTTGAGGATGTCTCGTTCGGTTTGTGTGTTTTGGTGGCCAGACTCGTGGGCACATATTTTCCTCAGGGTGCCACAGGATGCTCCAACAGGCTCCAGGAGGCGACTGGGGACCACATGAGGTCCCAGGAGGCATCAGGAGGCCACAAAACGATTCAAGAGGCCACGAGATGTCCCAAGATGCTCCAGGAGGCCCCAGGAAGCTCCAGGAGGCCCCAGGAAGCCACAGGAGGCCCCAGGAGGCCACAGGAAGCGCCAGGAGACTTCGGAAGGCAACAGGAGGCCCCGAGAGGCCCCAGGAGCAGGAGGCCTCAGAAGGCAACAGGAGTGGCTCCAACCCCATGTGTTTTACGTATGTTCCTATAGATTGGGCCTCACCTGGAGCACGAGTCCTTGACGTTATACGTATGTTTCTATATATTGTTATTCTCCTTCCTACATGTGTTACTTCTGTTCCTATATGTTGGGCCTCTCCTGGGGTACGAGTCCTTGGTGTTTTACGTGTGTTCCTATATATTGCCGTTCTCCTGTGGCTCCAATCCGCAATGTTTTATGTACGTCGGTTGCTATAGATTGGGCCTTTCCTGGGGCACGAAGCCTCCCTGGAGGCCCCAGGAGGCCCCAAGAGGCTCCTGGAGGCCCCAGGAAGCCCAGTAGGTTTCAGGAGGCCCCAGGAGGCCCCAGGCTCATGCGCAGAGACGCGCTCGTATTACTGAGGCTCATTCACACTCCAAATCATTCGCAGTTAGATCCATGACCAGACCGTCACAACTGAAGCCCGTTTATATTCGATTCATGGCGGATTGGTCCATGCGAATAGATGCACATATGGGGAGCTCCACGCAGTGTGTATGTATATATATATATATATATATATATGTGTATATATATATACATACATACATACACACATATCTACAAACATACATACATACATACATACATACATGCATGCATACATACATACATCTATATCTGTATATATATACACCTATCTCTCTATATATATGTATATGTATTATTCGGCGCCTCGGCATCGGGCGGAAATGGGGCGGGGATGGGGCGGGGTCGTCTGGCTCCAGACCTCTGCTCAGCGCGGCTGTCTGCGACAGGGCGCCCGGCGGGGGAGGCTCCACCTGCCGGAAAACAGGCTCCAAAAGCATCCAAGATCCACTCCATGGGGGGTGGGGGGGGGTGCGAGGGCCAGAACCGATCGGCAAAACTATGATTGAGAAAAACGACCACCAGGCGTGTGCCCATGATTTGCGTCACCGCGTGCGGCCTGGGGGTGCTCGATCCCCCCCCCCTGGAGGCCGCGATCTTCGTGAGGGGTGTCCAATATTGGCTCTCCCAGGTGCCGAAAAAGGGACCCGCTGACACATCGGCCCCCCTCGAGACCTCGGGGATCTTTGGGCGAGGAGCCCCTGGCCGCTGCCTCATGTATACGGGGAGCCCCTGGCCGCTGCCTCACGTAGACGATGCTGAGCCTTGTGAACCGGCAAATAAAAGACCAAGATGTCTCAGAACACCAGTTCGGCCTTTTCTGACACCCGTGTTGGGCCTCTTGGAAATTCAACCGATCTAAATTGATAGCGTTTCTGTTTAAAGAGAAACACATCTAAATAAGTTGGCGTTAAAAAATCGTTATTTAGATCACCGAGCATTATTAAGATAGGCGGAACTAAATAGATCGGCGCCGCTCTAAATAGGTATGAAAAATCTAAACCGATAGGAACATATTCTCATGGCACATACTACGGATAACCTGCCAGGCCTCCACATAGGGCAACTGGGTCAGTTGATGACCATTGCGAGGACCAGGGGCCCGATGCGCGGGGAGCCAGGCCCCCCTCATCATGGCCCCCTTTCTTCCGGCCTCCTTGCGCTCCAACGCCTTTCGGGCCCTTACCTCATCCAAAGCTTCAGGAGCCACGGGTTCCCAGAACGAGAGCGCAGAGATGTAACAGTTGGGGTTGCCATGAGCAATATGATCAATACCCAATTCCACAGTGCTGAATCGAACCAGACAGATAGGGCACGTGCTGCTATGGATATATCGAGCGGCTACCGAACGCTGCTGATGGTGAAGCCGTGCAATCTGAGACTTCATTGCTGCAGACTTGGGCGACGAAAGCGGGCAACATTAGACAGCGATGCAAAGCAGGTACAGGCGCTGGCTTCAGAGCAAGATCTGGTGGCACACCAGTACTAGTCGCATGCTGAAGAAAAACACCTGCGTTCTTTGTCGGGCGTCTTCGATGCGACTGGACCAGCGAATATGAGCTTCCACTCCTGAACGAACTAAGTGGGCACAGTGTTGACCCCGACCCAGGATCTCCTTCTCCCGAGGCCCAGACTCGGAGTAAGGACTTGGAAGCTCCCGAAACCTGGATACCCGAGCACGGAGCCACCGACTCCAGGACCACGTTGAACCAGGTATGCTTGGGCTCCGCCGCGGCCATGATAAGTCCCAAGAGAACTCCAGGAGCATGCCGATAAAGACGGCTGAGATGACGAAGGCGGTGCCGACGCATCATGATATCCATATCGCACTTGCGCGCGGCCGCCAGGATGGCGGAGCCGGGCTCGGCCCAAGGCAGAGCGATAAATCCGAATGGTGTCACCGCGATAGCGATTGAACTGCGCCGCGGTCGGTTGCGGCCACGTCGCCGCTTTGCATAGCCTGCCGGACATGACCAGCACATCAGCGAGCTGCAGCTTGCGCTGCGCAGAGAGCTGAGGTTTCGGGAAAACCACGTGTCGGAGCGCCTGCAACGACGACGGTGTCGACGAAACGCGATAGCGATAGGCCAGCTCAGGGGCCATGTCCTGCTTTTCCGAGATCGTCCCACCTAAGTGTTCATACGAATGCACAGCATCCAAAGGCAAGCCTTCGGGAAACGTGTAGGTGGGCCGGATAGTCACCTTCCCTGAATCCTCGATCCAGAATTTTTTACGAGCCACCACAGACCCGGGGCCTCTGGAGGTAACCAGCAGGGCGGTCTTGGCGGGGCCCGCATTAATCTTGGGGCCCACGGGGGTGAAGGAGTCAGCCGCAATAGCCACCAGGACGCGTGCGCGTTGAATAATGGATCCAGCGGGGCCCCAAGTATTGAACAGGCTGTCGTCGCTAAACTCGACGTCATTGGCAGAGACCTTAGTATCGCACAGTGCCAGGGGATCCTGGGCCCTGACCGAGGGGACCTCGAGCTCCTGACGAAGCCCTGCCGCAACCAGGAGGCGCCGCGTCTTACGACCGCACCTGGAAACGATGAACAGGAAAAGCTGAGCCGCCAGGGTATTGCCAGGCCTGGCCCCGGTAGTCACGAGGGCAACGAGCCCTGGGCCTTGCGTTGTGGCCCAAGTCCCCGTCAAGGTCTCTGCCAGGACACGTCCAAGGTGCGCGGGGGCCTCCAGTTCCTCCAGCAGCGGCCGCTTGGCCAGCTCAGCCGCGAGAAACTCCATGCAAGTGGGCGGCAGGCCTGACGCGTGCAGAAGCTGAGCAATGCGCCCATCCGATATCTACCCCCCCCCCCCCCCCCCCCCCGTCGAAGCGAATGAGAATCTCGCGAACAGCATGATGACGCGCAGCCTCCATGTCCACGATGAGGGCCGACATCGATTCGGAACGGACACGAGAATGCTCCTGCATGAGACGAGCAATATGAACAGCAAAATTCGCCCCTCGTCCCTTGATACCTCCACGCTGCGACTCTGTTGCAGACGCGTCGAGAGAGGGTTGGAGACGGCCAGCCACAAGAGCTTGCGCGCGTTTGCCCACCTGGGGCCCTATGGCCACGGAACGGCTGGATGCACGCAGATTGGGATTTCCACGGCCCTTGTAGAAGTCAGCCAAGCGTGAACTTTTCCACTGTAGAGGTTAATGTGCACATAACATATTTCATTACCAATGAGAAGTACATCCGATCACATTGGGCCACAACTTTAAGAGAGCACCTGGGACGCAGCCCAAGCCATTCGCACAGGCAGCTGAGGTCTTCAGTAGCTGCTGCTCAAACATAGCAAGCATCGACAACCTCTTCGCCGCTGAGGCATCGATCTCTGCCAGAGGATATCACGATCCACCTACAAACTGCAGTGAACTATTAGCAGGCACGCGAAAGCCCAGCTCCTGCGACCAGCCAACGGCGTCAGACCAGCCATCTGTCACGACCAGCCGACGGCGTCAGAGTAGGCGCGCCATCTTTCCAGAGAATCTGAGCGGACTGGCTGGCAGGGCGTTTCTTCGAGGATCCGACTCCCAGCGTGCGTGGCTGGCTGGGGGCTTGCCTAAACTCTTTCAAAAGGAAAGAACTCGCCACATTGTTAGAGATCTGCTCCATCTTGGTAGCTTCATCCAGCTCACACGGCCACCTGGTCAAGCGCGAGGTGAGCAGCGTCACGTTACTCCCCATGGCCTTCATAAGACCATGCCAGCGCCGTAGAAGACATAAGCATTGGGAGGCACGTGGAAGACAACATGCTGGATTGGCAAGCGCACGAGCAAGTTCCTGACTTATTGCTAGAAGGTTATCCCAGTCAGCAAACCTAGTAAGCCGTTGACGAGCTGGTAGGTAGCGTCGAGCCGTCACTTGAACCACATTAACCTGATACCGGAACTCTTCGACGAGCCTCCTGAGCTGCTGCCGGTATCGTATCCCATTCAAGCCATTGGACCCAGATCGGGCCCGCAGCCTGCCCCGGACACCCTCGTGCTCCTGGCATCCTATCGGAGCCCAAGCTTGAAACACCAGCTGGATGAGTGCTCTAGGAGCCTTCCGGGTCCAGCTACGACACATGGCCCTTAGGTGCTTCCGAAGTTCCAGGAGCTCCAGAGGCCTGCCACTTGCCCAATCTTGCCGACGGGGACCTTCAGGCACTAGATGCTCACGAGCAAAGGCAGCAAGATGCGCATCCATTCGAGCACAGTGCGCCGTGGCTGGCTCGGACCAGTCAGGCTCATGGGAAGCGGCAACATGCCGATCAAATGCCGCCCGAACAGCAGGGCCACGCAGCCGTTCAGTTTGCACGCGCAGCTGCGGCCAACGATGCTGAAACATGTCTAGGGGCCCTGACGGCAAACCCTGAGACAAGGGTAGGGCAGTGGTCCTCAACAGCGTTAGCCAGATCAACAGTGGCCCACCTGCACCTGCTGGACAGAGCAAAGCCAATCCTGGGGAACGAGCACATAGTCGAGGCGTTTCTTGGTCTTGCCGTTCGCGCGTACATGGGTATGATGCGTGTCACCGAGAGGGCCAGATATGAAGGTGGATGGGGGCCGCAACCAGAGAGCGACGGCAGAACGCACGCGTACAAGTCCCCGAGAAGTTCTCCTCAACAGCTTCAATATCCCCAATCTGCGGAGAGTACCAGGACCCCACCTCGGCATGATCATCTAGCAGAAACACAGGATGCACACCGGAAGTGATAAAGCGACGTATGATATTCTGAGTATCCAACCACCACCGGTCCGCTAAGTTTGTATCCTTACGAGCAGAATGAGGAGCATGAGCAGCAACAAGCAGTGGGTGCAGCCCAGGAAACTGAAAGCGTAGCACGAGCCGACTCGTACCGGCATACAGTTGGGATATGTGCTGCCGACTTGGCTTGGTGCCCTTCACGGATAGTTTAGCGTTGATCTAGATGGCCACGCCATCAAAACCATTGTCAGCACAGCTGGAGCAGTACATAATGAAATCGCCTATTCGCCTGGGAAGATCCGCCTGGAGCCTGGTTTCAAGAACCCCAAGGAAGTGACATTTGGCCTTCGCAAACTGCTTGGCCAACATCGCGGTGCGCCCCAGGGCATTCAAACCAATCGCCTCCAGGAGCCTCGCGGAGCGTTTGGCCTTGTGGGATCCTTTGAGCCTCTGCGAGCCTTGGAGGGTGAGGACGTTAGCAACACCAAACTTCAAAACATTCAGGTCCTGGGAGGGCGCAACATCTGCGATGTACTGGGCCCCGATAACATCCCGGACCTAGTGCCCCACATCTGTGACCCTCAAGGCGTTGGACTCTGTGATGGACGGCAAACCTACGGAGCCCTCCTCGTAAATCCACTCCCATGCCAGAGCAGAACAATCAACAATAAGTGGGGCGAAGGGCATGTGCTCCATACCCGGCATCAGCCCCATGCCTGTCAAACGTGCGATCGTACCAGCAAGCTCGTTATACCCTTCTCCCTGATAGCTGCGGATGCGTTCCCCGTCCAAAATACATGACGACGACGGGAACTGGGCCGGGGACCTGAGAAATAGGAGACCCGGGTTGCCCTCCTCGAAGCTCTGAGTTCCCATTAGAGCCCCACGAGTCCGCATCGAGTCTAGCCGAAGCAGTACGGGGATGCTGCCCAAGTCAGCTTGCGCAAACGAGGCAAAGGCCCAGGCCGCTGCGATAACTTCAGCCGCGTCAGAGTGGAACCTCGGGAACGACGTCCGAGATCACGCCCCTGAGCGCACGAGAACCATCAAAGCACTCATGCACAATCACTACTGCTGAGGCAGGAACGAACGAAATATCCACATTCTGAGCACCACCAGCCCCATCGGTATAAATCAGAACGCGTGAGGGGGGGGGGGGGGGGGAGCAGGGGGAGGCATGGTGCATGCTGGTGCAACACCTCCGAGGTTGCTGGGTGAAGGTACTCAAACAGAGCACTCTCGCACAGCTGGTGAACTTGAAATGGCCAGGGCTATCTCAGCTGACAGACAGCAGCTTGCACGTGAAGAAATTCGAAATCTCGGGCCAGACGACGCGATCACTGGTCAGAGGCAGTCAGATGAGGATCGCAAAAAATCATCAGGACCACCAGGATGAGCAGCGGCCGCTACATGTTTATCTTTACATCGGCCTCATCGGCAGCAGCCCTCCACGACCAGCGCCACGAGAGGCTGTCCTCGCCCGACTCGGCCCCCTGCGGCCGTCGGGGCGAGATTGACTCGGCGCACGGCTGGATGCGCGCCTGGGCGAGCGCTCGCGCGCGGGCTCGGCCGCAGGGCCCAGGCGCGCAGCCGGGTCGGCCGCCCCTGGCGGCGTCGCCGTAGCAGCCGCTGCCGTCGCTGCCGCCCCCGCAGCTGCAGCCGTCGCGGCCGCGTCGGCTGCCCTCGCAGCGGCTGTCGCGTCCGCAGCCGCCGTCGCAGCAGCTGCATCGACACTTGCGGCCCCAGACGTCGGCTCGTCCGCGAATGAGACACGGGACTGCGGCACAGGAATGTGCGCTCCCTCGCCCGTCTGGGCCTGTAGCTGGTGAATGACTCCGGCGAAACCCTCGGGCTGAGCCATCATGGCCGAGCTCTGGGCCTGGTGCGCTGCCAGGGCCCCCAGGGTTGCGAGCGCCAACGGCTGTGCCGCGCCGCCAGGAGCCTGTGGCATGCCCGCGGCGCCAGGCCCCCCAGGCGCCCCAGCTGCCGCCCGCGGGGCAGCAGCATCGACTGGGCCATCTGCCGCGCGCTCGGCAGTCTCCGACGCGATCTGGATCAGGGTCTTGAGCTCCACGATAGTCTTGTTCATGTGCTCGAGGTCGCGCTGGGCCATCTCTACATCGATGCTCGATTGCCTCATCTGCGTCTGCAAGTCGTCCAGCACGTCGTGGGCCTTCCGCAGAAGCTTCTCGGCCCTCTCCAGGGCCTCCTCCTGCTTGCCAAGCTGTGCTTTGGCCCCCTCCGCAGCCCGAATTATTTTCCATGCGTTGGCCCTGGAAGGCCCCTGTCATGCTGGAATGCACTGTCCAGCGCCCGACCCTCGAAGGATTGGGGGACGCGATCGCTCATGGCTTTGCTGTGCCCCCCTTGGTCCTTCAGCACCCACCCCCTTTTACGAAGTCTTGTTTCGTGAAGCTTCTGATTTCTCTTACCTCTCCTCTGGCAACGTGCGAGCCGAGGCTTTCGGTTGTAGGATTAGCATGTTCCGATCCACCGTTCGCCAGGCCCTGGATTCTTGCGAGAAGAGTGCTCGAAAGTCCCCCTCCCAGAGCTGGCGAGCCTGGCTTTTGAGAGGCGTGGGCCAAGGGGTGAGAAATGTTCACTTGCGTAGCAAGGCCCCCGCCCCTTGGTTGCCCTGTGCGGTGCTGGAGTGTAGTGGGCGCGTGGTTAGCGACCCGCAGAGTATTTGGAATTTTGTCGCCACTCGATACCATGGTCCTTGGAGGGCTTCGCCCGCGCCACCGCCTGCCCCCGCCCGCGTGGAGCCCGCCCCCCCTTTGCCGTCGCTCGAGCTGGACGCGGCTGGATCAATCTGTCTTCGGCACAAAGAGAGGTCGGTTGTGGCCTCCGATGGCTTTCACATCCGTCACTTTGGGTGGCTTTCTGACCAAGGGCTTTCCTGTCTGCTTTCCCTCTTCCAGGTCATGGAAACCTCTGGCCCCCTGCCTGCGCAGATTGAAATCTTCCTGATGCATCTGATCCCCGAGCTCCCCGCGGGAGTTAGGCCCATTGGTGTTTTCTGTCCCCCTCGCAGAGTTTGGGCCAGAGCCCGAAGGCCCATCGCAGATGCTTGGGAGCGCGCGCGTTCTCATACTTATTTCGCCGCGGGCAGCTCTACTGGTGCAGGGGGCACAGTCTGACACCAGCTTCTTCGAGCCGAGGGAGAAGTTGCTCAGGGCGTCGTTTCGTGCAACCTCCTCCTTGGGAATTCGTCAAGTACTACGAAACTCTCCCTTTTCAGCAACTCCAGGTCAGATGCATTGCCCACGACTCCCCCCTGGCTGTCAGCAGGCTCGCTATTCGCGCTTATAGTTCAGCCCGGCATGTGTGCCTCCAGGCGATGATCACCAGTGCCGCTTACGCAAGATTCGGTGTTGTCGCGGGTTGCAGAACGGCTACCACTATGATACGGGTGAACAGCATCGGGCCTCTTGATTCCATTGCCTGGAGTCCGAACGCGGAGTTCAAGCTCTACATCGACAATAGCAGTATCGCAGCGGTAGGAACCTACCGTGAAGTGGTCGCAGGCGTTGCGCAAGGAGCTCTCGCTCTTCAGAACGCAGCACGCGATATCGGCGCCACTCTCTCGGCCGACAAGGCCATGCTGATATGCAGCTCAAAGACCGTCGGCCTGGAGATCCAGGACGCGCCGGGGTTAGAACTGTCGGGGCCTCTTTCTTCGTCGGGAGTGAATTTAGGAGTTGGCGATGCCCCAGGGTACCCCCTTTAGGCACCGAGGTAAGAACGCTCGTGCCAAAAGCAGACAGCTGGATGGGGTCAACCGTGTCAAGCGCTTGGGTAAGTACGCCAGAGCTCTCAACTGCATACGCCTCCGTAGGATTTGGGTTGCTGGCCCCCTCCCCGTCTCCTCTTATGGGGCGGAGTGCCGCGGTTTATCCCCTTCGGAGGTCCTTTCCCTTCGGCGGAGTTTGAGTCGCCTGATCAAGCCTTCCTCTGGTCAGCGATCTTCGTCTGCCCTCGTGCTCCTGGAAGGGGGCCCCGCTTGGCTCACCCCTGTTTCTGTTGTTTGTAGATGGCGCCGTGAGCTCTGCGGGCCTCGGTGAACAGTTTGCGCGGGGCGGCGCTGCCTCTTCCTCCCCTCAGACGGCGGTGGAAAAAACGCGTTTGATCATCTTCCCCGCTCTTGGAGGGGGGTCTCGGGCCCCCAATTCTGGAATGCCCCTTGCGCTTCAAAGACTGGGTTGGGAAATTCCAGAATTCAATCGTCTGCAGGGTGATCCCGGCAACATGCGCGAGCTTTTATTCGCTTCCCCAGCTCCTTTCAGGACTCACCTTCGCGCGGCCGCCCTCTGGAGACTCGATCGCGATTTAGCGCGCAAGCTCTGCTTCGTGCACGGCGGGCTCTGCTACGACGCTGCCCCCTCCTACCTGTCCTCCTCCAAATACACCCCTCTCCAGAAAAGATCATTGGGATGTTGTGCTTGCGAAGGGAGTTGGGCTCGCATAAAGGCCCGCAGCAGAGGTCATCAGTTCCCGCTCGAGTGCGAGCTCTGCCGTGGCCCTACCAATTCGATCTTCCGTCGTCTTTACATGCGCCCGAAACTCGCCGAGGAACGTGAAGAACTGGTAGGAGAGGAATTCTCGGGGTCCCTCACTGATTATGTTACCTCCTCAGACAAGCTGTTCGTCGTCACTCATGGAGCCCTCCCTCGCCCTGGAGACCGCCACCCACCTCCTGTTCAAATGGGCGGCGACTCCCTGGACTCAGCTCGGCACAGTCGCCCCCCCCCCCAGCCAGGTGTGTTTGAAGGGTGGTTTGTTTTTGTTGGCGGTTCGTGTTCCAGACGGGTGATTGAAGAACTTTCGAGGGTCTATTGGAGCGTTGCGCTTTGCAGCCCCGACCAGGAGCTCTTGGCCTGAGCCTCTAGGCCTGCGTGGGCCCACATGCCCCAGACCCCCCAGGCGGGTGAATGTTGTGCTTTCCTCGCTGGGGTCCAGCCCGTGGAGGGTCCCAGCACGATGATTCCTGAGTGCCAACATGCTGTGAACTCCTTCGCGCAGACGCGCGCTGCCCAGCTCAGCGACAATAAGGCCCACTCATGCCACATGTTACAAGCGCGCAGCCGAGGGTTTCAAGTAGTTGAGTTCCCTTTCTCATCTTCGATCACACCAATCGGTCGAAGATGAGTCCATTTCGAGCGAGCAGCGATTTCGGAGGCGCGGGAACGACCAAGTCGATCAGTTGGCCAAGCGAGCGCTCGCCCGTCACCCCTCGGACAGGGACCTCGAGGAGGAAACCCAGCGGGATATTTAATTTGCACGTGTTTTTTTACATTCTGGCTACGCACCGTTTGCCCAAGTTTTCTCCGCTGAGAGAGTTTCGCGAGGTAGAGTACGCACGTCCTCCCAAGCCAGACATATCCCCAAAGGGAAAGCACGATTGGTTTCACTATGGTGCTTTCTGGAAGTGCTCGAACTGTTTGCAAGCCAGCTCCAAAAAGTGGCCGTCTAAACCTGTTGTTCTTCTCTGTCCTGGCCAGCGTGAGCTGCCGTTAGTCGAAATTCTAAGTTTTGGCCGTGCTTGTATTGCTCTGGATTGTTCTGATGGAGCAGTTTTTTCATTTGTACCTCCTGCAAGGTTTACAGCTCTCGCGGGGGGGCACAAGGGCTTGCGAGAAAAATGCCGAGACAAACCCGCGAGCTTCGGCAAAAGGGTTTGGTCCATGGTCAGCAAAGGGGGGCACCCCAAGCGGGCTGCCGTTTCCGTCGAATGTGCCCTCTGGCCAGCGGACCTGGGCAATATCCACCGTGGCCCGCGCAGACGCATTCGCCCGTCAGGCCCCCGTCCCGGCACGGACTCGGACGACGAAGCCAGACAGCAGGATATAGCAAAGGCTTTGGCGCAGTCTCTGGAGCTCAGTTCGGTCGCCCGTCGCCACGCCTCCCTCTCGCAAGCCGAGGCGTCGGGCCAGATAGGCGCGCAGCAGCGAGACCAAGTGTCCTCGGGCGGCTCGGACTAGCTTCTCTCTCATTTTGTGCGCCGACATTTTTGTCATCAATTAACGGGGCTGACCCACGCCAGGGATGATGCTTGTTGACCGCCCTGGCGTTATTTACACCAGGGGTGCGCTTGGCCGAGTCGTCCTGGCGTCGCCTGAGTTTGGGGATGATTCGTTTATGTGCGTGTGCGCGGAGTTCGGCACGCGCATCAGGCGCCCCGCCTGCGGGGGAAGGAGCGCCGCACGTGCGTTAGTACTCAATCGCGGGCTTGGCACGAGGGCGGTTCCTCAGCGGTCCGCCCTGACCGTTGATTTGCCCCAGGTCTCGCTCATCGCCCTGGCTTTCTTTACACCAGGGGTGAGCTTTGCGTTGGCCGTGGCGTTCTTACGCCATTATTTAATCGCTTCGCTCATTCCGCCGGCCCATAACTATTGTCGCACCGTTGTGGGCTAGCCGAGTTTTGGGGCCTCTTGGGGGCCGTTTTTGGGCCTCTTGGGGCCTCTTTTGGCCTCTTGGGCGCCTCTTGGGGCGTCTTGGGGGCCTCTTGGGGGCCTCTTGGGGCCTTTTTGGGGCCTCCTGGGCGCCTTCTGGGGCGGAGGGCTCGATTTTTCAGTTCTCGCTTCTCCTCTTGAGCCCCTCTTGGGCCCGTCTTGGGGCCTCTTGGTCCGTCTTGGGCGGCACTTGGGCCGTCTTGGGGGCCCTCCTGGGCCGTCTTGGGGGCCCTCCTGCATGGGCCGTTCCGGGGCCGTCTTGGGAGCCTCGTGGGCCGTCTTGGAGCGGTCTTGGGGGCCTCTTGGGCCGTCTTGGAGCGTCCGGAAGCCGAAAAAGCCAGAACGCAAAAAACATAAAAAAACAATGAAAATCAACGATTTTGGCATCTTGGGGCCCTCTTGGGAGGCCTCTTGGAAGGCCGTTGGGGCGTCTTGGAGGCCTCTTGGGCTGTCTTGGGGCCCTGTTGGGCGTCTTCGGGCGATCTTTGGCCGTCTCGGGGCCCTCTTGGACCGTCTTGGAGGCTTCTTGGGGACCTCTTGGCCCGTCCTGGGGCCGTGTAACAGGGCTCCGGCATCTCTGGCCCGACCTTGCCGGGACCTTGCCGGGGACTTGCCGGGACCTTGCCGGGGACCGGGACCTTGCCGGGGTACTTTTCGTCCGGGGACCCCCAGGGGCCGCCCCGCGCGCGCGAACTAGAAATACTGTCAACCAGGTACCGGAGATCTTAGCACGCCCTGGCCCGTTGGGCCGGCGAATGTTCTTGTTGTGTGTGCATGCGCGTGCTGCACGTGTGTCAGGCACCCCAGTTGTGGGGGAGGGTGCGCTGCGCGCGTGGACCTAGTGTGGGGGGGGCGGGGCAGGTTACGCAGCCTGCCGTGGAACCCGAGCCTTGGGGTCCCCTCTTTCTGGTCCGCCCTGTCCATCTGCTACGCCTCAGGTTTTGCTCATCTTCGTCCTGGCGTTCTTTACACCAGGGATGTGCCTGCTTTGGCCGTGGCGTTCGTTACTTTTGGCTTTCTTGCGCGTGTGTGTGTGTGTGCGCGTGCTGCACGAGTGTCAGGCACCCCAGTCGTGGGGGAAGGTGCACCGCACGTGTGGAGCGGCCTACCCTGTGTGCCTTGCACGGGGGTGGGATTGTTGTCCGCCCCGACCGATGCTATGCCACTGGCGTGGGTATTTTTCCTGTCCAGGTCGCCTGGGGTCGTTAGGGGGGAGGGCTTCGTACAGGCGGGGGGCGCAGGTTACGCAGCCTGCCTTGGAACCCGAGCCTCGGGGTTCCCCCTGCCGCCGGTGCCGCCCCCCTCCCCCCCACCTCCTTTTCTTTTTCCCTCTTTGGGTAGTTTGTCCTTGGAGCACGGCTTGGGTTGTCCTTTTCGGGCCCCCTGGCGACCCTTGCACAAGGATTTCCAGTGGGGACCTCGGGCGCTGGGGCGGTCTGGGAATCCAGCCGCCCCGCCCGTCGCTTACCCCGCTCTCCTTCTCCCCCATTGAGGGATGGAGACTAGCTCCCTGGTCGCAATGCCGTCCGAGGAGCTGGTGTTTTAGCGCCAAAAGTGCGTCTGCTGAGGGGTCACCCCCCTCAGCTGCACCAGAACCCTTACCTCTGGATCGCCTCTCCAGTGGCGTTGAAACTCTCAGGGGTTGAAACGAAACAAAAACTTGCACTGAACAGCGTAATCAGGGCCGTCGCGAACTCTAGGACGGCGTCGTCGTAGTCCTCGTTCGCATCGAGCCTGTCGAGGATAATCGTATTCAAGGCCTCGAGCCTTGCTGAGACCTACTCTTTGTAGGCATCGACCTCGGAGTCGGTCGGATGTCTAAGGTCCAGGCGGCGCCATCCAGCGAGGATGTTGACGAGCAGTCTTCGGCAGAGCAGGACGGATGTGAAGCACGTCCTTCGCCGACCTATACTCGTCGCCGCCCTTGAGGTCCAACTCCGATTGCGAGGAGCTCGATGCCATCTCCTGGGGCTTGGCAGGGCTCAGGATGCCACGAGACGGCGAGGTTTCGC
>CAUYUJ010015216.1:652500-666395 GCA_963575745.1 Prorocentrum cordatum
CGTTGATTTTCATTGTTTTGTTTCGATGTTTTTTGCCTTCTAGCTTTTTCGGCTTCCGGACGCTCCAAGACGGCCCAAGAGGCCCCCAAGACCGCTCCAAGACGGCCCACGAGGCTCCCAAGACGGCCCCGGAACGGCCCAGGAGGGCCCCCAAGACGGCCCAAGTGCCGCCCAAGACGGACCAAGAGGCCCCAAGACGGGCCCAAGAGGGGCTCAAGAGGGGAACCGAGAACTGAAAAATCGAGCCCTCCGCCCCAGAAGGCGCCCAGGAGGCCCCAAAAAGGCCCCAAGAGGCCCCCAAGAGGCCCCCAAGACGCCCCAAGAGGCGCCCAAGAGGCCCAAAAGAGGCCCCAAGAGGCCCCAAAACGGCCCCCAAGAGGCCCCAAAACTCGGCTAGCCCACAACGGTGCGACAATATGGGCCGGCGGAATGAGCGAAGCGATTAAATATTCTTTATTTGCTTACCTAAACATGGGAAGCCCACCGCCCAGCGGTAGCCCGAGTAGATGGTGTTGGAAGATCGCGCCGCATCGCCGATGCATCGCCGATGCGGCTCGATATGGAGCCCCATTTTCTCCACGCTAACTTCGCCGATGCATCAGCGATGCGGCGCGATCCTCCGACCCCATCTACTCGGGGCCAAGAACCAGGACACTGCTGACCAGGATTTAAACACATTCACCTGGGCAGAGCGAAAAATGGAGAATTCGAAGGAGGAAAATCGGCGTGAACATAAACTGTTAGAGCTCCGCGCGGATCTCTTGGATCGGAGCTGGGGGGGCCCTGGCGGCGCCTCTGGCGCCGCCCCAGGCGCGCCCCGTGCGCCAGGGAGGGGGCCGATCCAAGAAATCCGCGCAGACCCCCAAACAATTCGGTGTATGCCGTGTTCTGTTCTTTTATAGTTGGGGCTTTGACACATCCACTTGAGCGACGGAAGAAAACGGGGTCGACGGCGTGGACATGCGAGCGTACGTAAGCTTCCCACATAAGGTCGCGCTTGAGCGCCCTCTTCTCCACGCGGTGTGCCATGGTGGCGACCCACGTCAGCCGCCGCGTAGGGTCGCCGTGCCGTTTCGCGTAAGCTCAGTGTTTTTCCATTGCCCACTTGGGCAGAGCGAAGATTGGAGAGTGTCTCGGCCCGCGGCTACAGTTTTTGGGAGGCTCGGTTTCCCGTTTGGGGGGCCCCCTGGTTTATCAAAGTCCGCATTTGGGGGGCCCTGATTCCAGGGAGGGCCTGATTCCAGTGGACCCCGATCCGGCCCACACCCCGATCCGATCCGATGTTATCCCAATATGTTGCTGACTGATCCTTCTACCCCAAACGTTGGGGAGTGATCACCAAGGGGGACACAGTCAACACTGATAGTAAGGGTGAGCGACTGTCCAAGATTTCCCGTGCATCCTTTGCCTTCATCCCATCCTTGGCCACGTTCGTTGGTCGCGACCCGCTCTAAAAGTGTCGGCATGGCTTTCCAAGGCCCTTGCATCCTTCTCGTGCGTCCTTCCTTACTCTCGGTTTTGACTGCATCGTGCCCGGGGCCATGACGTCTCGCCAGATGTCATGGCCCCCTCTTCTTCTGCCAACACGACCCTTTTGCCCCCCTCCCGGGCCAGGCACGTGCCTCGGGCCATGGTCTGCGGGGACGCCCCCGGCCTTCCAGGAGGACCCGATCCGACGCCCGTTCCGATTCGGTCTGGATTCCC
The DNA here is from genome assembly GCA_963575745.1 of Prorocentrum cordatum. Classification (NCBI taxonomy): domain Eukaryota; class Dinophyceae; order Prorocentrales; family Prorocentraceae; genus Prorocentrum; species Prorocentrum cordatum. The sequence goes on from CAUYUJ010015216.1 coordinate 654,205, forward strand.
GGTTCGGTGCTGACTGGTCTTGCACCCCCAGGCTCCCAGGCAATGCCAGGGGGGAATGGGCTCAGGGGAGGTGCATCGGCCCCGAATCGCCCATTCATCGCCGATAGGAGCCCGATAGCCCGCCCTGCCCAGGTGCGGGCGGGTTTGCGATTGAGGGCCCGTCGCCGACCTGTCGGCGATGTATCGCCGATTCCAAGTCGATGGTACCCCCCTGGGCCAGTTGTTTTCAAGCCAAGCGCTTCCAAGGGACCGGTGGAAGCCGACAATTCCGTCGTGCTGTTTTTCTCGTCGAGAGGAGGTCTGTGTTCCAGGGTCGAGATCTTCGACCCCCTAGCCCCAGTGCCGCGTCTGAGGGCATTCTGATCTCCCGGTGGGAAATCTACATGGCCTCGGACCTGCCCATGGGAGCGCTTTGGCCAGGACTTTCAGGCAGAACTTGGCTATGGCCACGAGGGCGTCCCAGGAGGCCCAGGCACGCCCGAGGGCCCTGATCCTCGAACCTCGCTGCGCGACTCTTGCCGCTCTGCACTGCTTCCAGTCCCTTTGAATTTCTCCTCCCCCCTCTAGCCAAGAGGACGAGGCGGCCGCCCAGAATTATCCCAACTCACACGAAAAGGAGGAGGAGCAGGGGGAGGTGGAAGAAGAAGGAGAAGAAGAATAATAAGAGAAGAAGAGGAGGAGGAGGAAGAGGAGGGGGAGAGCAAGAGGAGGAGAAGGAATATGAGGAGGGGAGAAGGGAGGAGGAAGGAGGAAACGGGATGATTTGGACGAGGACGACCCCACCTCTGGGCCCCCAGCCCGCCGGTCGCCACCCGCCCCGCGAGCTGGCGGCGAGGGTGGCGGATGGAGGAGGGAAGGTGGCAGGGGGGACGTAAATGAGGAGGAGGAGGCGGAGGAGAAAGGGGAGGAGGAGGGGGAGGGGAGACCGTAATTATGAGGGCCTGGGGGGTCTCAGTGTTTGTGATGTTGAGGAGACGTGGGAGAGAAAGACTGACTTCTGGGAAGCCTTCAACGCAGAGGGACATGCTCAGGAAGGGGCGTCCTGCCACGAGCGAGGCTCCTGGCCCGTCTTACATTCCCGACGGAGACTGCCAAGCTCCCGTGCAGAATTTGGCAAGGCAACCGAAATCCACCCGGATTGCGGTGCTTGATTTGGCGCAGTTGCCGCCAAACACAGCGGCACCATTCTTCGTCGATTTCGGCATCCTTCCTGATCTATCTGGCGCGCGTCAGAGGCGCGGAGCCGGTTCGACGAAGTCGGAGTTTCGTGCCGGTCGAGGGGGTCCATCTTCAGTCGCCAGATGCGCGGTTACGCCGCTTGACAATCCGCTATGGCGATGGGAATGTCAGACATGGTTCAACCTCGACCCCACTGGACCGTTCAAGGATTTGTTTAACAAGACCTCATTGAATCCAACCAAAACGCTGCTCTCGATCGCCCGGGTGCTTTCCACTCATGGAACCTCGTGCGCGTCGTCCTACAAAATTACCGTGCAGGGCGGATTTTCGAAGCAGCCGGCCGGGCGCGTCAGCCGAGTTGCGAGAGACATATGCGCCCGCGTGGCCCAGGGAGAGCAGAATGAGTTCAAGTGGAAGCCTGGCTCGCTAATCGATGCGGGCGAAGTCCCAATGCGAGTCCCCACGCCCCCTGCCCGACGACGCGCTGCGAGAAGTCGCGCGGCAGCCACCTTCGGGCGCTACAGGCTCTCGCATCGTCGCTTAATGTGCGTCTGTCCTCGCGGCAGCCGCGACCCGGCTACGTTTTCCGAGCTTCCCGGGCGCGCGCGAGGTAGGGGCCAGCGGCTGTCAGTTGGGCGCAGAAGAATGCGATGACATCATGTCATGAGTGCTCGTGCCTGGGAACTTCATCCCGTCGACGGACGGGGCGCGCGCGCACCAGTCAGTGGCGCCTCTGGGCCGTTGTTGGTGTCGACCTGCCAGGCTTCAGCGACACGCGACACAAGGAACACTGCAAGCACCTGAATTGGTCGCCAGGCATCGTGTCGCACGACGGCGAGCAGTGGGCAGTGCAGGACTCAGTCCGAGCGGTGATCCCAGGTGGCGTGACGGAGATCATTTGTCTCAAGAAGGGGCTCAGGTCGTAGACGGACTTGGGCCAGAGATGAGAGCGAGCATTCCCGACTCTGTGCGTTCTTCAGACTGGAGTAGGTGCAAAGTGTACATGTGGGCATGGACTCGGAGCATGCACAGGGCTGGCAAGGACGCGCTAGTTGAATTCGTCAATTCTGTAGCGAGCTTGCAGTTTGCACAAGACAAGCTGATAGTTCATTTTGGTGTAGCTGGTATGCCTCTGGCTGCAGCAAATATGCTAGCCGAGCGCTGTCGCCCTGGGGACTAAATGTTGGCGCGGTGCTGCGCGCGTTATCATCGATGTCCGATGTTTTCCTAGCGGGTGCGATGTGGCTTCGCGCAGATGTGGCTGTCGCAGCTTCGAGAGCACAGAGACGTTCCAGCGAACCAGTTGCAACAAACACAGATGGTTTAAACCAGTGGGGTCTGGGATATTGCCAACCGGGGCGGCATGTGATCAGACGATCCGTAACCCAACTGAACTTCGAACGCAATGGAATGCGAATCGCAGCTGCGAGAAAACAAACGTATTATTTGGATTGTGTTGGATTCCGATGAGGGTTCTAGTCGATCCCCTCGCAAGCGCGTGTTGGATTCCTATGTGGGATCTGTCAGAGTTCCAGTCGGGTAGAGTCCGATTGTTTCTATGATTCGATTCGACTCCCAGTCTGGATATATCATATTCGAACTCTATTATGTTCTCCATTGGAATAGCATTCGGGTTATGTTAAGTTCCCTCTAGGAGGTCGCTCTGTCGTGTATGTGAATTATATTGGATGTCGATTCGGTTTCTATATATCACTTCGAGCGGTCGTGGACTGTCATTGCAGCTCCGATCATTGTGGGACGAAAGTAAGTCGATCCAATCACTCCGGTCTTCGATATGGGATTGTCCATGTTTCCCATTCGGAGTATATGCGATTCCAATCTGGATTCTGTTGGATTCCCATTCGGGTCGTTTTATTATCCGAGTGGGTGTCGATTCGAGTTTTACCCGGGTCCTATAAAGCTTCGCACCAGAGCCCGTATCATCAAGTGATGGGGGTCGCCGGGCCTGATTATTTCGATCAGTGAATGATCGGAGCAACGGGCTCCGATTATTCCGCTTATTCCGATCATTGGATTGAGAGTGCACCAGCTTTTTTCTGAGGGTAATGTCGAATTCCTGTGGGGACTAACATTGATTCCTATTCGGATGCCATGAGTTGTCCACTAGTTTCTGCTGTTGTTTCCTATGAAGAACCTATCAGATGCCAGTTCGGATTCGATGCAATTCCTGGTCGGACTGTATTGGGTTCCTATTAGGCAGTGGTTTGATTTCTTACTGGATTAAAATCGGGATGATGTTGGATTATTTTGAAAGGTATCCGAGGTTCCATTTCGGATGTCGTTCCTCAAATTGTACCGTTATATCTTGAGCATATTCCGTTTATCTCTTACGATGGTTCTTTATTCTTGCGAAGGATACATCTATATATGTATGTGTATATATGTGTATATCACGATGTATCGATCTGAATAGGAAGCGTGCAACGGCCCAGGCCCTCAGTCGGGCTGGCGCCGGACGAGGAGGAGGAGGAGGAGGAGGAGGAGGAGGAGGAGGAGGGAGCGAGCGAGCCAAGAGTGCGCCCGAACGAACAGGCCTCAGGACAAAACGAGGAAAGCCTGAGGGACCAGACGGTCAGAAGCTGGGCCCAGGGAGGAGGAGGAGGAGGAGGAGGAGGAGGAGAAGGACAACCGTTTGTGGGAAATTCGCATCCCCCCGTACGCGAGGGAGGACGGCCTCGGCCCGCTGGCCGCGCCGCGGCATGGCGGGCGCCCAAAGCCAAGGTGAATTACAGGGAAACGGTCGTTTCTAGTTGCCCAAAACGATCAAGAGCGGATTGCATTGCTGCCAAACATTGAGCCATCACGGCAGCCGACAGTGCGATGCAGCAACGGATCGAGTGGAAAAGGAAATTCGGGAGCATGCGTAATGCGCTGAAAGAGGTCCGAACGATGAATCACGAATTCGCCAACCGCCTCCAGATAGTTCACCCAAAGCTTTTGCCACTTCTTTTCGCACTCATGCAAGAGAGACCGCAGAGCAAGCTGAACCCTGACGCTCCCGAGTTCACCCCAAATCGCGTCAGCCAATACGACACCTGCGAGCAACAGTTTCTTGCTGGCGACCCCGCCTGGGGCCACCATTGGACACAGGATTGTGTGGAAGCCGTCTGCCAAGCATACGATTGCGCTCGAAGTTATTAAGAATGATGGGCACGCTCGGAACCGTACTTGCGAGAAAAAGCGGCAATGACAGGAGCGGCAGACAGTAGTGGTCAACGTACGTCATCAGCTGCAGGCGTAGGGAAGGAGGGGGAGGAGGAGGAGGAGGAGGAGGAGGAGGAGGAGGAGGAGGAGGAGGTGCAAGAAATTGATACCACACGACATCAGCTGTATGCGTGGATTTGCGTGTGCGAGAACAGGCGACAGTGGCAGCATCTTCAGACGCCTCCAGATACAAACAAGAAAACACGTGCACGCGGAAACGCAGCAGTGGCCGCAGACAGCGGTGCAGTGCGAGAAGAGCCGGCAGTGGCAGCAACAGTAGACGGCAGTGGTCACCGTACGCCTTTAGCGACAGGCGTAGGAGAAGGAGGGGGAGGAGGGGGTGCAGGTGCAAGAGATGGACAGCAGAAGCCATCAGCTACATGCGTAGGCCAATTCATGCGAAAACGGCACACGCTGGGCCAGCATGTGCGCGAACAGCCGAGAGTGACAACAAGTCTTGGTGCAAGAACTGGGTACCAAACGTCATCAGCTACAGGTGTGGACCCTCCCGTGCGAGAACATGCGGATTCTGGCAAGCAAGATAGATACCAGACACCTCCAGATACATGCAGGAAGCAGCGTGCACGCGAAATCGCAGCAGTGGCAGCAGACAGCGAGAAGAGCGGGTAGTGGCAGCAGTGGTAGCAGCGGCAGGCGGTAGTGGTCACAGGACGTCACCAGCTACAGGCGCAAGAGAAGGAGGGGGAGGAGGAGGAGCAGTCGCAAGAGATGGTCACCAGACGTCATCAGCTACACGCTTAGACACTCGCGTGCGAGAGCAGGCGGCAGTGGCAGCACACAGTGGCACAAAAGATGGATGCCAGACGCCTCCAGATACACGCAGGCAACAGCCTGCACGCGAAAACGCAGCAGTGGCAGCAGACAGCGGTGCGGTGCGAGAAGAGCCGGCAGTGGCAGCAGCGGCGAACGGTATTGGTCACCGTACGTCATTTTTACAGGAGTAGGAGAGAGCAGGGGAGGAGGAGGATGAGGAGGAGAAGGAGGAGGAGGAGGATTAGCAGGTGCAATACATTGACACCGGATATTATTAGCTGCGCGCATGGACCGGAGTGTGAGAGAAGAGGTGGCAGAGGCAGCAGTTCGTGGATCAAAATTTGGTTTTCAGACTCCGTCAGCCACAGGAGGGGACCATCTTGCGACAGAAAAACCGGCAGCGGCAGTAATTGCTGCAAGTGCTGGATGCCATACATTATCAGTTATATGGGTGGCCCAGCGTGTGCGAGAAAAGTCTGACCCCCTCGAGACGTCTGAGCAGGCTCGCGAGGCGCCAGACTATCGAACGCCGTCAGTGGCCGCAGGCAGTGGCGCGAGAAGGCCTGGCAGTGGCAGCGGGCAGTGGTGCCAGAAGAGGCAGAGTGGACAGTGGTGCAATGGCAGCTGGCAGGGGTGCAGCAGGCAATGGTGCGTGGAGAGCAGGCAGTGGCAGCGGCGGCGGCAGCATGCAGCTGCAACAGGCAGTTGGCAGTGGTGCAGCAGGCAGTGGTGCTCGCCATTTGTACCGGGCCTTTGCAGGTTTGCCTGTCGCCTGGCTTGCGTACGCATTCGGACGGCTGGGACACGCGAACATAATGAGGAGCAGGAGGGAAGAGGGGGAACATCACATGAGAGACGAGGCGGCGGTGACAGCAAACAGAGGTGACAGCGACAAGGCTGACAGCCAATGCGACGAGAGCGACGAGTCCGAAAGCTACCTGGAGGAAAGCGATCGCAACAGCTACCACGACCTCGTCAGGCTCCTGCTGGCAGACAGGTTCCGATAACAGCCGGCAGGTGCTGAATGCAGAGGACAGATTGGAGACCAGGCGGCATCAGTTTCCTCCGTGGGCCAGCGCGTACGAGAAGAACCGGCAGCAGGTGCGGGGTCGGTGCGGCTGGGGGGCAAAGGGCTGGCAGTGGCAGCGGGCAGTGGGGCGACCAGTGGTGCAAAAACCTCATCAGCTACAAAGGGTTGTGGCGACAACCTGCAGAGTGGGGAGAACATAGTCTACGCGGGGAACCTCGACTACTTCGACGACTGGCGCGAACCACATGAAGCAGGCGGGCACCTTGGAATTCTGCAGAGTGCTCACAGAGGACGGGACCGTCTACGGGAGATCGATGGGGTGCGGGCAAGTTCGCTTTTCCACCGTTTCCACAGGGACGGATGCCAGGAAGCCACAGTCGGCAGAGACAGAGTCCAGATGCCAGAAGGTCCTCGTCAGGATGTGGTTTGGCGCTACAGAGCGGAAGCGTGTCATAGCCGACCTGCGATTCCCACAGAAAGACCACTTCGTGGCATGCGCAGTCGGAAAAAGGCGAGCTGCGTGCACAGGATTATGAGGAGGAGGAGGAGGAAATGGCGGGTGAGCAGGAGGATGAGCGGGAGAAAGAGGAGGAGGACGAACAGCAGCAGCAGGAACTAAAGCGGCAGGATAGGGAAGACAAGGAGGATCAGGAGAAGGCGGCAACCAGGGGGGCGGCCACGATGAAGCCAGACAAATGGCCCTCGCTGGGGCGATACGAACAGCAGCGGAACGAACTGGAGAGGAAGGAGCGGGAGGAACAGGAGGACCAGTGGAAGGCGGAGGAGGGGAAATGAGGGAGGGACCACAATGAAGCTAGACTCGGATCCAGAGAAATGGCCCGCGCTAGGGCGAGAGCGCCACGCTTAACGACGGGAGCCAAGCGCCGATCCGAAAATGAGGCCCACGCTGCAGCGGGAACGCCATTTTGAGATACCGGAAACAATCGGGGGAGCAGGGGGGGATGAAGGGATGGGGGGTGGAGGGAGGGAGGGTGGGGGGAGTGAGGATCCCACCCCCGACAAAACAAGAAGACGCAGGTCCAGCAGCTGCCGCAGCGGGGCCAGGGCGGCGCGCGGGCGACGCCCGAGCCCGCCAGCGCCACGGAGGTGCCGCAGGCCCCCCGCCGCCCCCGCTGGCAGCGGAGGCCACGGAGGGCAGGGGTGGTAACGCGCTCCGCTGTGCCGTCCTCCTGCTCCCTCCGCCCCCGTCGTCGTCATATCCTCCCCCCTCTGCCCTCCTTCCCCCGCCCTCCCTTTCTCTTCTCTCCTCCCTCCTTCGTCGCCGTCGCGCTGCACATCTTCCTCGTCCTCCCCCTCCTCCTCTCCCTCCTCTCTTCCTCCTCCTCATCTCCATCGTCAGAAGCATCATCATCATCATCATCATCATCATCATCATCATCATCAGCATCATTATCAGCATCAGCATCAGCATCATCATCATCATCATCATCATCATCATCATCATCATCAGCAGCATCGTCATGATCACTTCAGAATCATCAATATCATGATCATCATCATCATCACCATCATCAGCATCATTAGCATCGTCACCATAAGCATCATCAGCATCAGCGTCAGCATCATCATCATCATCAGCAGCAGCAGCAGCAGCGCCATCACCATCATCCGTCTTCTCCCGTCGTGAGCCCCTTTCGGATCAGGGCGAGGGAGGAAAAGAAAAACAGAGGAGGATGAGGAAGATGAGAAGGAGGAGGAGGAGGAAGAGGAAAAGAGGAGGAGGAAGAGGAAGAAGTGGACGAGGAAGAGGAAGAAGAGGAGGACCACGAAAGGCGGGACGACGAGGACGAGGACGAGGGCGAGTAGGGTCGAGACGAGGACGAGGACGACGAGGGGGACGAGCATCAGGAGGATCAGGACGAGGGACAGGGAGGAGGAAGACGAGGAGAAAAAGAAAAAAAAAAAAAAAACGGAAAACCAGGAAAAACGGAGACGGAGTTGAAGGAGGTGGAGCAGGAGCACCGGGATCCGGAGAAAGGGCTAGGTCCTTGTATTTCCTCCTGATCCTCCTCCCCCCTCTTTGTCACAACCCAGTCCTCCTGCTTGTTAGCTGTCTCTTCTAAACGTAGACCCCAAGAGGACCCGACCACTTCCTCGGGATTGTCTCTTCATCCCGAGACCTCTCGCTGACGGCCCCAAGGGGCCGGGCAGCAATTCCTTGAGGCCTGAAGTTGCCTAAAGCCTTCCGTCATGCCCTGTTCTGTGAGGCGAGAAGGTCTGGCGTTCGGATCATAACTCGGGCTTCGGGCGGCCGTTCGGGACGAGCCGGGCACCGGGCACCTGCAGAACGCCCTCGGCGAGGCGCAGCTGCTGGAACGCGTCCCCAGGACGGGAAAACATCCAAGAACCGACGGTCACCTCCAAGAGACCCCGGCGCGAGGAGGCCCTGAGGATGAGACGTTGGCGTGGGGACGGCAGGGTCCACTTCGATCCGATCGATCCGATTCGATATCGCCTGCGGCCTGCTCGATCCGATTCGATTCCGATATTCCGACGATGCGTTGCGGCGTTGCTGCCCGATGTTTGCATGGCTTTGTCGTGCATCCTCACGCAGCCAACCTGGTCCGATTCCGATTTCGTGCCGATGCGGACCGATCTGACGTCCGCCCCGATTCGATTCAATTCCCAATTCGATGCTGTCTGACCCTGGAGCGCGGAGGTGGTCGATCCCACCCCGCCCCCACGCTGTCAGCAGCCGAGGTTGTCGTCAGCCCTGATGGGTGAACAGGTCTGAGGCTTATCGTTTATCATTCTAGAAGGTCAGGGAAGCGGAGGAGGGGGAGGATATTCAGGCAGATCCGCGCACATCGAGTCGTTCGCGAACCACTTGGTACTGATTGCAATCACTGGAACCGGACTGACCCAAACGTGTAGGATTCCTGCAGCAATCCTACAAGGCGAACGCAGGACTACAACCAGAGTGGAGCGCAGAGACCCTGGGCTGTCCACGGCGGCATGGGACACAGATGCGCGCATGCCCAGCGCCCGGTGGCCACGTGCGTGACAAAGAGATTCTTGGGCTATCAAAGGTATTTTGGGGCATTCCACAAGCAGTGCTTGTACTTAGGGGCTCTGACCTCTGTTCTAAAAAAATTGGGCCGCCATTAGACTCTCCTTTCGAAGACGGAATTGAAATCCCCCCCCCGGAATTATCGTCCCCCTTGGGATGTGCAGTTTACCTATGAGTTTGCCCTGCCGTTCATTCTCAAATTGAGTTCGCACCATTCCAACCAAACGGGTATCGAACCCCACCCCCACCATCCTTCTTGCGAATCGGACTATGCGCGCACACTTTCTTCTCCGAGTCATTCATTATCAAGAAAAATTGTTTCCACACCAAAAGAACGAAGTGCAAACGAGCGCGTCGTCGCGAGCGCATGCCAACATCCTTCAACAAACCTCGCTTTGAAAGGAGGTATACTGAATTGCCCCGAAACATAAGAAACCATGGCTTTGCAACATCAGTTGTCAGAAATCAGGTCTGCGCGCGCGCTCTTGCGAATTCTAACGGAAGCCATATGTTTCCCCAGCATGTTCATCACATGCGATCCAATGGGCCTCTCGCGCGCGCATGTCGACATCATTCGAACGCCCTTGCGTGCGTGCTGGGGGGGGGCCACATTCGCGCGCATGGGCCGCGCGCGCATGTCGGAATCTTTCGACAACCTCCATCGCCGATACGTGGACACCATCATCATCATCATCATCATCATCATCATCATCATCATCATCATCATCATCATCATCATCATCATCATCATCATCATCATCATCATCATCATAATTATGATTATCATCATCATCAGCAGCAGCATCATCATCATCATCATCATCATCATCATCATCATCATCATCATCATCATCATTCTCGTCGGCAGCAGCATCGCTACACACATCACCGTGTCTGCCGTTGTCTACATCGCCATGGTATCGCGCCCGCCCAAGTCACGGACTCGCACGGAAGTGCTCGCGCGTCAGCGCGGCCTGCGAGACACGTTGGGAGTTCCTAGCGGTCAGCGCCACCGCGGCCGCGTCGGTTTCCCCAAACTATTTGGCCGCTCTGCGCGCGAGCCTGCGCGCGCTAGCGCGGCCGCAGCGATGCGCCAGCCAGTGAGAAGTCACCGCGATCGCCGCCGCATGGGTTTTGCAAACCCATTTGCGGGTGGCTGGGTGGGATGATTACGTGCGCACTGGGGCTGACAACTTCAAGCTCGAAAGGGCGAGCTGCACCACATCACATAGATTCCACCGCATACTATGTTACACAACGTAGAGTGCATAACATCGATTGCAACGCATAGATGCAGTGAGTGGTCGATGATCGGCCTGGTCGCAGCTATTGTCCAGAATTCGCTGTGCTGTGGAATTAAGGGATACACTTGCATCCGGGGGCGATCTTGATAGCTTTCTTTACAGCATGTCAAGGTTGCAGCTTCCCCACAACGTCGCAAGCATCGCGGCCCGATCAAAACCACTTGTGATCAGTCCGGCATGTTCGACGGTCGACCCGAAGCGATTGCGATCGGCCCGACGCGGAGAGAAATGTAGGAGGAAGAGGAGGAGGAGGAAACCACACTGAAGGAGGAGAAGGAGGAGAAGGAGGAGGAGGAGGGAGGAGGAGGAGGAGGATGTGAGGAGGAGGAGGAGGGGGAATGGGAGATGAAGACGGAGCAGGGAGGAGGGAGGAGGGAGGATGGGAAACAGGAAGGAGGAGGAGGAAGAGGAGGAGGACGAGGAGGAACAGGAATAGGAGGAGGAGGAGGAGAAGGAGAGGGAGGAGGGGGAGGAGGGAAGAGGTAAGAGGTAAGAGGGAGGCGGGATGAGGGAGGAAATATGAGTGATAAGGGAGGAGGGAGCAGGGAACAGGGAGGAGGGACGGGGGAGGACGGGAGGCAGGAGGGAGGAGGGAGGACGAGGGCCGTAGCCATTTTGGCTCAAACCATTTTGGCTCAAATAGCTATTTTGTCAAGGCAGCTGGCCAGGACAGCTTATGCATTGTGGTAGGCAGGCGCCACGGCCTCGCCCACGATGCGTCTCGGTGAGCTCCTGAGGGAGCAAGCACGTTATCTACATTGTGCTCATGAGTTCTAAGGATGATCTCTTGGGGCTGAAGAAACCGTTGTCGGCACGCACCAAGTGCCATCGCTCAGGCAACTTGGCGTCGAGGATCACATGCGCATGTGGTGCGGCTGCCCCTCAATCAGTGCAGAAAGCGGCAAACAACAGCGCATGAAAAGATAGTCTCGTCAGGCGCCAGCGGTTGCAAGGTGCTCAAAGGACAATGGGGCTCAGGCGCGCCGCCTGCGCTCGACTCGACGCCCAAGAAGATCCTCAGCCGCCCTGATGGCCTGGAGAAGCCTGCGTCTGCCGCCTCTCCCTCGCCGCCGCCCTGGCGTAATGACACGGAGTCGGCCTCGTCCCCCAACAACGACCAGAAGGAGGCCAAGGAACGCCTTGCCTATTGGCAGAAGGCTGCGCGTGTCGCGGCCCACCAGGAGGACAGGCTCCTGGCTGAGGGGAAGGCGGCAAAGATGCAGAAGGCCATCAATGATGCGAAGCCTCTCTACACCCAGCAACACAGCATCACGACGAGGCTGGCTCGGGCGCGTGAAGCGCCAACTCGTTGGAGACCAAGCTTGGCACCGTCAAGCAAGAAGTGGAGGAGGCGCGCAAGCTGCTCAACGAGCGGCTCTGTACCGCCCAGCAGGCCTCGGAGGAGGCGCAGCGCCAGGTCGCAGAAGGCCAAGGAGAGCTTCGCCAGATCGGTGGCATGCTCTCATGGGCCTGTCCTCAAGATGGAGGAGCAGCAGATGGGCGCGGCCTCGGAGGAGTTCAGCGCCTGGCTTCGTGCCCAGAAGGGGGATGAGTCGGCGAGCAAGCACCTCCAGGCGCTCTTCAGCACGCTGGAGGCCTAGGCGGTGGCTGCCCGCAACAGTACTTATCCTCTTCCTGCTGTGCCATC
>CAUYUJ010015216.1:666495-745176 GCA_963575745.1 Prorocentrum cordatum
CAGGCGCCTGCTTCTTTCTCGTGGACGTGCGCAGGGTGCGCAGCTCTGGTCAGCCTGCAGCATCAGTGGTGCTGGCGTTGCGGTACTCATTGGGAATCGGAGCCAGCAACGGGCGATGCTAGACAGGCTCAGACGCAGTCGCGCAAGACGCAGCAGAGCCAGCAGGGTCAGAGCAGCAAAGACACCAACGCGTCCCAGAAACAGCAGGTTTTTAGACTCCAGAGCACCCTGGACTCCTTGGAGGCGCTGTCCAGCCGACAAGACGGAGCAGCAGAGGAGTCCACGGTCGAAGCCACAGAGGCTGTTTCGTCGGTGCTGGAGAAGCTCCGTGAGGAGCGAGATAGCGAGAAGACAGTGTCGCAGCGGCAGCAGGCCCAGTTCACAAAGTTACTAAAGGCCCAAAAGCAGTTGGAGGCACAGATTACGTGCGTGGCAGAGCAGACACAGGCGCTCCAGGACCTGGAGGTCAAGAAGGCACTGCTGCAAGCAGAGCTGCAGTCCGCCAAGTCCCTGCAGACGGAGCTGGAGGCGAAGCTGGCCATGCTGAAGCTACCCACGGAAGCCGAGATGGACCCCTACACAGCGCCGCCAGGCCTGCCGAACCCCATGCCCGAGGGTAAAGGCCAGGCGGCGGGGGCACTCAGCCAGTTCGGCGTGGCCAACGGACAGATGGATGCACGGGCGCTTTTGAACAGCATGAACTTCTTGAGCACAGGCCTCGCCCCCCAGTTGATGCAGGAACTATGGCAGCCCATGGGGCAGTTCGCGGCGGAGATCCGAGCCCGAGGTGGAACGGGGGCGCGCGCTGAGACTGAGGTGGCGGAGCAGCGAGCGGCGCAGCAGCCTGGGGGCGAGGCTGAGCAGCTCGCTGAGGCAGCCAGTCGAGCGGAGGCAGAGGCTGCCGCACAAGGGGCAGGTGACGTCCGCATGGAGCAGGTCAACCTGGCAGGCAGGCGCGCAGCGGACGAGACGCTTGCCCGAGCGACGGACAAGAAGCAGAAGAGCGAGCAGGAGGAGGCGGCGGCAGCTGCGGGGACCGCGGCACCCCCAGCTCGGGGGTAACCCCTGGCAGGCGGCGGCCGCCGCCGAGGGGCTGCAGGTGCTCACCGTCAACGGCAACAGCTGGATGACTGCAGCCGGCCTCATCAAGAGTTGTGAGGCTCACATAGTACTGGTTCAAGAACACACACTTCATGGTCAACGCCTCATAGAGGCACAGGAAGCGATGCGCAAGCTGGGCTGGAAGTCTTTTTGGCCCCAGTGCGAGATCACCTCAGATCGTGGCCGATCAGCGGGGGTGGCAGTACTTGTTCGGGCGCATCTAGATGCCTGGAGAGACGCTCGGCAGGAGCATGATCTCGTGGCACATCGTTTGAGTCACGTATATTTCCGCAGCAAGCAGCTTGGCATAGTCTCCATTTACTGTGCGTACTTTCATGACTGCGAGGGACTCTCGCGACGCAATGCACAGTTGGCGCAGGCGATGGGACATGGTATCCTGCAGAGATCTCTTCCATTTTTGATAGGGGCTGACTGACTTCAACATGAACCTTCGTTGTTTTGTGAAGCCTTGGCTCCACGCAAATGGAATGGCCAGGTTCTGATCCCAGACCCCATGGTCACGCGCTGCAGTGCAACGCCAGGCAGATGCTATGACTAGTTTATCATGAGCAAGCCAATGCTACATGCAGTCAGCAGCGTCCTCACGGACACGGAGGCTGAACTATTTCCGCCTAGGCCTGCAACGTTGACCTTCAACGCGGAGGTCGATGACATCAAGATGCAGAGGTTGAGCAAGTGTGCGAAACTGCCCGTGGACCTCTCCGTATGCCCAGCCCCTCAGGCGCCCGACTACGAGAACTTGCAGGAGAGGCTCGAGGACCTTTTGGCCCCCCTGGAGACCTCGGAGGGCTACCGACTTCCACGGGATGGGGAAGGTGCTCAGCTCCAGGAAGGACTCGATGAGGTCTATAGGAATAGGTGCGTAAAAGCGCGGGGGGAACTGGAAGGTGCGCTTCAGGCGGGCCCTGGAGGGCTTCAAGGAGGCCAGCCCTGCCAACTGGTTGAGGTGTCTCTTGGAGAGCTGCTCTGCGCACGACGTAGCCCCACAAGAAGCCCCTATAGAGCCCTTCATTGGTATGCTCGCAGATGCAACGACATTGCCAGCCTGGTGAAATCGGGAAAATATTACACACATGCAAATTACTTCACAAAGCTCATCAAGGCCACCTACAGAGCGACGGAGACGGGTGGAATTTCCAGGTACCACTACCCTGGAGGACGAGAGGCCTGGATGGGCCTACTGCGGGCTGTTCTTGGGATATTCTGGGTACACTATGAGTTTATGTTCATTGACGTGATAGTTAACAATTCTCAGCCCTCCAGAACTTCGCAGAGTTTCAGGCGGCGTAGTGCCTGCCGCGCGAGAGAGCCGAGAAGGCCGCCAATCGGGGCGACTGGGGCACGGAGGCCCTCGCTGGTGGAGCCAAGCGGGCGCGCGTCTATACCAAGGTGGCAAATGAACGAAATCAGGACCTCCACCCCACAGATGATGGGCACTACATGTCGCGTTTAACCCGTCAGTTGGAGGAGGAGGAGGAACTAAAGTGGAGCAAAGCTTGGGGGGAGGAGGCCAAGGAGAAGGAGGTCGGGTGGCCCGAGGGCATGGCGATCCCGAAACCCCCGAACATTGAGGATACCCGCGCGCTAAGCAAAGCCGACAATTGCAGCAGATGGGTTTCACCCCGGACATTTTCATTTGCTCGGCGATGAGGCCCTGGCTTTTTTTTTCGGCAGGCCACGGCTGTCATGGCGGTCGCGGGCGCGGCGCCCATCTGGATGAGGAAGCTCATCCTCGCGCCCTTTTCGCGAGCCAGTGCCGGGAAGGAGGCCGATCGGGTTCTTTCGAAGCACTCTTCGGATGGCGTCCAGATGGCATTCTCGGGACTGTAAACGTTGGGAGCTCAAGTTAAAGGATTTGGGAGCATTCAGCATGAGATCTGGGAGGTCACCCGCGGGCACTGTCTGGAGGCAGCATGTTCGAGGGGGCCTGGCCACATCTGAGAAGATGCACGTGCTCAGTCTGCTAGCCGACCTCACGCAGTGCTATGGGCATGCGTAGTATCCGCAGCTTGTGCAGAGTGCAATTGATCGGCCGTGCCCGCTGTACACCTTGGGTTTCGCGCTGCACGCGTGCACGTGGGGGGCGTATTCTGAATTCAGACGGGGTCATGTCCCAGGGGCTGGTTCCGCATCAGGGAATAGTCGCTGGGGGCAGCGCGGCCACTTTCGAAATCCAGGTCTATTGTATACCGACGGTGAACAGTTTCCTGGAGCAGGGCTTGTTCGGCAGAGCTGGCGGTCCGCGTAGATGGTTTCAGTCTGAACGAGCGCTGCGCAGACATGTTTAAGTGCGCGCGCAACATGGCGCTGGCGCTCGCGCTCCTGATAGACCTTCTCTCTCAGCTCTGTAATTTGACCTTTGCGATGAAGCAGTTCTGTATCACGGGCGCCAGCGAGGATCTGGTGCGCTTTGCTAAGCAGAACCTCGCCCAGTATGCTGGCCAGCATGGTGTCTCGTTGGTCAACTCAGGCGTGGACTTCAACCCAGGCAAACACGAAGGGGTCAAACGTGCTAAACAACAGAGAAGGGAACGCTGGAAACAGCTGCCGGGGCGCCTCAACAATATCATGAGTTTGTTTGTTTTTCTTTCCTTTTTCATAAAAAAAACGAAGAGATCCAGGGCGCAGCTTTGGTTTTGCGGGGCGAAGCCCGCCGCGACCTACGGGGGGGAGGTGGTGGGATGGAACCCTCGCGAGATTAGGAGACTACGTTCGCAGGCGGGTCCTATGCTAGGGCTCACGAGTTGCGGGGCAGACCTCGGCCCGGCGTTTGCCCTCGAGCCGCAGCGGGGTCCTTTGAAGCATGCTGGAGCCACTGTCACCAGATATGCCAAAGAGTTCTGGTTGGCCTCCGACCCAGTACACAAGCCAAGGGGGCTGTCTTAATATTGGAAAGCTCAGCCGCATCCTCAACCAAGTCAGGGACTACCAAGAAAAACGTGATTCGGCTTCTTGGGGACACGTTGTCATGGGGTCCTGTGGGGGGCGGGGCATGCTTTTATGGCTAAAGAAGGCGTCTTGGGAGATCAGAGGTCCTGGCTTATCATCTATGCGGTCGGGCCGGGGGCCCCTTGCGTGCGCACGGAGATCCCCGATGTGCAGGTATCAAGCTACTTCTTCAAAGATCTAGGTAAGGAGTTCGCGGCCACTAGCATGCAAAAGTATTTAGGCACTAGTGAACACCGGCGAGCTCAAGAGATTTTAGACAGAGGACTCTGGGCGGACCCCCCCAGAGCGTTTTGGAATGGGTCCAAGGGAAAGAACTTCATGCGCGTGGCGAAGCAGGTGTTCACTAGAAGCTACGTCACGGCGGCGCACCTACACAGATGGAGGTGCCGGGTGGAGCCGACCTGCCCGTTCTGCCAGAATTAGCTGCGCCTTGACAGCGCCTGGCACTGGGCGTTCGAGTGCCCGAACTTTGCCGAGCAGAGGCGCGCGTGCATGCCGATAGAGTGGGCGGAGGCGGGACTGGAGGCTGGGGAGGAGGATCCGTTCTGCAGTAATCTGTGGCTTCCTCAACCAGACGGGATTATTCCTGCGTTGTGGGAAGGGGGGGGGGGGGGGGGGAGGGGAGGGTCAGATTGTAGGCCAGGGGGGGGGGGGGGGCTATTCGGATTTCGGAGTTTAGATTTTCGCAGAACGTCCACATTTATTCGGATGGATCGTGTTTTTTTGGGGTACGTATGAGCAGGTGGCAAGAGCGGGTTGGGCTGCGGTTGCGGTTGATGACGATGGGCTCCTGGTCCAGGCTGTTTTTTTGGGAAACGTTCCAGGTTTCTTACCCCAGAGTGCGGTTTTCGGCGAGTGTTACGGGCTGCTGCAGGCCTTAAGCCAAGTTGGAGGAGGCCCTGAGCGCGCCGATCCAGATCGGCCATTTACCATTCATAGTGGTTGCAAAAGTCTGCTCCCTGCCCAAGATATGTTTGCCTCCACCTCGGGCAGAACCCCGCTGGCAGAAGTTTGGCGGGCTCTCTTCGCGAAGTATGTTCCTGCTTGGGAACTCATAAAGGTCAAGGCCCATGCCAGGGAGGAGCAGGTAGGTATCCAACTGCGTCACCAGAGAGGCAATGCCCGTGCGGATGAGTTCGCCAAGGATGGGGCGAATATCCATCCGCAGACGCTGGGGAACATCCACCGAGATGAAGTCGCAATGTCGGGATGGGGCGAAGTAGCCGCAGGTGTTGCCAATATTCCCGCCGAGACCCCGAAAGCCCAAGTGCTGTTTGGGAAGCTAGATAGGGCTTTATCGAGATCTGTGGAGCCTCCGAAGGTCGCAAGTAAGCGCCATCACTCCGTTCTGTGGAGCGGATCCATGTGGAGTTGCTGCAAGTGTGCTAAGAGTTTCAAGTCTAAGGTTGCCAAAGGGGCGCGCGCCGCCTTAACCCCAGCCCTGCTCAAGGTCAGGGACTTGGCGGTAGAGCCCCCTGCATAAACTGTTTGTCTATAAAGTTCTTGAGACGGGACTCCCCGTGGTTTTTTGTTTGCGGTGCGGGGCCTACACGTCGGGCCCTGCAAGGGCCCTGGGGGGCCCATGCGGTAAAATATTTAAGTAGCAGCGCGTGCAATTTCTCGGAGGGAGGTTGCCGTGGCCACGGGGAATGCATGTCTCGACGCCTTGGCCCTTAGCCTTCCGACAGGAGGATGGGGAGTGGTGGGCCAGGCTGCAACCTATATCATAATTTTCCGTGTGCCCCAGTCCCTTCGAGCCGTGCGTGTAGGAGATAATGAGAGAGCCAGCAAAAGGAGGAGGAGGAGGAGGGGGAGGAGGAGGTGGGGAAGTAGGGGGGGAGGAGGGGGAACAGGAGGAAGAGGAGGAGGAGGAGAACCAGTGCAAACCCAAGAGTCATAAACGTTGTTGGCAACCCCCCCCTCCAAGCTTCCTCTTCATAGGCCCCTACAACGGGTCATTTCCACTGAGGGAGCTGCTTCGTTGGAAGACAACCGTTTGAAGACCCTGGAGCATGTCAAGCCATTATTTTCGGGACTCCAAAGCCTCGGATCAACTTGATTGTTGCATCTTGACGATCTCGAGTCGTGCCAGAACGCCAATCTTGGGACTTCAACACCGCGAACCAACGTAATTGTTGCACCCGCATCGTCCGGAATATTTTCAGCACGCTATTTCTGGTGCGTTGATCATGGGAACCCTTGGAACTCTTGCGCTTGCTACGAATGTGCGTGGCGCTAAGGCGGGAACCACTTTTTGGAAAGGAGCCGCCTTCAGTCCGTGAAACTCTTGCACACATGTTTAACGAATGTGCGCAGCGCTACGGCGAGAGCCACACCTTGAAAGAAAACGGCCCGTCCTCAATCCGTGATATTCTTGGATTTGTTCAACGACTGTGCGCGACACGAAGGCAAGAGCCACATTTTGAAAACCACCCGCCCTTAATCCGAGAAGCTGTTGCAAGTGTTTGAAACGAATGTGCGCGGCGCTAATGCAAGAGTCACACTTTGATGGCCAACCGCCCTCCATCTGTGAAGCTGCTGCCAATGTTTAAATTTCAGGGTCATAAATGGTGAGGAAGTCTCAGGCGAAACGCCCGGCCCGCCCTAAAAATTGGCTTCGGGGTGCGACAGGGAAGAGTTATTTACAAGGAAAAGGAATGGAGGCAGGAGGAGGGAGGAGGGAAGCGGGAAGTGGGAGGAGGAGCAGGAAGGGCCCCCCGTTCGCCAGCCGCCACTCGCCCCGCAGGCCAGCGGCGAGCGGGCGCCGTCGCGCGAGGCGGCTGCAGGGAGCGTCGTCGAGGTTTGAGGGTTCAGGTTCGAGGGTCGAGGGTCGACGTTCGAAGGGCAAGGGTGGAGGGTCCATGTTCGAGGTCGGGGGTCGAGGTCGATGTTCGAGGTCGGGGTTCGAGGGTCGAGGCTCGATGTTCGAGGTGGCGGTCGAGGGTCGATGTTCGAGGTCGACGGGCGAGGCGGCTGCAGGGTCCAGGTTTGAGGGTCGGTGTTCGAGGAGCGAAGGTGAAGTTTCGAGACTTCTGTATGCACGTGGGCGTGCCGGAGGCTCTGGACCGGTCGTTGCCAAAGGTGTCCGCGGCCCACGGTGTCCCCAGATCGTCTGCTGTGCTGCCACCAGGAAATTGCGAGGATGGCCGTGCCCTCGCCGACCTCCTTTCTCCTCAATTTTCTCATCCTCCTCATCCTCCTTTTCTCATCCCTCGTCCTCATCTTCCTCCTCGTTCTCCTCCTCCTCCCTTCCGTAGCCATGTTGGCTCAAGCAGTTGTTGGTTCAAGGTGTATGTTTCCGCGGAAACAATACCGCTAGTCCGCGGCCAAATTCCCAATTTCTTTGTGAGTTTCTGCAGGCGCAAGCCCCGCCTCCCGCAGACGGTTCGGCGGGTAAACAGTGGAGTGTCTCGATTCTGTTTGGCTATCTGTGCGCATGTCTGCGAATGTTGCTGGACAGAAGAAGGCCAAAAAGAAACCGGGGGGGGGTCGGTATGCTCGTGATGGCTCTCGGCCCGCTGCTCCTGATGCGAGGGAGGAGGGTAGGTCTCGCTCCAATCGTGACAGCAGCGACGATGAAGATGGAATGGGCCCAGCTTGGTGGAACACGCACATGATGGGACTCATCGATGAAACGTTTGGGGCTGATTTGGAATGATTCAAGGTGGAGCTCACAGAGATGATCTCAGCGGTGATGACCAAAGCGTTGGAGAATGCAAGCCAAGCCGAACTACTAGCACTAGTATCCGACCACCCTCAGATGTAGGGGTCCATATATCAAAATGGCCCTACAGACGACCACGGTGCATGCCCATTGATACGACAGGATGATTCCCATTCTCAAATTCACGATGCCACTCAGCCAACACCACGACACCAGACGAGGCATGCGCTCGCAAACAACACCAATTCCAGAAGGCACCAGCACCACCACGATACACGTCAAACTGGCCACGCACGGCGCACAACGAGCAAATGATTACACAATAAATGACGACCTACATCACGACAAGCAAACCCTATAATTTATGACAAAGGGACAACATCTACGAGCACAGGCTCAGCTGCAGAAGTTTCACATCATGGGTGTGCAGGAAACTACGGCCAGAAACGACTACAACACTGCTTACATATTCATGCAGTTGACCGCGCCACAGCACCCCTCCAGACTTGCGTGAAGCCCGCTAGTCCGCACAGCCCTACCGCACGCGACCACGCCCAAGCATCAGCTACACATCAAGTACAAGCACTTCGGAGTACCCCACTCAATCCACCGACTGCTAATAATCAATATAAGAGCGCCGTTCATATGCGATACCACTTACGAAGCACATGCGTCTTACATGCAGCACGACACGCGACGCACAACCAACTGGTGGGAGACATTCCACGACCTGACCAATAAGTGGCCTCCAGCCATCATCTTAGCCAACCCTAACGCACGCATCAGTGCCAATATTTCTCCAGGTATCGGCACCATAGCACCGCCGGTACCCCGGCGGCAGGGAGAAAACGATGACGCAACACAAGTTCGCCTCACCATGGCAGCGCACGACCCCGCATGCACAAACACAGTAGTTCATCACGAACCTGCACACGCTTTCGTCAACAAGCTCAACGGCAAGCTCACCAATCACAGAAGTGACTACACTGACGCGATTCAGAGGCCAGCAAAAACGAGGACCGTTACCCAGTCTGCCTGGCCATCGAGCACCATGCTCGTAGAAAGCAGCCACCACCATTGGACCCTATCAACATGCAATACCCAGCTAGACAGACGTACTCCCCAACCTTCTGGACAGCCAACCTCTATCAACTTGACATCAATGAACACCACCAGCGACTACCAGCACGATGCGTGCAGCAGCGGTAGAGTCTTTCCCGAGAGACTGCTTTGATCCACGACAGTCGTACATTATTGCAGGAACTACGAAGCGTATCATACTCAGACGGTATGCGTTAGCAGTTCTACGGCCAGAAAGGCATGTGTCTACGAGTTTTAGGAGATACTAACTGAACCACGACATCGAGCAATATCTCACTGGCAGACCTACAGGCCACCACATGCCCCATCTACACTTGGCACTGCACGCTGCCACATTTTGCGAGCAACACATGGCAGGGCAGGCGACGCATGCGATCGGAACCACAGCACGCTCACCACTTGCTCTCCAGCTCGAACAAGGCAGAGCCAGGCACACCGAAGTTGTTCCATGCTCCTTCCAGCGCCCACATGACCTACGAGAGCACAGGGCAGCTGCGCAAGACGCCAAAGCAGGACTACGCTACGGCCCAGCCACTGCAACAAAAGCCACATCACAAGCCATGCCATGCTCCACCGACGACACGGGCAAGCCAATGGAAGATGGCGAACAGCGTGGAAGAGGTAGCCTCCACTGTGACGACAGCACGCTCGGCGCGCCCGTCATTCCATGTACATTAGGCTTCGTGGTTGATCACTATACCACACACAACGCGACGTCCCTTACATGTATATGCATGAACAAACGACGAGCGACGCAAACCACCAGAGTTCGACAGCATCACAACCGACTTATTAAAATCAGCATCAGCTGGCGCAGCTCGGCACGCCCATCTGCTACTCCTCAGAGCATCACCCGCCCAGCAGGGCCCCTGCGCTGCAAGCGCGGCGCGGCCGTGCCGATCCACGAAGGACAAGGGGCGACCTGCAAAGCTACCCAAATGCCTGCCCGTCTAACCTGCATCAGGAATTCCCAAATTGCATTATATATATACACACACCTCGGGCACAGCCTCACCACCACACTCACCAAAGCATTGCAACCGACGCACCGCGGAGGACCCCCCCCCCCCCCCAAGGAGATCCACCGCCTTCGCGGCGCACGCAGAGACACTCCCAACAGACTTCCATCAGCAAGCAAGCCGAGCACAATGCGCTACTGCATCGACCTCGCAGCAGCCTTCCACGCGGCGGCGCGAGAAGCAGTCTCTGAACACCATGCGCCAGCGGACCGCGCCAAGTACTGCCAGCACGACGGCTTCCACTTGCATTGGCGCCGCTGGCGGGAGCCAGACTCAGTCAACCAGGCGCGCTGGGCACGCGCGAGCGCGACCAGAACCGCATTGCAGAGATCGTGGGACCTTACAGAGCTTCCCACTTCACCTGAAAGCAATCTCATACGACTGCCCACCCGTCGAACGGCCGCGACTTGGCAGCAACTTAGCACGCGCACGTTACGACCTCTCCCTTGCGAGGTCATCCAACGACTCAGCAGCCAGCGTGACGGGCCGCCCTGCACGGGCAGACTACCAAGGCCGGCACATCCACCGTTCTCCCCACGCCAGCTAGCGGACACAAGCAAACGCGACAACGCCGCTGACATATCATTCGCCGACGACGCGCTCAGAGTCGCAAAGTCCAACTGCGCCAGAACTGACACCAACGCCCGATCAGCGGATACCTTCGCTACTTGCCGCTTGTTCCACCAAGGGGGGCGCGGGGCCCATTCGCCGCGACGACTACTGCGCAGCTTACCACCGCTCGCAACCGTTCTGACCGCGGCGCCGCGAGGGCACGCGTCTGACAGCAGCGCGACTCTGATGTTGCCGACCAGCGACAATTCTCATCGTTCAGAGGGTCGACTGCGCAGCGCGACAAATCACCGACGCCCCACAGGTGCCGCGTCGCCTGGTCGACCTCGCGCGCGAACGGCGCGCTCGATAGCTCGCGGCGCGCGGTGAGACGGCGACCGCGCCATCGACTTGGGCCGCCCCAATCGCAGCGGCCTCGAAGTGGCCGGTCTCCAGGTCATCGCCACCGCTGCTAAGGATGAGCCGCAGCGACACTGGAACATATATAACAAGATGGCTTCATTGCGTTCGCGAAAAGCCCGCGCACTACATTTGACATGTAGACATATCTAAACGCAGAGAGCACATCTACTACAGCGACAAAGTGCGCGCCGCATTCGGCGGCAGCATATGTGCCGGCTCGGCCGCGACAGCGGCGGCGCACCCCCACTCCTGACAGAACAGCAGGTGGCCCACGGCTGCAACGAACGCGGGCGCACCTCGCGCACCGCCGGGAACTGGCTGGCCCGCCGCGCAGACAAAGTTCAGAGGCGACGATGGGGGCGGGTAGCCCAGGGGGGAGCAATGCACGCATTCGCCCGGGAGCCATGTCGAAGACGTTGACGATCGGCATCCCTGGATGCATGCATTGCCCCACCCTGGGCTATTCGCCCCTATCGTCGCCTCCGAAAAGCACCCGCGGCGCGATGGCACTCCGGCGGAGTCGACGGCAGCAGCTGCCGACGTTGCAAGGATCTATTCTACTTCAGACAACGATTACTGGCGCACCGACGATGGAGATTAGCGCGCCGCAAGAACTACTGCACGCAGCGCGTCTTAGCACTGCCACTTGACACCATGTAATCAGTGCAAATACTCCGACGGACAGACCCCGCATGAAAACATGTTCGGCTAGTCTGGAAATACCTTTCCGTCTTCGCGAGTAGTGAGGCACCCTTATCGTCCTCTCCGCGTCATTACCATTCTCGCCCTGGCGCAGGACCCTCGCCCGCTCCCCGCGTTGCCCTTGCCTCGCCCTCCTGCTGTTTGTTTCGTCGCCCACCACCTCCTCTCCTGTCTATGGCAAGAGCGCGCGCGCCGATTTTCCTCGACGCCGTCGCCGCAGCCGTTGGGGCAAACCCGCGGGCCAGGCCGCTGGGGCAACCGCGCGAGCCGCTGGGGCGCAGGAGCAAGCCGCTGGGATAACCCGCCAGGCACCGAGCTAGTCACAGCCGCGCCCAAGCGGGAGGCCGCACGAAGCCAAGCTCTGCGGCGAGCCCGATTCGGCCGAGGATGGGTTACCACCCCCGGCCGGGACGCTAGGGCCCCCCCATGCGCCCGATTCGGCTGACGGTGGGTTTCCACCGCCAGCCCGGAGACAAGGGTTCCCCCCAGCGCCGGATTTGGCTGACGATGGGTTACCACCACCAGCCCGGAGACAAGGGTTTCCCGCTGCCCCCGCTTCGGCCGAGGATGGGTTACCACCCCCAGCCCGGACGCAAGGGTTTCCCCCTGCGCCCGGCCGCTGTCGTCGTCACTTCCTGTTCTTCCTCTTGCTCCTCACATGATGGGTCGGGCGAGTCGCCCTCTGAACAGCGCACGCGGAGGGGGCTCCCGCCTGAGACTTCTTCGCAGTTCACTCACGGACGAGGCCCCCCGCCTGATACTTCCTCCACAGCCAGGCCTCGGGAGCCCCGAAAGTGACGACAGTTACAGGCTGGAGGATGACCCGCTCAAATTAAAAACACGAAGCGCTGACCCCGTAGGGAGGGGGTTCCCGCCTGAGACTTCCTCACAGCCCACACACAGACGAGGCCCCCCCGCCCGATACTTCCTCCATACTCAGGCTTCGGGAGCCCAGAAGTGACGACAGTTACACGTTCGAGGATGACCCGCTCAGGTTCAAAACGTATGATGCGGGCCCCGTAGGGTGGGGGCGCCCGCATCAGACTTCCTCGCAGCTCACTCACAGACGAGGCTCCGGCTAGGTTTTTCCACCGCATTCAGGCTTCAGGAGCCCAAAAGTGACGACAGTTACGGGTTCGAGGATGACCCGTTCGGGTTAAAAACGTGAAGCGCGGGCCCCATAAGTACGGGGCACCCACCTGAGAATTCCTTGCAGTTTACTCATAGACGACGCTCCAGCTCGATTTTTCTCCATATTCAGGCCTCCGGAGCCCAAAAGTGACGACAGTTTCAGGTTCGACGATGGCCCGTTCGGACTCACAACATAAGCTGCGGGCTCCATGGGGAGGGGACGTCTGAGCAGCTCACTCACAGACGAGGCAGGCTTCGGGAGCCCCAGAATGAATGATTACAGTTACAGGGTTAAGGATGACCCGCTCGGAACACATTATATGTATATGTATATATATATGTATATACATATACATATATAACGCGGGCCCCATAGGGAGGGGGCTCCCGCGGGAGATTTCCTCACGGTTCACTCACAGACGAGGCCCCCCGCCTGATATTTTCTCCATATTCAGGCTTCGGGAACCCAAAATTGACGACAGTTGCAGGCTTGAGGATGACCCGCTGGAATTATAAGTTCGGATTAAACACGTGAAGTGCGGGCCCCACAGGGAGGGGGTTTCCGCTTGAGATTTCCTCGCAGTTCACTCACACACGAGGTTTCCCGGCTGATACCTCCTCCATATTCTCGCCTCAGGAACCCTAGATGACCTGATCGGTTTTTATATCAGAAAGCGCGGACCCCATAGGGAGAGGGCTCCCGCTTGAGACTTCCTTGCGATTCACTCATAGACGAGGCTTCCGCCTGATACTTCCCCCATATGCAAGCTAGCGGATGAGTGGGTGAGTGAGTGAGTGAGTGAATGATTGAATGAGAGATGTTGGTGATGAGGATGATGCAGATGATGAGTGAGTGGGTGAGTGAGTGTGTGATCGAGTGATGGTCAAGGTGATCACGATGGTCTGTGTGTGAGTGAATGTGAGTGTGAGTG
This sequence comes from Prorocentrum cordatum, assembly GCA_963575745.1. Classification (NCBI taxonomy): domain Eukaryota; class Dinophyceae; order Prorocentrales; family Prorocentraceae; genus Prorocentrum; species Prorocentrum cordatum. Next base: position 680,088 of record CAUYUJ010015216.1, read on the forward strand.
AGTGTGTGTTTTTGTGTGTTCCTGCGCGGTGGCCCGCTTAGCTTCGACAGGAAGAGGTGCGCTCTCGAGCCGCGGATCAAAAAAGTGTTCCTGCGCTGTGCTTCCAGAGAAAACAAGAACCCCACTTTGGATGTTGGATGTGGGGAAAAAGACTTCACATACACAAAAGCCACTACTGCCACCATCACAGCAGAGCAAACTCATCCGACGGCCTCTCAGGGACACCAAGACGGAACCGACATAGCTACTGTTCCTCTTTCGAAGCGAAAGGCCATCACGCGATTTACAGCACCATCCCGAGACAAACCCGACCACCAGCAAATGCGCGCGCATCAGCATGGGGCACCAACCTGACTCACATTTCGACCTCACAACACCAGACGCCATGGACACATGCGCTCAGCGCATGATCCAAGGACAAGTGGCTGCCGTCATTGCCAGACCACCAGACAATACTTGGTCAACCAGCACCACACGCCGCACGACGACCCAATTTTGGGGCATGCCCAGTCAACCCAAAAGGGAAGCTCATCCGCGCGCGCACTCCTAAGAGGACAATCCACCACACTGGTCCGCTCTTATGCGTGGACATCTGCACGAGCACACCTGCTATATGAATTGCTAGGCAACCCAGATTGCGTTAGACTGCTCCAAACATGTGGCAGGTGCCTCAACCCAGACAGATGACAAACGGTGCACAGGCTGCAAACTTGGGCTACATCAACTTTGGCATGCCCACGATCGCTCCGACTAGGATATATAACTAGCACTAAATCTACCACGGCTGGCCACCACCACGAACGCGAAATCTGACCGAAGCAAATGTACAGTTGCCCCGAGCAGCCCAGCAGCATACTTTCCCACGCCAGGCAGCTGCAACGCACTCACAGAACTGCGCGGACCCATTGCGACTGCCGTTGCAAGGGAACCCACGTGATTCAATGCGTCAGCATAAGCTACCGACACTGCGGGCCACCTTCATCTTGACCCGCACTTTGAAGAGCGCGCGACACGCAACGCCGCGACGCCGTGCAGGCCACGTGCCAGCACAATGCACCAGGCGCACATCGAACGCGCACGTTCGCATCAGCTCAGATTCCAGAACTACCGCACTCAAGCACCACCACAATTACTTCACAGCGCCCGCCGAAGTGCAAGCCATCGCCTGCCTCGCGCCCGGCACGGGGCCCACGGGCACGCCTCGGGGAGGGACCACAGCGTGCAAGAAGGCGATGTGGCATAGACAAGTCGCAGAAGGCAGCGACACCCGCTCCACACCTGGCATGGGGGCCGCATGGGGCATGCCCCAGGGATGAGCTAAAAGGGCAGGGCACGCTCAGCGACAATAATTTTCGTTTCGTCACATCTGGCAAAACAGCGTGTCCCTGACATTTACCATGTCGTTCCCTGACTATACATATAGATGAGGCAGAGACTGAAGGAGAAGTTGGCACAACGATGCTTTCTCTATCACGGCGCGCCCAACTTGACGACGCAAAAGCGCGGACTAGCACGCAACAGCCTGCACCTGACAGCGCAAACATACCATTGCGACACGTGGCTCCGACGCCGCCCACTCGACCTACAGCAGGTAAAATGTCCGCCTCATACCCGGCATGGGGTTCCCTGCGGGCATGCCTCAGGGAGAAGCCAGAAGGGAAGATGGCCGAACATTCGGTGTATGCAGATCTGTAGTGCATATTACATGATCGCCGACGCCTCCAGATGCCCTCATACGATAAAAGTTGTTAAGGCCGATCATAGGTATTAGGTATACTTTGTCAACGTTGCAGTAGCACTATGACGCCTGCGCAACTACCGACCAGCACAAACCACCAGCTCAGCGACAAGAGACATCAGCATCCACACCAAGAAGACAAGTGCCAGCACCTGACATAGCAAGACCACCACCACCACAGATAAGACAGACCACCAGACATCGCGGCAAGACACGCCATCGGGTGTCACGCACCCGGAAAGGAGCCATCAAGGCGGATCGGGGAAATGTCCGCCTCGCACGTGGCGCGGGAACCCCGTCGCGCGCGCCTCGGGGACAGGCGCGCGGGGCACAGGCCCGCCTCGCACCTGGCACGCGGGCCCCGTCGGGCACGCCCTGGGGAGAGGCATTACCACGACTACCTACCTCACGACCTATTGCAGGAGACTCACGCCCACAAGAAGGTAAGGGAAGGTCACCGGCCCCATGCCGCGCATGGGGGCCCAACATGGCATGCCTCGGGGAACGGCTGCATTGCCCTGCATGGCCACGGCGCTATCGGAACCATCACGCCATTGACAGTCCAATACAGTGAGCTTACCTGGTTGGGGACGAGGTGCGAGTTGATGCCCGCCTCTCACCTGGCATGGAGCCCTTCGGGCACGCCGCAGGGACAAGCACGCAGGGCACAGGCCGTGCAAGTGCATCATCACACCGACTAGTACATCGTTGCATCTGTCGCCCCCGCCTATCATTTGAACTACAGAGGGCGCATCATGTCGCCTACATCGCAAAGCGGGTTTCGTTCGGAAAACATCAGAACGGGCCCGGAGCGTCCTGGAGAAATGCGTTCCAGATTTCCTGAATTTCGTGCTGATTTTTTTGGGGCCAGGAGTGAAGACAACAAAAAAAAAACGTGCAATTCGTGTCGTTTTTCATTCACCGTTTCGGGGTTTTGCATTGGCAGAAATCCGCGCAAAACTTCGCCGCAGCACGTCTGCAAGGGGTCTGTGCAGTGATACATATCTAGCGCGCGTGGCGAGGGACGGTCATGAATGTTCAGTCAGTTGTTGCATTAATATGTTTGTAGAGGCGGCTATTCGCACTTGTCCTACCCCTGTCTGTTCTTCCGCTTGCAGCCAGCACCACGACGCGCAAGCAAGAACACGACCAGCACTGGGTTAGCCGCGCACGCAAAAACATGACCGGCACTTGACTAACCGCGCACGTTCCAGCCACGACATTCACCCGGATTACGACCGAATGGCACATTGCATTATATTCACACCCACGCGGGACCAGGGCACGACATCGGCTTCACACCCCGCACGGGAGCCCAATAGCGCGTGCCTCGGGGAATAGCTACCAGGACCCGCCCTTGCAGGAAAAGCCAGTGACCCAACATACTACCTAGAAGCCTCTCTCTCCCAGCACGCCTAGCAGCTCTAGGTGCGCGCGCTGGATTGCGGAAGAATCCGAGTCGGCATCCCTCTCTGCTCTACTTACTGTCACGCCGAGGCCTAGTCTCACCCCAGCGCGTTCGCATTCGCTTACTCTGCTGCAGCAGTATTGCTCAGAAGAGGAGCAGCCTCGCATCGCGCCCAGGTGCCCCCAAACCGCGCTGACCGTCACCATGCACGGTGACATACGTATACCGTACAAGCCGACTTAATAATATGCGCGTGCAGCTCATCAAGAAGAATGGTCACATTGACCCAGGTTCGTGCCCGTGCAGGCACTGGAGATCCAGGTGACCTACTCGACCAAAGGTGACGACCAACGAACTCAAGAAAGGGAAATCCTTTCCAAGAGACACGACCGTGCGGCTGCTAACTACTACGATGACGACGGCAACGACTCCCTACCACCACTATTCAAGAACAAGTAAAACACACCGAACTGGGAACCACTACAACGCACAGCAACGCTTCAAAACCACGACCCTGAGACAGCTACAACACTTCGAGCACGAGTTCAACGAAACGCACAAGATGAAGGTACCATCGCCAACTTAGACAACCTATTCGTCTACATCTTTCTACACCTTGGACACGAGTATATTCCAGCGCCGCCGAAAGTTGGATGGTCCTCCGCGGTGGGCCAGAGCCACGCTGCGCCAGCATACCTACCAGATATCAGCCACAGCTGCTTCCAGTTGCTGTGCTCACGCCTCACCAGTGCTCGCGCCAAGTCGATGTGAATGAGCTCGCGCACAAGCATTCATAGCCAGTGGTCCCAACGCCCACTTGACATGCAATTTCATCGTCTTGCACAACGCAGACGCGATGGTCTGCCATTCAGACTCGGCGACGCAGAAGACGACGAGCTACGACACAAGCGCATCATTGCGCTGACGTGGACATGGCTTTCCGACGACACCGACAACGGCGATGCACGATTGACATGCCCACGCCGCAATCACGACGGCACAAAAAGAGGACCCCAAAGAGACGTGCCACCGCATCTGCAACCTGCAGCGCCCAACACGCTACCAGTTCGCAGCGGGCTAGAACACCAAACTGCGCGCCAATTTCAAGGGCGCGAAGAACTATGCGCTCGTTTGCCACCGTGCATTGCGCATCGTGTCTAACCTACGCGCTGGTATCGACAGATGCCGAATTCTTCGTCACGCTAATATGCGTCCATGTAATACTTTGCCATAGCATTGTCCGCTCTCGTTCTCAGCTCTGCGGCGCACAAGCAAGCGCGCGGAACAGCGCGCAATTTCAAGCGCCAGATCCAGCTGCAGGAGACTCACAACCACGGGCTACTACCTCACGGCACCACTACCACGACTAATACTTCACGACCTATTGCAGGAGACGCGTCCCCACGCCCGGCATGGGGGCCCAACGGGGCGCGCCTTTTGGGGGGGGGGTGCATGGCACGGGATATCCACGGCGCTAACACAGCCAGCGCACCAGAGAGAGTCCAATACATGAAGCTTACCTGGTCGGGGACGAGATGCGAGTTGATGCCCGCCTCGCACCTGGCACGAGGGCCCCCGTCACTCCTCAGAGAGCAGCTCGCTGGGCACGGGCCGCGCAACTGCATTCTCGCACAGACAGCACGAGCTCCAGCTGCGACATTCACCCGGATTACGACCGCACGGTACACTGCAGGATATTCACACCTACCAGGGACCAGGGCGCGAAATTTGCCTCACGCCCGTCATGGGGGCCCAATGGGGCATGCCTCGGGAGGGAGCTACCAGGGCCTGCCTTTGCAGGAAAAGCCTGTGACCCAACATACGGCCCAGCAGCCTCGCTCTCCCAGCGCGTCTCGCAGCCCTAGATGCGCGCGCTGGACCGAGTCGGCATCCCTCTCTGCGCCGGTCATGTCACGCCGAGACCTGGTCTCACCTTAGCGCGTTCGCATTCGCCTACTCTACTGCAGCAGTATTGCTCAACAGAGGAGCAGCCTCGCGCCGATTCCAGGTGCCCCCCCCAGAACCGCGCTGACCATCGCCATGCATGGTGACATGTGCACTCCGTGCTGGCCGACTTAATCATATGTATTTGCCGCGCATCAAGCAGAATTGTCAAATTAACCCAGGTTCGCGTCCTTGCATGGCAGCACTGGAGGTCCACGAGACATGCCCGACCAAGGGTGGCGACCAGCGAACTCGAGAACGGGAAGTCATTCGCAGGAGACACGACCGCGCACCTGCAAACTATTACGACGACGACGGCAACGACCTCCTACCACCACTACTCAAGAACAAGCGAAACACGCAGACCTGGGAACCGCCACATCGTACAGCGACGCCTCACAACCACGACCCTGAGACAGCCACATCGCCCAGAGCACGCGTTCAACGAAACGCACAAGGTGAAGCTACCATCGCCAACTTAGACAACATGTTCGCCTGCATATTCCCACACCTTGGCACGAGGGTATACCAGTGCCGCCGAAAGTTGGATGGTCCTCCGCGGTGGACCAGAGCCACGCTGCGCTAGCATGCCAGATACCAACCACAGCTACTTCCAGTTGCTGTGCTCACGACTCACCACTGCCCGCGCCAAGTAGAATTGAATGAGCTCGCACACGAGCATGCACAGCCAGTGGCCCCAACGCCCATGCGACATGCCATCCCAGCGCGTTGCACAACGCAGACGCGATGGTCTGCCATTCAGACTCGGCGACGCAGAAGACGACGAGCTACGACGCCGGCGCATCATTGCGCTGACGCGGACACGGTTCCCCGACGACACCGACAACGGCAGCGTACGATTGACGTGCCCACGCCGCAACCACGACGGCCCAGAAAAAAAGGACCACAAAGTGACGTGTTACCGCATTTGCAACCTGCAGCGCGCAAAACGCAACCAGTTCGCAGCGGGCTAGAACTACGCGCCAACTTCAGGGGCGCGAAGAACAATGCGCTCGTTTGCCACCGTTTACTGCGCATCGTGTCTAACCTGTGCGCTGGTATCGGAAGTTGCCGAGTTCTTTGTGACGCTAGTATGCGTCCATGAACTACTTTGCCATAGCATTGTCCGCTCTCGTTTTCAGCTCTCCGGCGCGCAAGCAAGCGCGCGGAACAGCGCGCAATTTAAAGCGCCAGCTCCAGCTGCAGGAGACTCACAACCACGTTCTACTACCTCACGGCACCACTTTCGCGACTAATACTTCACGACCTATTGCAGCGGCCAATGCGCACACCACGATGACGACGGCATCGGCTCCCTACCACCACATCTCAACAACAAGCGAAACGCATCGACCTGGGAACCACTACGACGTACAGCGACGCTTCAAAACCACGACCCTGAGGCAGCTGCAACACTTTGAGCACAAGTTCAACGAAACGCACAAGATGAAGTTTCCATGGCCAACCTAGACAACATATTCGTCTACATCTCTCCGCACCTTGGACCCGAGTATCTACCAGCGCCGCCGAAAGTTGGGTGGTCCTTCGGTGGGCCAGAGCCACGCTGCGCTAGCATACCTACCAGATACCAACCACAGCTACTTCCAGTCGCTGCGCTCACGACTCACCATGGCTCGAGCCAAGTGGGGTTGAATGAGCTCGCGCGCAACCATGCGCCGCCAGTGGCCCCAACGCCCACGTGCCATGCCATTTCATCGTCTTGCACAACGCAGCGATGGTCTGCCATTCAGACTCGGCGACGCAGATGACGACGAGCTACGACGCAAGCGCATCATTGCGCTGACGTGGACATGGCTTCCCGACGACACCGACAACGGCAATATTCGATTGACATACCCACGCTGCAATCACGACTGCGCAGAAAAAATAGCCGGGCGAAGGACCCAACCATATGCAGTTGTGAGTAATGCTGGTGTGAGCACCGTCTTCGGTGGATCTCCCGATGGGGCCACGAACCGTTTGAGGGGTGTGCCGAAATGGGTGGTGGGGGCGGCATGCGAACGTTGCCACTGGGGCCTTCGGTGGAGCTCCTTATGGGGCCACGAAACGTGTGAGGGGTGCACCGAAGTTGGTGTGGGGGCGGCATGCGAACGCAGCCACTGGGGCCTTCGGTGGAGCTCCCTGTGGGGCCACGAAACGTGTGAGGGGTGTGCCGAAATTGGTGTGGGGGCGGCATGCGAACGCAGCCACTGGGGCCTTCGGTGGAGCTCCCTATGGGGCCACGAAACGTGTGAGGGGTGTGCCGAAATTGGTGGTGGGGAGGCATGCGAACCCTGCCACTGGGGCCTTCGGTGGAGCTCCCTATGGGGCCACGAAACGTGTGAGGGGTGTGCCGAAATGGGTGGTGGGGAGGCATGCGAACCCTGCCACTGGGGCCTTCGGTGGAGCTCCCTATGGGGCCCGACGAAACGTGTGAGGGGTGTGCCGAAATGGGTGGTGGGGGGGCATGCGAACCCTGCCACTGGGGCCTTCGGTGGAGCTCCCTATGGGGCCACGAAACGTGTGAGGGGTGTGCCGAACATGTGCCACTGGGGCCTTCGGTGGAGCTCCCTATGGGGCCACGAAACGTGTGAGGGGTGTGCCGAAATGGGTGGTGGGGAGGCATGCGACCCTGCCACTGGGGCCTTCGGTGGAGCTCCCTATGGGGCCACGAAACGTGTGAGGGGTGTGCCGAAATGGGTGGTGGGGAGGCATGCGAACCCTGCCACTGGGGCCTTCGGTGGAGCTCCCTATGGGGCCACGAAACGTGTGAGGGGTGTGCCGAAATGGGTGGCGGGGAGGCATGCGAACGCAGCCACTGGGGCCTTCGGTGGAGCTCCCTATGGGGCCACGAAACGTGTGAGGGGTGTGCCGAAATGGTGGTGGGGAGGCATGCGACCTGCCACTGGGGCCTTCGGTGGAGCTCCCTATGGGGCCACGAAACGTGTGAGGGGTGTGCCGAAATGGGTGGTGGGGAGGCATGCGAACCCTGCCACTGGGGCCTTCGGTGGAGCTCCCTATGGGGCCACGAAACGTGTGAGGGGTGTGCCGAAATGGGTGGTGGGGGGGCATGCGAACCCTGCCACTGGGGCCTTCGGTGGAGCTCCCTATGGGGCCACGAAACGTGTGAGGGGTGTGCCGAAATGGGTGGTGGGGAGGCATGCGAACCCTGCCACTGGGGCCTTCGGTGGAGCTCCCTATGGGGCCACGAAACGTGTGAGGGGTGTGCCGAGATGGGTGGTGGGGAGGCACGCGAGCCCTAAGAGGGAGGAGGGCGAGGAGGAGGAGGAGGAGGAGGAGGAGGAGAGGAGGAGGAACGCGGGGCACCGTCTCTGCAAAACGAGGACCCAACACCACATGATGGTTGGGAATGACCCCAAAGAGACGCGCTACCGCATTTGCAACCTGCAGCACACGAAACTTCACCAGCTCGCAGCGGGCTAGAACACCAAACTACGCAACATATTCGTGTACATCTCTCTACACCTTGGACGCGGATGCAGCCCTGTGCCGCCGAAAATTGGATGGTACTTCGCGGCTGACCAGAGCCGCACTGCGCTGGTATACCTTCCAGAATTCAACCATCGTTGCTTCCAGCTACTGTGCTCGCGACTCACCACTGGTTTCACCAAGTAGAAGCAAACGAGCTCGCGCACAAGTATGCACAGCCAGTGGCTACAGCACCCATGCGACGTACCGTTCTAGTGTCTGGCACAATGTTGACGCGATGGATTGCCAGTCGTGCACGGCGACACAGAAGACCACGAACAACGACGCACGTGGACACGGCTAACGTGGACACGGCTTTCCGACGACTCCGACAACGGTAGTATACGGTTGAAATACCCACGCCGCAATCACGACGGCACGAAAAAGGACCCCAACAAGACGTTTTACCGTATCAACTACCAGCAAGCACACAGCACGAGACCAGTGCGCAACGGGCTAGAACACCAGTGTACACACCAATTTCAAGAACACTGAGAACAACGTTGTCGTTTGCTCCATGACCAGCAGTTGACTGACCGCGCACGCAAGAACACGACCAGCACTTGACTAACCGCACACGCTCCAGGCACGATATTCACCCGGATGACGACCGAATGGCACACTGCAGGATACTCGGATACTCACACGCACACGGGACCAGGGCATGACATCGGCTTCGCACCCTGCACGGGAGCCCCATCGTGCATACCCCGTGGGAAAAGTTACCAGGACCTGCCCTTGCAGGAGAAGCCAGTGACCCAATATACGACCTAGCAGCCTCACTCTCCCAGCGCGCCTAGCAGCCCCAGATGCGCGCGCTGGATTGCAGAAGAAGCCGAGTTGGCATCCCTCTCTGCACCACTGAATGTCACGCTGCGACGTATTCTCACCCCAGCGCGTTCGCATTCGCCTGTTCTGTTGCAGCAATATTGCTCAACAGAGGAGCAGCCCCGCACCGATTCCAGGTCCCCCAGATCGCGCTGACCGTCGCCATGCAAGGTGGCGTGCGTATTCCGCGCAAGAAGTCATAAGTATGGGCTTGCAGCAGGAAAAAAACGGTCCAACTAACCTAGATCCGCGCCCGTGCCATCACTGGAGATCTACATGGCCTACTCGACCAAAGGTGACGACCAACGAACTCGAGAATGGGAAATCATTCCCAATCAGCGCTTGCACAGAACGGGTCTTAGCGAAAATTGAAAGAGTTGGCCGGCGAAAAAAGGTTTCCCGCCGATTTCGGTAGCCGGCTGGGTTCCTGGGTTACCGGTTCCAGGTTCCCGGGTTCTTGGTTATTGGTTCTGGGCCGATTTCGGTGGGTTCCGGGTTCCTGGGTTCCCGGGCCCTTGGTCGCTCTCCTTATCCAATCCATATGTTTACTGATCCTTTTACAAACCATCCACTGACTGGGTTTTTCTCTGGTGTAATTCTCAAGAGGCACTGCCGTGCAGCTGCCAACTATGACGACGACGGCAACGACCCCCTACCACCACTACTCAAGAACAAGCGAAACACACCGACTTGGGAGCCACTACGACGCACAGCGACGCCTCACAACCACGACCCGGAGACAGCTACAACTCTCAGAGCACAAGTTAAACGAAACACACAAGATGAAGTTACCATCGTCATCTTTAGACAACATGTTCGTCTACATCTCTCCACGCCTTGGACACTAATACATGCCTGTGCCGACGAAAGCTGGGCGGGCCTTCGCGGTGGACCAGAGCCACGCTGCGCTAGCAGACCTACCAGATTTCAACCACCGCTACTTCCAGCTACTGTGCTCACGTCGCAGCACTGGTTTCACCAAGTGGAAGCACATGAGCTCGCGCGCAAGCATGCGCAGCCAGTGGCCCCAACGCCCATGCGACGTACTATTCTAGCGTCTGCCACAACGCGGACGCTGGCTGCCATTCATACACGGCGACGCAGAAGACCACTAACAACGACGCACGTGGACGCGGCTAACGTCGTCGCGGCTTTCCGACGACACCGACAACGGCAATATAAGGTTGAAATACCCACGCGGCAATCACGACGGCACAGAAAGGACCCCAACAAGACGTTTCACCACATCAGCAACCAGCAAGCACACAGCACGAGACCAGTTCACAGCGGGCTTAGAGCACTAGAGTACACACTATTTTCAAGAACATTGAGAACAAGGCGTTCGTTTGCTTCATGAGTCATGAAGCAAACGAACGCCTTGTCATGAATCATGACGAACGGCGTCAGTGGCATCTCGACAGGCCCTGAGCTACTATTCCTTACCGACCTACTGGCTGACGTACTCCATGCATCTGGCGCAGCAGCGCTGCGCCCGCAATGGGCCACAGCAACCATTGCCAGGACCTGCGAACACATCGCTCCACCAGCATCGGACGAGCAACCATGCTACGTAGAATTCAGAGAAACACCACGCGGACTGCAACTGCGAGGCAGCTGCCGTCATTTCGCCAAGCCACTACCACCAATCCACCACGAGCGATTGGCACCTACGCCCGCCAACCCCACGTGGCCACCCGCTATCGGGGAGCTATCGCCCACGCCACTCGAGCACGCGTATCCGCAGCGCCACGCGAGACCAGTGAGTCACTTTGGCCATGCGATACAGGTTGCGCCAGCGGCGCAGGTGCCACACCCTATGGGCACGACTTTTGTCTTCAAACCTCCTACCCAAATCGGTGGCATCTCGACAAACATCGACCACGACCACACGTGCTACGATTCTATGCAGAAGCAACTCGAAGAACTGCGACACACTGAGCAGACAGAGTACGATTTCCAGGACAGGTCACGCAACGGATTCACTTTGCCGCCATCCACACATCAGTTCATACCTCACACCGACTTGACCGAGATCACCTTGAAAGCATGACCGACCACCGGCTCCACCAGCATACCAACCGATTCATCCATCGCCCAAGAGTTGTGAAATGCTCTCGCCCTGCTCGCCCCCCGCGATCGCCGCCGCCGCCTCGCCGCCGACGCCAGACCAAGAGACAGAGCAATTGCACGGTGAATGCCTTGATGTGCGGGTTCGTTTGGCTGCGCAACATGGGCAGCAAAATGCTGCGATTGCTGTCGGCATCCTGCGTTCATTACGTGATGGCGGATTCCCTAATATCGGCTCAGCCTGTGACGGGATGCCCGCGAGCCGTCCAGTACATAATATTGCGACAACTGATATGGCAGTGGAAGAACCACATTTCCAGACAGTCATTCCGAGTCCTTCGGAAGAGCCCGCTGCGGAGCCTGCCGCCGACCCAGTCGGAGGGGTCATTGCGCCGGCCTGGCCAGAACCGATGGAAGATGGATCCGAGGGCGCTGAGGGCAAGGGCGCAGTCGCTGCTCGCGCGCCTGATGCTCATCATCTTCCTCCCCTCCCGCGCCGCCCGCGCGGGGGAACGCGGCGGCCGCCGTCTCCGATGGGCGCCTTCTGCGCGACGGCGCTCGCGCGCAGCCCTGGCGGGGCCCTCCCTCGGCGCCGCCGAGGCGGGGGGGCGGCGGCCGCGACGGGGAGTCGAGGCTCGCCGATGCCCCGACTATCTCCACAACGACGCCATCATGGCGTAGCCAAGTACAAGATGGACAAGGGACGGAGCGCAGGACGTCAAGCGGTTATTCGACGCAGAAGAACTACCAGCGCAGTCAATATCAAGACCGCTGGAATCATGCTCATCACTATGATGGCCCTGAGCACGGTGGAAAATTGGAATCTAATCGGATGTGGCAATGGTGGTCGTCGGAGGACTACGGCGCCGTGCGCGACGGCAATGGAAATTGCACGTCGCGTTTTTCGAGGCGAAGAAACACAGTGCCGGCGGGGGCTGGGCCGCCGCGGCACTGCTTGCAGAAGGAGGACAGGGCACAGCACCTGCACAAGAACTTCAACGTTCTCGTCTGAGCCTGGGCAAATATTGGCGGGGTGGCCCGCTCCGACCATGCCTGAGGGAGGTCCCGAGGGATCATCGGCGCCCCTGCCCTGGCGCTGCACAAGGGGCAGGCGCTGGGGGGGGGGCATTGCGCCCCGCAGGGTGCCGGGAAGCCGCGGTGCTGCCTGGGCTGGGATCGACGTGTGCGGCCGACGCGGTCCGCCGCGGAGGGATTTGTCAGTGGTCTCTCCCTGCTCGCCCTCTGTGCTCGCCGCCGCCCCGCCGCCGACGCTGGCTCAAGCTGAAGCTGCGAAGTCGTGCGCGTCCCGCGCGCGCGAGGGCAAGGGGGAGTTGGATCGTTTCGTCGTTGTTTCGCCTCCTCACCCCTTCACTCCTACATGTCAGCTTAACGGGCTGTTGAATACTCCGCAGCCCATCTGATAGACCCATCGTGAGTGATGAAACCATATTTCACCATCGCCGTTTCGCCATGTTCCTCTGGCGAGTGGCCCCAAGCCGAAAGCGCCAATTCCTGCAACATGTGTTGATCCAGCAATCCCAACAGACAAACCACCGCAACATGAAGTAACCGACCCTTCGGGCAAGCTCGAGACCACCACGGCATTAGCAACAGCTCGTGCGCCGCAAGGGACCTCAGAACCGCGCGCAGACGAGGGCGACGGCGACCAGGAAAGCAGCGGCGATGACTACAGATACGTCTCCAAGCCCTTCACGCTCTCATCGCTACCTCAGAGCCTAGGTCACGACAAGCACTGCCCACCAGGATGGAAGGCGCACTTAGCTAAGGACGACGACAGCGACGACGACGGCGACAAGGAGAGCTGGCACTACGCGGTCTATCACAGGGAGAGCTACAGTTGTTACTTATACCATTTCCCGAACGACCATTTGCCATTGGACGGATGGCACAGGTACCTCAACAAGTTCAATCGCGAGTGCTCCGCCAACAAGTTTTATTCGCGCGAATTTCCGCACCCGCCGCTCACACCAGACGCAAATTCTACGCCATTAGCGTCCTCCCAGCTACCGCCTGAGGAGTTTATACTTCGCGTTCAAGGACGCCGGTCGCGCGGCCAGACACCTCCCACCAGCGCGCCCACGAATCAACGAAGCACTAAGATATCAGCTTGGTTTAGCGGTCCAGTACTTTGCACTGCACTAGAGGAAACATGCACACTCCAGCAGTCCTACAAGCCAACGAACTCTTCCAGACCAGGCACCGCGTGCCCACAACAACGCTGAACGACTTGGCCACCCACGCCGTCGTCGCAGCATCAAAATGTTTCCTTTCTTGCCCTGACGACGACAACGACACCACAGATGACGGGGGTCAGACTTCACGACTCAGCACGGCTTCTACATACCATTTGCAGTCAGAGCGACATGCCTTACATAACCAAAGGGGCCATGGATTGCTGTCTTCCCTCATCCACGTCGAGCTCGACCACCAATCATATTTCATACCACTACCCACACCACAAGACACCCAAACTATTCGACCGACAGTCCCACCTACGCACATTTAACAACCAGCAAGCAGCACCGCACCAACAGCACAGCACAGCAATCTCAACAGAACGATACGAAGTCCGATGCACCCACCACCACCACACTTCAAGACCCCAGTGATCTGCGCACCACCCAAACCAGCAGCCGCACAACACTGGCTTGTCGACACACCACCGCCAGAGCGAACACCACTGACCTGTGTTACCATGCAAGTATACTTCCAGCCAAACACACGCCATGCAAGATGGACAGACTGGCTCTACACCTGTAGTCCAATACGCTGTGGACATTGAAACAGTGCACGCCGAGGACAGCAAGGGCCAGCGATTCCTACAGCACTTGGACACAATTCGAAACCACCAACAGCATGATCAACAACATGTTGAAGAAATCCGAAGACGCAATGCACAGATAAGGGAATCACAACAGCGCCACGAATTCACTACAGCACTGGCAGCACCGACTATGCCCAAGCCAGAGCTCCCTGCACCTGAACACAAGGGTTCCACCTACACCTAAACCGACATTTCTTACATACCGTGCAGATGGTGGAGATGACTGGGGCTAATACGCGACCCCACAAGTCGCACATCAGCCACTTCCAGAACATAAAGTACCGCCAAATCAAAGGTTGTGGAGCATACGGGGGCTAGTCCACGACCTCACAGCTACCGCATCAGCGACTTCCGGATCACCAATTTACCCCAGTACAAGGATTACTGATCAGCCACCATTGTACTCGCACAGTTTGCTTGCACTCTGCGTTTGTCTCCTTTGGCTTTCGCCCCTTCAGCTGTTGGGGTCCACTTGCTTTCCTCCACTTCCTATCTCCACTTCCTATGCTTAGTTACGCCATTCTCGTGCCAGTCGACTTCCTAATCGCGTCACGTATCTAACCGGTTCTCACGCGCAACACGTGCGATCCTTTCCTGGCCCGTCCCGCTGTCGTTCGCCCCTCCTCTCTCCTCCTTCATTTCCCGCTCAGCTGGGCCGTCGGCCTCTCCCCCCCCTTCGGGTGCAGTTCCTTGCGGGAGGTGTGGGGGGGTAGGGGGGGCCTGGTGCCCGCGTGCGGATACTAGGCGCACGTGCCTCGTTGCGGCTCCGGCTCGGCACTGCACCTGTTCCTTCTTCTTCCTTCTGGGTCGTTGCTGTTTGCTGGCGGGCCGTCCTTGTTCGTTCCTCCTTGTCTCCTTGTTGCCACTTCTCTGCCTGCGCTCTCATGGCTACCGGTCTCTCACGACTTTCACCCGCACTGCAACAAGAGACTTATCAGCATGATTTGGTTGGGGATGACCTTGATTCGGGGAAGCTGGGGGGAACTGCAGACCGTGGCAACTTTCAAGTGTTTGCTTGCACGCATCGGTGCAGCACTTGCTCAGTACAAAGGCATTCAGTGGCACCGGCATGCCTTTAAGCCAGGCGCGCTGCAGCATACTATGCTTAGGGCGCAGCGCAGGTCGCTACAATTCAGCCCCATACTTTAAGCCCGCTCACAGTCCCAGCCTCTCGCACCAGCCTGTTTGACCTTAAGAATGTCAGTATAGTGCATTACACGAGCAACACATCGCAGTAGACATTGCCCAGCCGCCCAACTGCACTGCCAGAATTCAGGAGCATTTCCTCCACTACTACGCCAATCGCCAGCATCGCTACCTCTGTGACCATGGAAGTGGATGCATGGGCGGGGCGGGAAATTATCGGAGCCACACTCAGCGCCATCTTCCTAGTAGCAGTGCCCTTCTTACTTTACTTCAGTTCGCTTTTTGTTGCCACTTTGGCACGTCGGTGGGGGAAGAGTCCCATTCTTCTTTCCACTGTGGACTCCCGACAGCAGCACACCCGGAATGATTTCTTACACTTGCTGCTTGTATTATCCTCTCCACCTCTGTCTGCAGCATTTATCATAGCAGTTGCAACTCGGAAACTTATTTGTTTCTCCTATGTTGTGCAGGTAGGCTCCAGTCCAGTTACTAACAGGCCAGCCTACAGGAGCCAGCCTGAGCATGGTTTACCGATCATTTGCTTTTGACGTCACCTATAATATTACCTCTGATTGTTGCGATTCACCACGCAGGCTCCGGCAGGCAAGAGCATTGATATGGGGGGGCGATTGGGAGGTGCGGGGATGGGAGTGGAGGAGCCTCATTATATTTGGTTGCCTGGCGCTACTAGAGGATACATAGTCCTCCGGGCAACTCCTGCTCAACAACGTGCAGGCTAGCCTCCTACCGCCGACCGACCTCTGTTGCACGCGTTCTTCGTTTTGATGATGGTTACACACACACACACTCTCCGCAGTCTTCCATTTCAATCGCCAGGTAGACCGCATCCTACTTAGGCCAGCCAGCACAGCCTGTGCCAGCTTTAACTCACCCAGCAGCGCCGCCTGTTCTATTACTCTAGAGGTTTGACTTGACTAATTATGGCGGTTTGCGGGGATGGGGATCATTACGACTTGGGAGAAGAGGACCCGCGGCTTAGCCACCCGTGAGGCGGAACCCACTAGAAACCAGCAAGATTACCTTGCAGGCCAGTTTAGGTCATCATATTGGTACTGTGCACGGGTAGTTCGTTCCCTTTCGTTCGATCTCAGGTTATTTGAGGGAGTTTCTGTGGAACTCACGTCATCCTCACCCCCGGCGCGAAGAGCACGAGTCCAGAGCGGCCTCCGGTACCGTTTCCGGACGGATCCGCTGGATCCGGTGACGAATCCCAAACCGGCGCCCTCGCTTGAGACATCCTCGCAAAACCGGCCCCGGGGGAGGTGCCCAGAGGAGCCCAGAGCGGCCTCCGGCACCGTTTCCGGACAGATCCGGTGGATCCGCTGGATCCGGTGACGAATCCCAAACCGGCGCCCTCGCTTGAGACATCCTCGCAAAACCGGCCCCGGGGGAGGTGCCCAGAGGAGCCCAGAGCGGCCTCCGGCACCGTTTCCGGACAGATCCGCTGGATCCGCTGGATCCGCTGGATCCGGTGACGAATCCCAAACCGGCGCCCTCGCTTGAGACATCCTCACAAAACCGGCCCCGGGGGAGGTGCCCAGAGGAGCCCAGAGCGGCCTCCGGCACCGTTTCCGGACAGATCCGCTGGATCCGGTGACGAATCCCAAACCGGCGCCCTCGCTTGAGACATCCTCACAAAACCGGCCCCGGGGGAGGTGCCCAGAGGAGCCCAGAGCGGCCTCCGGCACCGTTTCCGGACGGATCCGGTGGATCCGCCCGACGAATCCCAAACCGGCGCCCTCGCTTGAGACATCCTCACAAAACCGGCCCCGGGGGAGGTGCCCAGAGGAGCCCAGAGCGGCCTCCGGCACCGTTTCCGGACAGATCCGGTGGATCCGCTGGATCCGGTGACGAATCCCAAACCGGCGCCCTCGCTTGAGACATCCTCACAAAACCGGCCCCGGGGGAGGTGCCCAGAGGAGCCCAGAGCGGCCTCCGGCACCGTTTCCGGACAGATCCGCTGGATCCGGTGACGAATCCCAAACCGGCGCCCTCGCTTGAGACATCCTCACAAACCGGCCCTGGGGGAGGTGCCCAGAGGAGCCCAGAGCGGCCTCCAGCACCGTTTCCGGACATGAATCCCAAACCGGCGCCCTCGCTTGAGACATCCTCACAAAACCGGCCCCGGGGGAGGTGCCCAGAGGAGCCCAGAGCGGCCTCCGGCACCGTTTCCGGACAGATCCGGTGGATCCGGTGACGAATCCCAAACCGGCGCCCTCGCTTGAGACATCCTCACAAAACCGGCCCCGGGGGAGGTGCCCAGAGGAGCCCAGAGCGGCCTCCGGCACCGTTTCCGGACAGATCCGGTGGATCCGCCGACGAATCCCAAACCGGCGCCCTCGCTTGAGACATCCTCACAAAACCGGCCCCGGGGGAGGTGCCCAGAGGAGCCCAGAGCGGCCTCCGGCACCGTTTCCGGACAGATCCGGTGGATCCGCCGACGAATCCCAAACCGGCGCCCTCGCTTGAGACATCCTCACAAAACCGGCCCCGGGGGAGGTGCCCAGAGGAGCCCAGAGCGGCCTCCGGCACCGTTTCCGGACAGATCCGCTGGATCCGCCGACGAATCCCAAACCGGCGCCCTCGCTTGAGACATCCTCACAAAACCGGCCCCGGGGGAGGTGCCCAGAGGAGCCCAGAGCGGCCTCCGGCACCGTTTCCGGACAGATCCGCCGGTGGATCCGCCGACGAATCCCAAACCGGCGCCCTCGCTTGAGACATCCTCACAAAACCGGCCCCGGGGGAGGTGCCCAGAGGAGCCCAGAGCGGCCTCCGGCACCGTTTCCGGACAGATCCGGTGGATCCGCCCGACGAATCCCAAACCGGCGCCCTCGCTTGAGACATCCTCACAAAACCGGCCCCGGGGGAGGTGCCCAGAGGAGCCCAGAGCGGCCTCCGGCACCGTTTCCGGACAGATCCGGTGGATCCGCCGACGAATCCCAAACCGGCGCCCTCGCTTGAGACATCCTCACAAAACCGGCCCCGGGGGAGGTGCCTGAAGGCCCTCGGCCTTACTAATTGTTAGCAGCACATGTAAGTAGGTTATAAGTAAGTTGCAACTAGGTTGCAAGTAAGTTATAACCATTAGTAATGTTACTAAGTCGGCTAACTCGGGCGGTGCATTTGGAGGTAGATAGCTTGAGTTAGCGAAGTTGCTAACTTCGCTAACTTTTACATGCTTACGTGAAAACAGAGCTGCTGCATCGGGTTTTCCTTGGATGTTGCCTCCAGAAACGCATGCATGTGTTTGGATTTTCGGGATCACGCATATCGGAAATCATGATCCAGACTTGCGTGCGAACGCATTCAGAATATTGTATCGAGCGTTACAAGAATGTTGTGCGTTGCAAATGCAACATATCATTTCGAATTCGCAACCCTCTGTTGCACATGTTTTTGAATGTCACTAGAGTTTGGGCTCCAGCCGTTTGGGCGAGGATTGCTGCTGGCGCTTGTGGCGTCCTCCTGCACGCGGCGTGATGAACGCCTCCCGTGAACAGCAGATCGCGGAGGTCCGCCCCAAGATGATGGCCATCAAGGACATGTACTTGCATCCTGATGCAGCGGTGGTCTCATTACTTGAAGACGTATGCAGCATTGCAAGAGGCATAGACTGCCTGAGGGTAGAAAAAATACACTCGAAGTATATGATGGTGTGCACAGAGAATCGTTACGGAGATGGAATCATTCCGAGCGAGGTTATGGATTTGATTTCCAAGATCTTCAAAAATGGATTCAAGAACTCAGCCCTCCAGAATCCAGCTTGCATGGAACTTCCACCAGTGGGCACGCCTGAGTACAATGCAATCAAGAACTTCAATTTCAAAATAATGGAGGACTCAGCGGGCCAGCTGCCGCAGTATGATTGCGATGCAAAGTTCGCATCCTATACGTGCGGCCACACATCCATGGGTTTGCGTTGCATCAACGCAGGGGTTCCAGTACCCACGGTCATGCCAGAGCGTTTCGACAGAATCTCGCACCAAGGGAAATTGTCACTGACGAGGTTACGGGAGGTTCAACCAGACTACGCTAAGGCGTGTGACGAAGGAATTGAGTGGAAGGTCTTTCGGTACGAGTTCGTGAAGGAGTTCCCGTGGATTAGTAATCTTGCTCAGGAGGCTGGCAATGCAGGCCAACAAATTGCCAGATGCGAATCTCGCATGAGTCTCATGTACAAGATCGCAGCAATTGCCAACCGACACCACACGGGTGGCACCATGATCGATTGGGATAGTGTGATCCGCGAGGCGACTCGCGCAGGCTCTCTCTTTCCTGGGGAGATCGATGGCTTAGTAAAATATGTGAAGGAGTTGTCTGGCGGCCTCGGCAACCCGATCTTTCTGAACGAGCTTCGCGACTTCTCGCGGCAGCTGACCTCCCAGTGCGTGGTCACGGGTTCAATGGCGAAGTCTCTCGCCGAGGTGCAGATCAAGCATGAGGGGGCCGCTGCGACATTCAAGCTCGCATGCATGAAGGCGATGACATGTGCGACGGGTAAGTTCGCGAGGGATGGCCATCAGATGCTTTTGAAGCCAGGCGACGTGACCGCCTTGTCGAGCGATAAGAAGTCTACGATTGTAATGGTGGCCGATGAATTTCTTCAGAAAGTGCGACAGATCGCATGCGGTGAGGGCATCACGGCAGACACGGTCGCCTACGGCACCATCGTGGGATTGACTGACGTTCGCGTAGTTCATTTCGTGTTCAACAAGCCCGATGAGCGCTTAGGCACTTGCAAGACGCTGAATGACATCGGGGTCAGCTTCACCACTGCGTTGGCAACGCACGTTGGCAAAGCAGTTGCTAGCCCATGGAAGCAGATCGGTCGCGAGGGCGCATCCAAAGCCGTGACAGGGCAGGCGCGTAGCTCAGATGTGAAAGAGTACACCGCTTCGGGCAAGTGGTCGAACCAAGTGGACAAGCTCAGTGACAAGGGGTTTGAGGTTGGCGCCAAAGTCGCCTTGGCGAGCGACACCTTGGGTGAGAACATTTACGAGCTGATCTCCATCGACGCTGCGACTGGCGTGAAGTTGAAGCTTCAGGCCACGGGCAGTGCGACATGCCACCCCATCGACGACTTCTTACGTGGCAAGTTCGTCGTGTCCACGATTATGAAGGACAGTCTTGCGACCTCGTCGCAATGCATGTGGAATGCATATACACCCCCACACCTTTGAATTCTCGTTCGTCGTTCCCTCATCTCATTTGGCTCTGCGTCGTCATGTCTCATCTTTTTTTTTCCCGCTGCTCCCCCATAGAGGAAACGATCGACAAGTTCGCTGATCATGGCCCCCTCAAGTCTGTCGATTACCAGTGGGGTATCGAGGAGGCCAAAATCAGGCTGGCCTTGGATGATGTATACAGCCAGAACGGCAACTGTCTCAAGTACTTGAGTGGCGTGATTACGCCTGTTAAGCTTCGTGCTCTCACCGTAACGCGTTCGTTTGAGGCTGAAGAGCTGGTGCTTGTCCCACTCTCTTCGGCAATCTACTTGAAGAAGCAGACTGATATAGTTCAGTGTGGGCATGTGTTCATGAAGACATACAAGGACCCCAAGGGATTGACGTTCAATATCGCGTTGGCCCCCAGTGGTGGCATCAAGATGCCTAAGGCTGAGACGAACACTGGCGTTGGAGGGCTGAAGCAGGCACCGTCTTCGCTCGTCATCCCCTTCTGGCTCGTGCAGGATTCAGGTGAGCACGGCACCCCCAACATGAAGCTCAAGACCGTCAAGTCTACAGCTGTCCCATCAGTGCATGTACCAATTTTGACAAACAAGTGCGCCATCAACAAGGGCGATGTCCTTAGCGCCCAGCTGGCATCGCTCATGCCCAAGCGCAAGGTAGACGATGTGCCTGCTGCGCCCGCGGCTAAGAAGGCCAGGAAGCGATGAGGCTCGCGTGTTGGCAGCATCGGTTACACATACCATGTGTCGTGGGGGGTGTTTATGAAATGTATGAAAGCATCGTCGGTATCGTTCCTCTGCAATCGTTGCATCATTGCGTCAACACGCATCGGACTCGTCTGCAATTGTCCATTGCATCGGCCCGCAGGCGTTTGGCTGTGTCCAAGCGAGTGCACGCTGCATCTGCGCACGCACTGCAGCTGCATATGGCAGTGAGCGCGCAGCTCCGCACGGTCGTCGAGGGGGGCGGCCTTAAGGATCGCGAGCCATGGGTCCCGAGGGCGGTGATGCACACGGCAGGGGGGCTCTTCGTGGAGCTGTCGAGAGCGGATAGGCAGCTGCAAAAATTTATATCTGTGCCCAACCCCACCAAGAGCCAATCGCCTTTGGCGACAAATTCGTTTTTCGATCAGATCTTGAAGATGCGCAACGCCGCTTGCACCGAGGCCATTTGGGACCGCTTGAAGCAGGCCGACCCATTGCTTCAGCAAGATTGCGACAGGGCCAGCGTCATTAAGATCAATAGGAGTTCTCTGGATATGTCGCAATCGTGGACGCTTCGCGCATTCCCACCAGGGGAGGAGGAATGAGAGGAGGAGGATGATACATTGGATGATGAGGTGGAGTGGCGGGGGAGGGGGGCGAGGAGGAGGGGCTGACACAGAGGGGGATGGTGGAGGAGAAATGGGAGGAGGGAAAGGGGGAGGAGGACGGAGCATAAGGATGACAAAAAAAATGATGAGGAGGAGGAATAGGAGATGCCTTAATTCGCTTGCGTGAATAGGCCGCTCTTGGACCACTCTTGGATCGATCTCTTGACCTTGAGACTTCTTGGGCAATCTTGGATCGCGTGATATCTTGGACAAGCTTGGGCAATCTTGGGTCGCGTGATATCCATGCCTGCATGTTGAGGCATCGCGTGATATTGGGACATATCCGTGGACATCTTGAAGTATATATGAGCCCTTCTTGGAACCACCGTCCAGGCAAACCACTCCCCCAAGGGGGTGAAGGGCGTAGAAGAGAACGCATTCTAGACATGTGCCCTAACGGGATGGTGGTCTACCAGAAACTGTCTCGATATATATGCCCGCAGTCCAGTGCGACCATGGTGATGAGCATTTGCATCGCGATGCAGTTACCTTGAAGCTTCTGTTTGAGCTGAATGCTACTAAGAAGGTGTGGGTCGAATGTACGCCAACGGGACTTGAGTACATACGGGTTGCATCTATCGCAGCAGCGGTTTCATGCAGTCAGGAGGCAACACATCGCTTGCGGTCAGCACCAGCAGGGGTGGAAGGTGTGAAATGCGACAAACGTCGCAGGACGGTGTTCATGGTGGTCGACGGCAAGCGTCTGCAGGAGCGAGTGGACGATTGGACTCCCACGTACATCAACAACGCAGCCCAATCCCTTCGTGATCGCTTAGATAACGAGGCACGTGATGAGGCTGAAGCTGATGGTTCCGAGGAGTACGATGACCCGCCAGTCGCAGCAGGCGATGGCTCGCCACCAGGCGATGGCCCGCCACCAGGCGATGGCTCGCCACCAGGCGATGGCTCGCCACCAGGCGATGGTTCGCCAGGCGATGGTTCGCCGCCAGGTGATGGTTCGCCAGGCGATGGTTCGCCACCAGGTGATGGGCCGCCCTCTGTTTTCACTCGCCGACGGGAGATGCGCCAGACGACGCTTAGCTTCCAGTAGCTCCACTCCCTCTTCGCCTTCCCACCTCCACTTCCCTCTCCCTCCAATCTCTATTCTATTTTGCCTCGCGTGCTCAGTCCGAATCTGGCCCCGCTGGCGGCGGGGACTCAGTAACAGAACTCAGTTCAAGATGCGGAGGGCCATCGTCGCGCATGCCGCTGTTCGGCACATCGGCGTCCCTGCCCATGCTCATGCCCTTGCCCTCGTCGGGGCCCTTGCCGTCATCGTAGCCCCCGCCGCTGTCGAGGGCCGTCGCCTTGCCCTTACCGCCGTCGTTAATGCTCTTGCCACCGTTGTAGCCCTCGCCATCGTCGTAACCCTGGCCACCGTCGTAGACCTTGTCACCGTCGGTGCTGCCCTTGCTACCATCGTAGCCCTTGCCACCGTCGTAGTAGCCCATGGCCTCGTCGTCGATGCCCGTGCCACCGTCGTAGCTTGTACAGCCGCGACCGATGCCATCAGCACCCTTGCCATCGTCGTAGCCCTTTTCATAGCCCTTGTCGTAGCCCTTGTCGTAGCCATTGACGTAGCCCGTGTCGTAGACCGTGTCGTAGCCCTTGCTCGAGCTGCCGTACGGGTCGTAGCCTTTGTCGCTGCCCTTGCCGCCGTCGTAGCCTTTGTCGAAGCCCTTGCTGTCGTCGTAGCCTTTGCCGCCGTCGCTGCCCTTGCCGCCGTCGTAGCCTTTGCCGCTGTCCGACATCATGTCCTGCAGCCCGTCACGCTGCTCCTTCGCCAGCCTGATGTGGCCCTTGCCGCTGTCGCCGTCTTTGTCGCGGCCCTTGCCGCTGCCGTCATTCTCGCGGCCCTTGCCACTGTCGTAGCCCTTGCCCTTGCCACCGTCGTAGCCCTTGCCCTTGCCATCGTCGTAACCCTTGCCACCGTCGTCGTAGCCCTTGCCATCACTGTCGTAGCCCGTGTCGTAGCCCTTGTCGTAGCCTTTGTCGTAGCCCTTGTCGTAGCCTCTGTCGTAGCCCTTGTCGTAGCCGTTGTCGTAGCCACTGTTGTCGTAGCCACTGTTGTCGTAGCCAAGCAGGATGTCTGTGATGTCGAGGAGCCTGTCTGTGATCCGCCGCTCCCGCTGGAGCTCCTGTATGGAGGGCGAAAATCCGCCGACCTCCCTCCTCCTCCTCCTCTCCTCCCCCCCCTCCTCCTCCTCCTCCTCCTCCTCCTATTCCTTCTCCTCCTCCTCTCATCATCATCATCCTCGTCTTCCTCCTCGTCCTCCTCATCCCCCTTCATCCTTCTCCTGTGGCTCTCACCCCAGCAGTCCTCGTGCAGGCGGCGCAGCGCCCCCGCGGCGCTGCCTGGCGCGCATGGCGCGCGGGCGGCGCGCGCGGCCACCGCGCGCGGCCACGCCCCCCTGGGAGGAGAAAGGGGTCCTCCAGGGGGCCTCGGTCCAGAAACAGCAGCGCGCGCAAATGGGGGGAGGGGGGGGGGGGTGCGATTCAGGTGAGGGGGCGATTCGGGTGAGGGGGCGTGGCTGCGTCGCGAATCGTTTCGCGCTGTGCACTCATGGGTGCATGCAGCAACGCATGCGTTGTTTCAGAATCTACTTGGGGATGTGAACTTGAAAATGAGATGCGTTAACATCGTCGTCTGCGTTCGCTCGAGACAGCCTCACACTTAACTCAGCATCACACGACCTCACAATGAACTCAGTACCGCGAACCATGATGTTGGTTATGGTATGACATGCAATGCTACGCTATGATGTGAATATCCCTCCCCGACCTCATCCTCCTCCGTTGCCACCGCCGTTTAGGCCCGAGCGTTGCTTGGGTCGCGACAGTGCGCGGCCAGCTGCAGCGCTCCACGCGCAGCAGCTACCAGCGCTCCGCGCGCAGCAGCACCAGCTGCATCAGCACCACCAGTGCATCCAGCAGCTCCACGCGCAGCAGCACCAGCTGCAGCATCGCCACCAGTGCAACCAGCAGCACCACCCGCAGCAGCACCACCAGTGCAACCAGCAGCACCATGGCGGACGAGACCGCGGTGACGCTGCTCCTGGAGGCGGCGGAGGATCTCAGCCAGCGGCGGCGCGCCGCGGCCGCCAAGGTCTTGCAGCCCACCAGCAAGGTGTCCCCTCGGCCGCCAAGCACGCCGCCGACGGCGAAGGTCTTGGCGAAGTACGATCGCTCGCGCGTGGCCGACGGCTTGCTCGATGACATGGGCATGGCGCCCGCGCTGGATCCCGAGTTGAACTCGTTCCAGGGCCTGCAGGAGTTCATGGGCGACGGCGATGGCGACGACACGGGCTACGACTACGCCAGCTACGACGGTGGCAAGGGCATCACCGACGGTGGCAAGGGCTACTGCGGTGGCAAAGGCAGCTCGAGCAAGGGCTTCGACAAGGGCCACGACGATGGCAAGGGCAGCGGCGCAGGCTACGACATCGACAAGGGCCGCGACAAAGGTTACCACGGTGACAGGGGCGACGTGGGCTACGACGCGACGTGGGCTACGACGGTGGCAAGGGCGACAAGGGCTACGACCGCCGCTACGACCCGCACAGCTCCAAGTGGTATGACCACCACAGCTCGTGGTACGACCGCGACGACGGTGACTACGACAACAGGTGGTACGACCGCAGGCGCTGGGGCGACTACGACAAGGGCTCGAGCAAGGGCTACGACAGCAAGCGCTACGACAGCAAGGGCTACGACAAGAGTGGCTACGACAGCAAGGGCTACGACAAGAGTGGCAACTACCAGCGCGGCTACGACAACCGTGGTTACAACAACCGTGGCTACGACAACCGCGGATACGACAGCAGTGGCTACGACAACCGTGGCTACGACAACTACGGCAACAGTGGCTACGACAGCCGCGACTACGACCGCAAGGGCGACAAGGGCTACGATCGCAAGGGCGACAAGGGCTACGATCGCAAGGGCTACGACGTCGGCAAGGGCTACGACGGTGACACGGGCTACGGCGGTGATCCAAGCTACGACCGTGGCGATACAGGCTACGACAGTTGCAAGGGCATCGACAGTGGCAAGGGCCACGACGGCGGCAAGGGCGATAAAGGCTACGACGGCGGCAAGGGCTGGCGCGAGGAGAAGTCCCGCGGCGGGCGCCACATCAGGCTGGCGAAGGCCCTTGCCACCAAGGGGCAGCTGGACGGGCTGCAGGACCTGATGTCGGACCGCGGCAAGGCCGACTACGTCAGGTGGGGCAAGCGGACGCACTGGCGCATATGGGTGGAGGAAAACAATACAGATCTAGTTCTATCGGGCCCCCTCATCCCTCCTCCTTCAACGGTTCTTACCAAGGACGAGGGGGAAGGATGAGGGCCAAGAACTGGATATGTAATGTGTTCCTCCTCCCGACATCTGGGCGGAGGCGGCTGTTCGCCGCTGATCAGCAGCGCCAGACAACACTACCAAAGCGGCGCCGAAGCCGCCGCTGTCGCATTAATGTGCCGCCACCAGCGCGGCAGCAAGCGTGGAGTTCATTCTAGACCGCGCGCTGCCTCTCCTCCGTCGGGCATGATCTATTATGGTGGGGGTTGTCGTATGTAAGATTCTAACATACGACGCAGTTGTCGTATGTAAGATTCTAACATACGACAAAGTTGTCGCATGTAAGATTCTTACATACGACACCGTTGTCGTATGTAAGATTCTAACATACGACGGATGTGTTAATAGAATCCTTATGATATATAAGAGCGAGATGTCGTATGTACGATTCTTACATACGACAACGTTGTCGTATGTAAGATTCTGACATACGACAGATTTGTCGTATGTAAGATTCTGACATACGACAGATTTGTCGCATGTGAGATTCTGACATACGACACCAAGGGTTTGAGCTCATGTTTAGAGTAAACTTCGAGGGTCTCCATCTCGCTCGTGGTCGACGTTGTGCCTAGAATTGGCTTGTCTGCTTGGCTGCGCTGCCCGCGGCTGCGCTGGATCGCGTTGATAAGAGATGCATGAGCGTGGCGTGAGCGAGAATAAGGGGAAGTGGGATGAGAGGAGGATGCGCGGGAGAAGGAGGACAAGGAGAAGGAGAGGGGGGAGGATTCTGAGGAGGAGGTGGGGGGTGAGGAGGAGGAGGAGGGGAAGGCCCATCCTCCCCCTCATCCTCATCCTCCCCATCCTACCTTTATCCTCCTCCTCCTCCTCCTCCGCCGCCGCCTCCTCCTCCTCCTCCTCCTTCTCCTCCGCCTCATCACCCTCCTCATCTTCCCCCGCCTCCTCCTCCTCCTCTGCCTCCTCTTCCTCATCCTCATTCTCCTCCTCATCATCCTCATTCTCCTCATTCTTACTCCGTCTCATTCTCACCCTCTTCATTCTCATCATGTCTCCTCCTCGTTCCCGCCGTCGCCGTCGAAGCCGTCGCCTGCGCCGTCATCTGCGCGCGCGGTGCAGGAGAGGGCGGCGGCCACCGTGACGACCACGATTGAACGACAACGAGGATGAGGATGAGTAGGAGGAGGAGCATGAGGAGGAGCAGGACAAGGAGCACGCGGAGGAAGAGGGGGACGATGGGGAGGAGGAGGAGGAGGAGGGGGAAGAAGATGAGGAGGAGTAATTGCCATGGCGGCTGCGATAGCGACGGCGACGGCGAAGGGTTGGTGGCGACGAGTTGGCTGCGACGAGTTCGACGGCGGCGGAGACGACTGCGGGGGCGTATCATCCTGCTCCTCCTCCTGCTCGCCCTCCCCCTTCTCCTCATCCTCGTCCTCCTTCTCCTCCTCCCTATCCCTCCTCACCATTCTCATCCCCATCATCCTCCTTCTCCGTCTCATTCACCTCCACCGCCTAACCCTCCTCATCCTATTCTTATTTCTCCTCGTCCTCATTCGCATTCGTGTCATCGGTCTCTCCGCAGGGTGCTTTATCGCGCGAAAAGCTGCAACGAGAACCTGAAGGCTCGCATACATGCGTTTGCACGCACAACCCCAACGAGACCCCATCTAAGTACGCCCCGACACCCACACTCAGGCGGCGTATTCACCGATACCCAAGGCTTTGCGCCCCCGCGCACGATCGGCAGCACCTGCCTCCACAAGGCGATTATTCGCCCGATCAACCGCACCCTTACACATCTTGGCGTTGCCCAAGAGCAACGTGAACGAATCCGCGGCCTGCTCCGCCTTCTTCACGAGCTTCTCCATCTTCTTGTATGCAGCGTCTGCCTTTCGAGTGGGCATGGACGGGGTTCAGACGCGGCGTTGACACGCCGTTGCTAAGTGCGACCGTTCGCCCAACCGCTTGAGACCATGCGACCACAGTCGCAACGCCAAGCCATTACACAACCAATTTCACACCCTGACATCATGATAGTACATACCTGCGTGTCAACGCAACCGAACGCGCATGCATACGACAGCATTGGGCGCTGCCTCAACGCACCCCCCCCCCCCCCCCCCATAGTGTCACAAGTGCGCCCTTCGACGCGAACTACTCGCAGCCGGTTGCAATGCGTTTCAACACAACCGAACATGCATACAACTGCATCGGGTGATGCCCAAACGTTTATGCTCTAATCAGCAAATATATTTCGACGTGAATGGATTGCAACCACTTGCAACATGTCATGCATGAGATACTGGCTGCCTTGCGGTCCGCCTTTTTGGACATCTTCTGGCAATGCTGCTTGTGCCTGATCAGGGTATCCAACCTTTCATTGAAGTGCTCCGTGTCCTCCTTGCGGTGCTTGGCACGCAGCGCCTTCAAGTCGGCTGACATGGCAGGCACAGTCGCGTGCACACGCGCGCGCGCCGCAGCTTACAAGCTGCGTTCTCTCAGCCCTCAACCAACTCGGCTGCGTGAAAACGCATGTAGTCTGCGACGCGGTCGCATGGCATGAGTGCCAACCATGTGAACACACATCACTGCCCTACTCATACCCCCCCCCCCCCCCCACTACACGAACGCCGTGATCGGGCACTCCCGTTGCATGTCCACCCCCAGCCGCCTCCTCATCTCGACCCCTCTTCTGTTCACACCTCTCGCGCCCCCCCCCCCCCCAGCTTACTACATGTCGCCAACGATGGCGGGGCTGAACGTTTGGCAAACCGTCAGCAGCATTTGTGGTTCATTCGCCCACCTTTGCGAACCAGTTCACGCGTGGCTTACGCGCCCCCATTTGTGGTTCACGTGCCCATGGGAAAATCAGCGAAGACGATCGCGATGGAAGCGCAGGTGCGCTTTGAGCTGCAGGATGAAAAGCAGGAGCGCCAGCGGTCAGTGAAGACTGCCAAGGCGGCATTGAAGCATGCCAAAGCAGCGAAGACGCTGGCTGAGAAGAAGGCAGGCGGTTGTTAACTAACAACAACACAAGGGCCCCTCGAGGCCAGGGGGGAGGGGATGGGCTCTCGAGCCCACCCCCTTAGTCAATGGCCCCATCGGCGTCGCCAGTCCCACCCGCCTCCGTGCGATCGCCCCCCTCCCTCCCCCCCGATAGGCAGAGAGGAGGTTCAATGCGTTTTTGAAGAGCAAGGTCGCGTGGATGAACGCGCTGCTCGACGCGGATGATGCGAGCGCGGCCCACGTTCGGGCCGAGACTGAGCTGGCGCGCGCCGAGCGCGATGCCCGCTAGGGGTGTGGGGGCGACGGACGACGGGTGGAGGGGTCAGAGAAAAAACCTGCATGCACCAATGCAAGATGAGTCTGGGATGATAATGTCGGCATGATAGCGCAGGTGCCTCGTCCTCCTCCTCATCTTCCCCCTTCTCCTCCTCCTCCCTCCTCCTCCGCCTCCTCCTCCCCCCTCCCTCCCAATCCTCATCCTCATCCCCATCCTCGTCCTCCCCATCACATCATTCCCTCTTCGTCCCTCCTCGTCGTTGTCCTCCTGTTGCTGCTGGTGCTGATGCTCTTGCCCATCCTACTACGCTACTAAGCCGTGCCCCCCCCCCCCCCATCGCTCCCTCACAACTGCTTCGCACTCTGAATGGCATTGGTGCTATGCGTTTCCGCCTTTTCGCGTCATAGGATCATCCGACGCCTCACGATATCTGTAGGATGACGCAGCACCAAAACCCCAAGAGGAACCACATATAGAGCCCCAAGGCCGCAACGGGGAGGAGGAGGGGGATGAGGAGGGGAAGATGAGGAGGATAAGGCGGAAGAGGAGGAGGATACGGAGGATCGCGACTTTGGGATGCTCCCGACTGGTGAGGTTAAATCCAGAACGCCAGTTCTGTGAGTGATGTCTTGGACCGTCCCCTCGGCATCAGCGCGCGCGCACTTAACGAAAATGATGATGAGACATATGATGATAACAACTGCAGGTGGTCTGCGCTCTTCGTTCGGGTCGGATGGGCTGGCGGGGATACGCGACGCGGCAACACTTACATCGCCATATACGCGTCGGTTCTATGTATGCCAAGATGCATGCAACCCGTTGCAGGTGGTAGACTCGCACTGCCATCCGACACCAATCTTCGATGCGTGGGGCATTGCAAGTTGGCATCAGTTGGTGTCGGGTTCTCGTTTCGAATATAGATCACACAGGCCCGCGTCGCATAGCCATTTGGGCTCGATCGCGATCGATCGCGATCTATCGCGAGGCGCGATCTTTCGCGAGGCGCGACCTATCGCGAGGCGCGAGGCGCGAAGGTTCGGAACTGTCGTCATATGACGACGGTTCCGAACCTCCGCGCGGAACTGCAGCACATGTCAGAGTGGGTATCGACACAAATCGCATGTGGCCTGCGCCCATCAGCCGTGGCCCAGCACCAGTACGACAGCCTCCTCATGAAGATCAACAACCTGTCACAGATCAGTACTGACGAGGCGACAGCCTTGGTGAAAACAATCAGGGAGCACTCGCCGAACACTTGGACTCAAGAGAACATCGCACGCTTATGCCAGAGCGTCGGGACCAAGACAGGCATGTTGTCAATGCCAGGCGGATCCAAGCAATGGCAAGATATTAGCATTGCATCGAGGGTCTTCACGGCGAGCGAGATCAAATCGCTGAAGAGCGGCGACCTGAGTGAGAAGGCGTGCATGCGCCTGGTCGCCGCTCGGTGCAAGCTGATCGGCGCCCACACGCTCTCCGAGAGCTCCAAGGGCAAGATGGCCGCGCTCGCGGCGTGGGGCAGCGGCAAGGGGCATGGGGGCGATTGGCTCAGGATCCTCGGAGAGGTGAAGGGTGCCATCTCCAAGGCCATCACGTGCAAGGGTTGGTCCACGCTTGGGTACGCCACGGTGTGGAACTTCGACCGCATCGAGGACATGTCGGCTGAGCCGTGGTGGAAATCAGCTTACAAGGACGATGGGCCCGCCTTGGAGGAGATCCAGACGGACGCGCCAGACTACGCGAGGAAGTCGAGCAGGCGTTGCGCGGCGAAGACCTCGCCTGCAGCTGCAGCGCCCCCAATGACAGCCCCAGACCCTACGGCTGGCGGGCAGTTGCAAGTCATGCAGGCCCTGTTCGGTGCACCGCTGTGCGCGGCGCTCTTCGCCAACTCGGCGGCCGCGGCTCTCAGGCCGCCCGAGCCGCCTGCGCAGCCGCGCGTGGAGCTGGAGCCCCCGAAGCCAAAGCTCCCGCCGCGCGAGGAGCCGCAGCAGGAGCCGAAGCTTCCGCCGCGCGAGGAGCCGCGTGATGAGCCGCGCGATGCTGAGCCCGAGCCAGACCTGACCGACGAGGAGGAGAAGCTCAGGGCGCTCCTCGCCAAGAAGGCCAAGACCGCCAAGGCGAGGAAGCGCCCCTCCGCGGCTGGCGATGGCGTCGGTGACGCCGAGGGCGGGGCAGGCGTCGAAGACGCCGAGGGGGCTGTGCCAATGAAGAAGGCGCGGCCCCCTGCCATGCGGCGACCCGCGGCTGCCGTGCCAAAGCCCGCCGTGCTGCCCAAGCCGCCGACGTGCGAGTGCAACGCGCCGTACAGGTGCGGCTACGTGATCTACACGCCTTCACAGAAGGTGTTCAGGGCCGTTGTGGGGAGGGCAGATCGCCGCGTCCGCTTCGACCGCAATGCGACGATGAATCGCATTGAGGCTTGGAGCGCGGCGCTGGCGTGGATCGACGCCAAGTGTTAGGTGCTCGACGCGGGGAGGGGGAGGACCAGGGGGTTGTTGAGGACCAGCAGGGCTGGGAGCTCGCATCGCAGCTGCAGCGCGGCGGTGGGCGGCGCCACATCGACGAACTCTCTCTTGCTTGTATGACGTTGCACCATGATGTCTAAAACACAAGTCTGTTGCGATCTTCTCATCGCAAGTCGCATGCATCAATATGCAACACTCCTTTCTCTTGCGAGCTACCGTCGCACTTCGTATGCATCACTATGCACCTACATGTCCTTCT
Source organism: Prorocentrum cordatum (assembly GCA_963575745.1). Taxonomy (NCBI): domain Eukaryota; class Dinophyceae; order Prorocentrales; family Prorocentraceae; genus Prorocentrum; species Prorocentrum cordatum. The sequence goes on from CAUYUJ010015216.1 coordinate 712,456, forward strand.
GATGCGACGTCGTATCATGCCATATGCATCGATATGCAACGTGCACTTCTGTTGTGATCTATCGCCTCGCTGCATTCAGATGCATCATGCAGCGTGCCCCTACCATAACGCGACGCATGCATCCTATGATGCGCATTGGCATCGTTATCGAGTCTGTAGCCATTTGGGCTGAAACCATGGCCGCGTCCGCCGCCAGGAAACGCAAGGCGGATGAGGCGCTGGTGGAGCTCCACAGGGGCTCATACCTGTCACAGCGTGCTCTGTCGGGTGTCCTAAAATATGTGCGAGACCATGGGTTGCCCGACAATATTTCACGGAGCTCACAATACAGGGCAAACGAAAACATCATTGCCAAAGAGTCGAACGCATATGGGAACGTCTTGCGTTGCATAGACACGCCTTTAGTCAGTGGTAGAACTTTCGAGAACTGGGTGTGCTGTCCTGGGCCATTTTTGTATTCCTGCTGCAAGGCTAGCGCTCCAGTCAGGGAGATGTTTCGCCGCTCACTTCAGGAGCACCCATGCAGCTTGGCGTCGCCGTGGCACATCATTTTATATTTCGATGGTATTTCACCGCGAGACCCCCTGGCGAAGGGGAAAGATTATCGGGGGGTTGATGCTGTTTACTGGTCGTTCGCTGAGTTCGACGAGTCATTGGGTAACGAAGATGCGTGGTTCACGCTTAGCACTGCGCGGTGCGCAAAAATAAAAAGCATCCCAGGTGGCATCGGGCAGTGCATCAAGATGACCCTCAAAGAAGTTTTTTTTAATTCTGCTGGTGGTTTCAATTTTGAGACGAGCGGTGTTACATTAGACGTGTCAGAGAACGGCGACGCAACGTCGCACGCGACGATCGTCGCGAAGCTGTCGTGCGTCATAGGGGACGAAGAGGCATTGCGGGAACTACACATGAACAAAGGGCACGCTGGTTCCAAACCCTGTGCGTTATGTCGCAACGTCTTGAATAGAAAGTTTGATTATTTGACATATGATGTATCTGGTTTCTTTGTGACAGACGCGTGCTTGGATGCGTCAAAGATACGCAGAAACGATGACGCGACAATCATCGCGATCCTGGAACGACTTCGGCCCGATTGGGATAAATATCAGCGGGGGGAGTTTTCAGAGGGGCAGTACACGACCATCACACAGCACAAAGGATGGAACTTCCACCCCGAACACATAGCGCTGGACCCAGGTTTGCGATATCTCCCTGCGTCATTCATTTGCTTTGACTGGATGCATATTTATTTTGTGTCTGGTATATTCGACAGAGAAGTAAAAGCACTTTTAGGGCATGCGCAGTTCAAGTTTTTGTGTGATGCAATGGAGTTGCATGAGTATTTCATGAAGTGGACGTGGCCGAGTAAACACCACTCAGCCGCAACTGTATGGGGGACTGGTGAGCTCCAAGCAAGTGCCTCAGAAGAGATCTCTGCGTTGCCTGTTTTGCGCAGGTATATTCGGCAAGTAATTGCCATGCATCCTTCATCGGATCAAGTGGCCCCCCAGATCGCAAGTATGCTGGCATTGCAAGATGCCGTTGACATAATCATCACGGCGGCGCGGCGGCTTCCAGTCACGACCGCGCAGATAGAGTCAGCGATAGTGAAACATCTTCGGTGCCATCAGGACGCATATGGTGAAAGCTATTGGGTGTATAAGCACCATATGGCAACACATTTGCCAGAAATGTTTGAAAAACATGGGTCGCTCAGTTGCTTTGTCCAGGAACGCAAGCACAAAAACGTAAAACGTTTCGCCAAAGACCACATGTGCAAGAAGGGGCCAGAGAAGGCTCTCATGGTCCAACTCACTGCGCAGCACGCGCACGATTTAAAGACCATGCGTGTTTCACCTGGCTTAGTCGACCCAACGAAAGCAACACAGAAGCTGCTGAATGCGTTGAAACGCATGTGCCCTGGGACGCAGACAGCCGTCTCCAGCATCGAAGCCATGACAGATTTCGGCCGCATCAAGCGCGGTGATATCGTACTTCTGGGGTCGGGCGGGATGCATGCAGCAATGCAAGTGTGGTTTCACGTGAAATGCGACGATGGCGAGTCGCAGGTGCTTGTCCAGCAGCTTGCAACTAAGCATGTGAACGCCGCTGAAGGTTTTTCCAGACACATCTTTTTAGATGATACAGACCCTGTTCTGATGCCTCTGACCTCGCTGAAAGCTCCTGTGATTTACAGGAAAATAGAGAACGACATCACGTGCATTTGGCCAGTAGAATACAAATCGCGATGTTGCTAACATGATGCGCTGCGGACCGTCGCGTTTGCCCCAGGACGATAAAAAATCTGAAGGCCCCTGAGCAGATCCAAATCGACGAAGCGCCCAATCATGATGCCCCAATTTCCAACTACATGAGATGCAAAAACATAACATAAACATTAAAAAACAGCTTCAAACTGGCCAAACCTAACTAGTTATAACTCCGTTAATAACAATTAGAAGTTCCGCTAACTGTTACTAACTACGCAGGGCCTTCAGGTACGACTACGACTACGACTACGACTACGACTACGACTACGACTACGACTACGACTACGACTACTACTACTACTACTACTACTACTACTCCTACTACTACTCCTACTCCTACTCCAACTCCTACTCCTACCCCTACTCCTGCTCCTACTCCTACTCCTACTCCTACTCCTACTCCTACTCCTACTCCTACTACTACTACTACTACTACTACTACTACTACTACTACTGCTGCTACTGCTACTGCTACTGCTACTGCTACTGCTACTGCTGCTGCTGCTGCTGCTGCTGCTACTACTACTACTACTACTACTACTACTACTACTACTACGAATGATAATACTACGACAACTACTACGACGACGACGACTACTACTTCTACTCCTACTACTGCTGCTGCTACTGCTGCTGCTACTGCTACTGCTACTACTCCTACTACTACTACTACTACTACTACTACTACTACTACTATTACCACTACTACTACTACTACTACCACTACTACTACTACTACTACTACTACTACTACTACTACTACTACTACTACTACTACTACTACTACTACTACTCTACTGCCACTGCCACTGCCACTGCCACTACCACTACCACTACCACTACCACTACCACTACCGCTACCACTACCACTACCACTACCACTCCTCCTCCTCCTTCTACCACCACTACTACTACTATTACTTTTGGGCCCGGGAGGCCTCCAGCGGGCCCCAGGGCCGTCAAACATCGGCCCGAGCCGGAAAACCGGTCCCAGGGAAGGTCTCCAGACCTCCGGGGACCCCCTGAAACCACGCACCCACAAATTGGAGCGCGCGGATCTCTGGGAAGCTCTCTGCTTTGATCGTCGGGTGGGTGTAAGTGCGGTAAGAGCGTTGTATATCCGATGAAATCGTTTCAACGAAGATGTATGTATGTTCATGCTAGTTGACCTCACATATTCAACATATATAAAATATCGAACTTCGCATTCATCTACTTAACGTTTTGTTAGATAAGTATATTCAACAACATACCATACATACTACTCACAGAACCATCCATCTTATCAACTGAGCTATCGGGTACCACTGCCAAGATATATCGATACATACACCTAAACATACCCAACTTAGTAGCTAAGTCAGCTAAGTCGATGTGGGCTGTCCGATTCGGTTAACCCGAAATTTGCATAACTTTCTATGTTTTGCATGTTTGTTCTTGATATTGCTATGTTTCGGGAAAAAAAACCACAAAAAACGTTTTAACAACTACAACACAACAGTTTTTCAGGACAGGGCGCCGCAGGTCGACGCGCCGAGCCGCCCTCAGGACGCCTGCGGGGCGCGGAGGGGAAGGGGGGAGAGGGAGAGGGGGGGGATCAACTATTCTTCAAACTGCCTCCCCTTGGCGGCCATCACCGCCTCCCCTCTCCTCTCCTCGTTGTCGGCGGCCAGCCCGCCCCCGCTCCCTCCAGCCGCCTTCCCTCCCCGAGCCCGCCTTCCTTCTTCGGCGGCATATCCGCCCCTCCCTCCTGCACCTCTCTATCGAAGGGCGGCGCATCCGCCAGCGGCATATCCGCTCTCGCAGGCGCTCGTTTTTTCCTTTTTCACGTGATGGCGAGCACATAGCCATCGTCCTGTAGTCGCCGATAAGCCGCCCAGGCTGGCGGGATCAGCTCGGCGGGCATCACGGCGACGTCGCCGCGCGGCCGCCACAGGGACGCGCCTGGGCATGGCGCGCGCACCCATTCCAGGGCCTCCACCAGCAGGTAGCTGGCGGCGCCAGCCTGCGCGCAGCAATGCACGAGGTACGCCTCGCCGTCGCCCAGGAGAAAATCCTGAGGGCAGCAACGCCTCGATTTTTGGGGGGGCACACGCATGTGCACCCCTAAATACCAAGGTTGGTTGCGCCGTCTGTCCTGGCTGCCGTACGTCTGGCCGTCGATCGACGCCTCTCTGCTGGTCCACGTTTCAGCCCTGCGGAGGGGGTCCTCCTCCTCCTCCTCCTCCTCCTCCTCCTCCTCCTCCTCCTCCTCCTCCTGGCGGCGAGCCGCCTCGGCGGCAAACCGCCTTCCCCTCTCCCAGCCCATCTCCCTCCACAAAGGGCATGCAAGGTTGCGCCCCGAGTGCCCGAACGTACTGTCCAGCTCTGGCGCGCGCCACGCTTTGGCGCGGGAGCGCGGCGCCTCCTTCGCTTCCTCCAGGAAGCAGGCGCGCATCGCCGTCAAGGCCGACCGCTCGAAATTCTCAGGGTTGTCGATCTCCTGCGACCTGGACCGAAGCAGGTTGTGCTTCCGCTCGAGTACGAAGGCGTCCAACCAGATGCCGTCCTCCGCAGGCTGGTCGGGGACGTGCCACAAATAATGATGCTTCGGCTTGACCAGGGCTGGCCCGTGCGCGGCTTTGTGCAGCGCCAAGGAAATCGAAACGGCCTTGGCCCAGACAGCTATCAAATTCGGCACGGCGCCGATCCTCAGGACGTAGCCGAACCGCCTGCCACCTAAGCGCTCGAGGATGCGCGCGGGCCGGCGCGGTGCATCCTCGAACGCGCAGGCCAGCGTTTGCGTTTCAGCTGCGGCCGCATGTCCTTTTGCCCTGCATGTACAATTCGAGCATCTTCGCCATCGCCTCGAACGACCGCGCCGCAGCGTTCGCCATGCCGCTGGGGCGCAGCTCTGTGTGCACCCAATGACGAATCAAAGGGAACACGGCCCAGCAATCCGACGCCTTGCCCACGAAGTGCGACGCCTTGCAGGTCGCTTTCTTCCGAGCCACGCTGAACAGAAACGCTGGCGGTTTCCTGCCGCGTCTGACAGTCCGCCACGCCGAGCAGCGATCCCGCCACGTTCCCCACGCGTCGGGGATGACATCCCTCACCGCCTTGAGGAGCGCAAAGATTTCGACCTGCAAGGTCCCGCCGCTGGCCAGCATGGTAAGCATGGGGTCCCTCACGTATGTGCTCGGCGGCGCCACCGTCCGCAACGCCTGGCACGCCACCAGAGAACGGTCATCCAGAGCGATGCCCATTGCCGTCTCCTTCGGGGGCCGGAACATCAGAAGGGAAGGAAGGGGGGGACATCAGAAGGGGATCGATGGGAATGTTTTCCTCCCTGGCTCCAGTCTCTCGATGTTCGCTCTGGTTGTCGTGTCCCGCAGCGACGCCAAATCATCATATTGCTGCAAAAACTCGTCTGACGACAGCGGGTCAAAGCGCGACGAGTCAGCGCACCAGAGAGGCACGAGGTAATCATCGTCGTCGTAGTCTGCAAGACATTCCGCCTGATCCAGCACAACGTTCTTGCATTGCAAGCACGGTCTCAGACCTGCAGCGCCCTTGGTGCAGAATGTCTCTTTTCCAGCCGCCTCGTCTGCAATCAAGCGGTGGAACTTGGCGAAAAAGTGCACGCCGCCGATTGGCGCACCGTGCTCCGACAGACTCTCTGGGCCCAGGAACAGCGCGCGAAGCAATGCCCGCGCCACGGCCGAGCCGCCGATGCTCTTCTTCACGACGACGCGCAAGGTGCCGATCGGCAGCCACGCAACCTCCTTCTGCAAGAAGGATCCGAACTCGAGGAAACTCGCATACACCGCGAGCTGATTCCGACGATTATCTATCTTCAAGGCGTTGCCCACGCCAATGTCGTCGTAGTACAGCAAAAGCCTCCACGGCCGATCGCGCGACACAGGGAAACGGCGCATCGCTTCCCAAAACATTGAACTCCAGAGAGGGCAGTCCGACAGGAGCCTCGGCATCAGCCGATGCGGCAGCGCCACGCTCCATCGGAAAGGCGTGCCGATCTTGGGCTGCAGCCGCACTGCGCTGATGAGATCGGCCACGGATGCCGTCTGCGATCGCTGCATGGCCCGAGCGCTCACGTCTATAGCATCGCCCGCGTCGTCGCCATGGCCAAGCGCAGTCGCGATTCGCTCGAGCAAAGCCGCGGACACGCTGCGCAGGGCCAGACACTGTTGCAGTCGAGCCCGCTGCTCCACCTGCTTGTCCACCTGCAGGGCGCGTTTCCCCATTGCGCCGACGCCCGCGCGCGGGAGGGGCGGGGGCGGGGGGCAGCGCGAGGCCCAGCGCGGTTGAGAAAACCGAATTGCAGCCAGAGAGACGGAAGTGGAGGCGGGAATGGATCGCGGGGCGGAGTAGCCGCCGAAGGGCATGGCGGTGTAGCCGCCTGAAGGGTCGGGAGGGGCGGCGCAGCCGCCGAAGAGCGTGGGGGCGAGGGGGCATGGGGGGAGGGGGGAGGGGGGGAGGGGGGTGGGTGGGGGAGATTGCGGAGGCGCGAAGTGAGCGTAGCAACGGAACTTGCAAGGGAGATTTCTTTTTCTCGCACGCAATTTCGAGCTTGAGTATCAAGCTCGGGTTCCAAGCCGCCAGCGCTCGGAGACGGGCGCGGCTGGCGGCTCGAGCTCGGGACGGGCGCAGCGCGGGACGGGCGCGGCGGCGGCTGGCGGCTCTTAGTGCGGGTGCGCGTGCTGCCTCCAACTCCTCATCCACCTCCTCCTCCTCTCCTCATCCTGCCTCATCTTCCTCCTTATCCTCCTCTATCGGCCCAGCCGATCGCCGCTCAGCTCTCCTGGTGCGGCTGGCGGCAGAAGAACCGAATGCCGCCTGGGATGTCCTGCACCGTCTGCGTCGACATCTGGCACAGCATCTTGCCGCGCTCCTCGGTGCGGCGCGCCTCCTCCATCATGCGCCGCGCCTTGTCGATGAGCATCTGGCCCTTGATGCCAACGGCGCGTGCGTGGCGGCAACGATTGCGCCACTCGATGAAGCGCACCACGATGGTCGCCCAGCTCCACGCACTGCCACCCGTGATGAGCTCGAAGTCATCGACGTCGAACTTGTCCGCGATGCTCGCCATGGCGGCGCAAGACCGCGAAGGGGCGCGACCTCGAGCGGCTCCACTTGAGCCACAAAGACTACGGATGAGGGGTGGGACGGTGGCAGATCATGTCATTGGGAAACGCGAGAGAACGGTGCGAGCGCGGTGGGCAGCAAAGGCGGCATCTCCGCCAAATGAAGGCTAGGCGGCATGTCCGCCAAGGGCTTGCGAGAGTGGAAAGGCGGCATCCCCGCCAAACGAAGGGCTGCGGTGGTAACGAGTGGGGTGGCGATGGCAACGAAGAAATGTTTTTTTCAACAACAATAACAATTGCACGAAATCACACACCTCGTCATGAGCGGCCCAACTGCCGCCCCTGCCAAGGAGCTGCTTCGCCTCTGCTTCGTCTCCGAACGCCAATCGATGGGATTCCCAACGGTGTCGCTGGCCTTCGCGAGCCACAGCTCGCGCGGTAGGGTCTCGGGCAGGACGCGCTCGAGCAGGAGGGAGTTATGCAAGCGCTTCGCCTCGCCAAGTGAGGCATCGGAGCGCGATGAGCAGCAGAGGCGGCATCTCCGCCAAATGAAGGCAAGGCGGCATGTCCGCCAAGGGCTTGCGAGAGTGGAAAGGCGGCATCCCCGCCAAACGAAGGGCTGCGGTGGTAACGAGTGGGGTGGCGGTGGAAATGTTGTTTCACCAACAATAACTATTGTACGAAATCACACACCTCGTCAGGAGCGGCCCAACTGCCGCCCCTGCTCACGAGCGGCCCAGCGGCCGCGGCTTATTCGGGTCCTTCTCCACCTTTTTCAGGCCGTACTTCATGATGTACTGGGCCACCATGGGGCGCTCAGGTGCTGTGCTTCTGCGCCTCCTTGAGCATCCCCGCAATGGCCCTCGCCGCCGAGCTCGCATCCTTCTGGATGCTGATGGCCTCGTCCTGCGTGATCGTCAACGCCACGCCGCTGTGCACGCGCTTCTGCGCCACCGCCTTCATGACTGCCACAGACTTCCTCGCCGCCTTCGCGTTCTTCACAGCCCATGACGGCACCTTGTCCGCCTTCTCATGCTCGAGGTACCCGTCCAGCTCTGTCTCGAGCATCGTTGCGGTGCCGATCCACTTCAGCGCCAGGTTTTTCTCCTGCGTCTCCTTCTTGGCCTGCTCGGCCTTCTCCCTCGCTTCCTGTCGCCTCCGCTCCTTCTCAGCGTCATTATCCCTGCGGAGCCTTCGGGGTTGTCCGAAAATGACAACACTTCGAGCCGAGCGAAATCAATAACCCGATCCGAACCTGAAGAGTTGAACGGAAACCGAAAACGAATGCGAAGCCCAGGCGACACCCCTGCGTTGAACCCCCAAACGGCCTGCTCTTGCTCCTGTCCTTGCTCTTGCCGCGGCTCTTGCTCCTGCCCTTGCGGCGGCTCTTGCTCCTGTCGCGGTCGCCGCGCGAGCGGCTCCTGCTGCGGTTGGTGTCGCGACGTCTGTCGCGGCGTCTGCTCCTGCTGTCGCGCCTGCCCCTGCTGTCGCGCCTGCTCATGCTGCGCCTCCTCCTCCTGCGGCTGTCAGACCTGCGCCTGCGGCGCCGCCTGGATCTGGACATGTCGCTCTCGTCGCTTCTGTCGCCCTTGTCGCCGCCGTGCTCTGCGACGCCCGTCGAGGCCGCTGCCCGCGGGCCGCTCTGCTACGCCTGCGTCCTCTTATCGGTGTACAGCTCGTTGCGCACTGCGGCCTCCACTGTCTCGCTCCAGGCCGCCTCCAATTGCGGCCTGTACGTCCACTCCCCGAGATCAGGGTTCCACCTCTTATCCTGCACATTATCTTCGATCTTTTTCGCGTCGAAGCCGTCGTGCGCCCACTTCCTCAGCGGAAGGTACTTGCCACCCTTGCGGACGCGCTCCTCCTCCATCCGTTGGACAGTGATTGAGCTGACCACGAAGGCTTCAATGCGATCGAGGTTCGACAGCCCAGGATCTTCTGCCAGATCCTTGTAGAACTGCTGCTTGAACTCACTCTTCATTTTGGCGAAACACTTTGGCGGCCACTGCCCGAACCTCCGAGAAAGGCGCACCCCGTTCGTGTTGCACGCGTCGCACTGGTAAGTCGACTGGCCCTTCGCCCTGATCCTGTAGTTGCACTCCTTTGCCGTGCGACAGCAGCGGTTGCAACGCACGATGCTATCCTCGATGCCATGCACATCCACGAACTCCCCTACCTGGGAGCGCCTGCTGGCGGATCGTCCTGAGCTGCCTCCTCCTCCTCCGCCTGCGGCGCTGCCGCCTCGGGCGAGCGCTCCTCATTCTCAACCTTGGCTACCGCGCCCTGCGGTGGAGCCTCTTCCTCCTCAAGCTCACGCTTGGCACTCTCAAGCTCATCCTGTTTGACGCCGAGCTCGGAACCAATCTCGTCGCCGCGCTCCTCGGAGCCCGATGCCGCCTCTGACGCTGCGTCGTCCGGCTCTGGTGGCAAAGCCGCTGCGCCCTGAGGAGGCAGTTCTTCGGCGGGAGCTGCGGCTGACGCAGCTTTGCGAGCCGTCCTCAACGCTGCGGGGTGCTTACCTTTGCCCTTGCCTTTGCTTTTCCCGCGTGCCTTCGGCGGCCCTGCGTCGGTCAATGCGAGCGGCGGCACAAGCTGTCCAGTCAGTGTCATCTGCGTCCCCGATAGCTTAGCTTTCCCACGGGGCTTCGCTGCGGGCGCCTTGGTCATCACTCCCTTGTTTTCGGCCTGGCTGCTCCGAACATCACTGCCAGAGAATGCTGCTGGTGATCTTCAGCGGGCGGCGTCCCCGCCATGGCGGCGTGACCGCCTTGGCACGCGAGAAGCCGCGCGTCGCGCGCGGCCCTGATGCCAAGATGAGCTGGACGCGAAGCGATGACGAAGAAAACGCGCGGTAAGTGAGGCGGGATAGCCGCCAGCGGAATAGCCGCTTCAAAGGTGGAGGGAGGGGTGGAGGGAGGTATGAAGGGGGCGGCATATCCGCCAGCGGACTCGCCGCTTGAGAGGGTGCAGGGGCGCGGCGAGGGAGGCGGATTGGCCGCCAGCGGACTAGCCGCCCGAAGCGTGGCGGACGCACGAGGTGATACGGATACTGAAATGAATTGCGCGCAACATGACAACCACACAAAATTGACATCATGTTATCATATGTTATCATATGTTATCAGGCGTGTGATAACACCATGCTAACACATGATAACACCTGATAACATGTTATCAGGTGTTATCAGGTGTTATCAGGTGTTATCAGGCGCGTGATAACATCTGCTAACATATGATAACAGCCAACTTTTTTTTGCCAGTGCATGGCGGCGGCGTAGCGGCACGTCCGCCGAGTTAGTTAAGCGGAGCAGCAGGGGCGGAGCGGCGCCCTGCGCTACCGACCGCGGACGGCGCCGCGTGCTTCAAACCGCTGCCTGAGCGGCAGCGAAAAGACGGGCGAGCGCGGAAGCGAGGCGCGCTGCCTGAGCGGCAGCGAAGAGACGGGCGAGCGCGCGCAATCGGGGCGCGCTGCCTGAGCGTCATCATATGCAAGGCGATGGGGGGGTGGGCGGACATGGCGATGCAGCACATCCAGAAAATAGCCGCACTCATTCTTATGCGGATGCAGTTTTCTCCACCCAGCCCTTTTGCCAAATCCCATCCAACCGCCCACCTGTCTTATCCGCCGAAGTTCCCTCACCTTCCTCCCGCTCCGCTCGTCCACTCGCCCCCATATCGCCTTGCATTGGGGGGCGGCTACTCGGCCGCCTGCGTGGCCAAAATTCACCTCGGCGTGGCGGCCTTCACGAATTGAGTGCGGATGGAGTGTGTGGGGGTGTCCTAATTTGTTCTGACACAGGGGTGTGGATTGAAATTGCGTTGGAGGAGTGGGAGGGGGGCGTGTAGGGCCGACGCGTCGCGCCGCCTGCGCGAATGAGGCTACTGATGCTGAGGCGACATCAGTGCTGCCAGCCGTGCACCTGCACCTACGAGGTCGCGTTGCGCACCAGCCAGCTCGCGAGCACGTCCTCGCACTCGGCGATGCATTGCTCATCTTGGCGGAAAGCGTTCACCGCGCGCTCCGCTATCTGGGCGCACATCTGCGTCGCAGTACGCGCGCGGCGCAACGAGTCGAGCACAGCCTGGCACTGGGTGCCGTTGAGCACCACGATGCTATCGGGCGACATCTGGCTGGCCAACGCCGTGGACATCCTCATGCCCGCCGTGGCTGACGAAGCTGCGCCTGACGATCCGCTGCCCTCCGAGAACGCGTCATTCAGCTGGTGCGAGCGCTCCACGCGGGATTGTGGAGGGATTGGCGCCAGCTCGACCTTCGGCGCCCCCTTGCGCCTTTTGGCGGAGCCCCAGATTGGCCTTCTCCTCCTCCCATTGGCGCCACTCCGCGAGGTCGACTTCCCACGAGTCGGGCTCGAGTGCGACAGCAGCTACCTCCGCTTCGTCCTCGCTCAAGTCGTGGTACGGCGACACGCGAAGGTGGTTCACCAGCTTGTTCCTGGCCGCCTCCACTGTCTCTCCCTGGAACCACTTGCCGCCCCTTTTGCAGCTGCTGCTCTGGGGCACTTGAAGCCGAACATGACGGTCTTCTCGCCCTGCTGGCCTGCCATGGCGGCAGGGCGAGAAGTGCACGGCTAGCGCAGGGGCGGCGTGGGGCGCGAGCCTGTGCGCGCCTAGATTCGAGCCGATACAGCGTCCCAACAACAAAAACATACATGTGTAAGAGGCGCGGTGGCATCGCACATTTCGGGATGCCAGCAGGCGGCGGCGGCGGTTTAGCCGCCAATGGAGGGCTCAGGGCGGCGTGGCCGCCAATGGGCGGTTTAGCCGCCAATGGGCGGCGTGGCCGCCAATGGAGGCTTCAGGGCGGTTTAGCCGCCAATGGGTGGCTCAGGGAAGGACTGGTGTTTTTTTCCAACCGCATAGAACAAACCCGATGCGCCGATGCTCGTATCTGAACGGCGGTTGTCCGCCAGGCGGGGGGAGGCGGCGCGTCCGCCAATGAGATAGATCGGCAACGAAGAGAGGGGAGGAGAGATGAGATGAGACGAGGCGGGGAGAGGCGGCGCGTCATGACGCGTCAGCGCGGATAGCTGCAACTATCCGCGCTCGAATTACGGAAGCTATGCACCCCAGCCCGCTTGCAGGTCCACGCGATCACCCCACAAGAAGACATCTCGGCGGGCGGGCGGGCGCGGCTTCGCTGGCGGTGGTGCCATCTTGCTTGTCGGCTGCAGCCGACGCCCTGCCCTCGGCTGCACCATGCTGGGCTTCCCTGCTGGCGGCTGCCTGGTCTTCGGCGGCGGCGGCCCCATGGTCTTCGGCGGCGGAGGCGGAACTGGAGGGTTCATATTGCCAGTCCTCCACGGCGCCTGCTGAGGCATCGTCTTGGGCAAGTTCGGCGCCTTGGGCTCCCGATGCATCAGCTGAGGCTTGGGGACGTGCGCCTCGCGCACCCGCGGCGCTGCCTTGTTGCCGTGCAGCTTCGCGTACATCTCGCGCTTTGCGCCACCTCGGTTCCCCCAGCGCTTCGCATTGGCGCGCCACGCCTGGCCCTGCCACGTCTGCGGCCCGCCCATGGCGGGGCCAGGCGGGCCGCGGTCGCGGAACTTCTTGTAGTCGTACTTCATCTGGTACTCCTTGAGCACGGCGAGCACGTTCTCCGACCGCCAGTCGATGGGATTCCCAACGGGGTCGCTCAGCCAGGCTCGCAGCTGCGTCCTGAACGCCTCCACCGCGCTGGGATGCGCCTCCACCGCCTCGGGGGGCTCTTCCACCACAGGCGTCGCGCCCCGCATGTGCGACGCGAGCTCCTTCACGAGAGCCGAGGGCGGGAAAGGCCGCTGCCGCGGGTCCCGCGGCGGTGACGTCGGCCCCCGCCTGCGCGGCGGCGTCGACGGTGCCCGCGGGTGGCGCGGGCTGCGCGATCGCGCTGGCTGCGCCGCCAACGTGGGCGCGCTGGCTGGCCGACTGCCGCTGGCGGAGGAAGACCGATCCCCTGCGTTGTTGTCCACGCCCGCAAGGTCGGAGAGCAACTGCATCGCTGGCCCGAACATCTCCTGCGCCGAATCGCCAAAACAGTTCGACCGAGAGCGGCCAGCCAGTTTCGCGCGCGATGCGCGCGTCCCGGGCTACCGCACGCGGGGCCACTTGTTTTGGCGATGCAGCTGCCTCCAACGCGTCGAACGCGCTGTCGCTGTCTGCCATGGCCGCGGCCGCAGTGCGAGGCGCCGAGCGCGACGCGGTGGCTGCGGCGCAGCCTCGGCGCGCGGGCCCCAGCCCACGCGTCGGCGCGAAAGGGGGGGGCCGACCCCGCGCGGGCTCGCGGGCACCCGCGGGCCGCGGGCTTGAACCGAAATGGAATCGGACGCGGAAGCGAGACTTCGGGAGGAGGGGGAGGGGGTTGCCCATGGACCCATTGAAGTCTTGGAGCTCCTCGAGCCCTCGGGGGCCTCTCAGAAGGGCCCCGCTGGTTCTTGCGACGGGGTCTCGGGGGAGGGGGCAGAGTGAGGGTGGCATTGGGAACCAGAAATATAAGTGAACTGGTGTCCCTTTGAATGTGCAGGTCTTGGTTCACTTGTTTTCGTCGTTGAACGGGCGGTGGCAACGTCGGTGCCTTCGCGCGCGCCCATGCCATTCTGGGTGAACGCCTTCGCCGTTCGAGCAGTGGGCGTCTCCCCGACGTTAGTTGGCGTGGGATCCAGTGCCTGACAGCGGAGAGGGGGGCGCAGGGACGTGGCGCGGGGGCGCGGAGTGGGCCGAGGAGGGGAGGGGGGCGGCGGCATGTCCGCCTGAAGGGCGGAGGAGCGCAAAGGGGTGGGGCGGGGGCGGCATGTCCGCCACGAGTTGGAAGGCGAGAAGGCTGCGCTACAAGGCGGCATATCCGCCACGAGGCGGCATATCCGCCACGACCTTTTTGTTATCCCGAGGCCGCCCCGTTGGCCTGGAGAGTTGAAGAGTCGTAGCGCGAATTACTCGCCGCGCGCCCTGGCGGCGAGCTCCTTCTTGACCAGCTCCTCCGCCTCCGCGATGGCCCTGGCCTCGGAGCGATCGGGCGCAACGAGGCAGCAGGGGGCGGAGGGGGCGTCGAGGCAGGGGCGAAAATGAAGAGAGCGCGGAGGAGGGCGTCGAGAAGGGCGTCGGTGAGAATCTGGCCTTGTCGGCCTCATCGCCCGCGATGTACTTCAGGCTGACGTTGCTGCCAGGGGCGCCGACCCTGCCGCTGCGGAACTGCACCTGGGGGGCGGAGCAACGATGAACAGTCGCCTGAAAGGCGGCGGGCGCGCAAACTGCGACCCCAGCGGGGCTGCTGGGAATCGCCGCGCGCGCCCGACGCCTCATCGGTGGGAGGTTCAACCCCGCTCGCCAAGTTGCGTGTGGTCTGCATCTCCCACCTCGGCTTCGCCCACTTGCGCTGCTTGTCCTTCCCAGCCGCGCCGTCCGTCTTCTTGCCCGTGGGGAGCGGCGTCTTCTTAGCCACGTTGCCCGTGGCAGGCGGCGTCGTCTTCTTTGCCGCGTTGTCATTGCCAGGCGGCGTCGTCTTCTTAGCAGCATTGCCCGTGGCAAGCGTGGGGGCCTTCACCGCCTCGGCGTTCTTTTTCGTCTTGACCGCCTTCGTCCTCTTATCCATGGCCGCGACCATGGCCAGAGCCGCCTCCGTCGGGGTCTTCTTCAGAGAGCCTGCGGCGATGCCGACCTTCTCAGCCTTGGGCGGCGGCGTCACGGCGACGATGCCGAAGTCGGAGTCGGAGTCGAGCTCGATCGGCAGCTCATGCTTCTTCTGCTTCTTCGCCGCGCGGCTCTTGCTGATCGAGGCCGTTTGGGCGGCGGCGGTGCTCGATAACGGCTGACAGTCGGCGGGTTTGCCGCCATCGTGTGCCGCCAGTTGCTGCGTCGACGGCGCATCCGAACTCCCCGCCGCCATCGAAAGCTGGTGGTTCGAACCTGCTCGTTCTTGCAACGGCTCCTGCGGCTGCTGCGTCTGCGAGCGGTCGATCAGCTGGATGGCTGGGTTGGGCCAGCGGCCGCCGCTGCGCGAAAGCCCCACCTGAAATCAGGCGGATCACCGCCGAACGAAAATATCCCCCCCCCACCCCCATCCCCCTAGGGGGATGGGGGGGGGGGATATTTCACAACACGCCCTCCATCCAGGCATCCAGAAACGTACCCCGCGCCGATCCAGGAACCCACCCCTCGACCCAATACCAGGTGTCCCGCGGGGGAATGCGTTCTGTTATTCCCCGTGGAGCCGTCGGCCAGCGCCCAGAGAACGAATCGGCCGCCGCGATGGGGAGGTGCTGCTGAGGAGAGCCGCCGCCTGGGCCGTGGGATGGCTGCAGCCCGCCGCGGGCGGGCGCAGGCGCGGGCAGCGCGAGGTGGCCGCTCTTCTTCCCTGCACGGAGATTAATCAGCTTCGCAATCGTCACCATCTCGACGGGATTTATCTGCGGCGCCGTCGCTCCAACACCTGGCGGGAAGGCGTCGACGTACGTGATGGGGTACTGAGACTGGAGCCTCCCAGGCGTGATGGGGAGAGCCTGGATGCCATCCCTGGGCGGCGGCATCGTCGCCACGAGATTCTTGAACGAGGATTTCACTGTGGCCAGATATGACTGCAACAGCTCCCTCGTGATCTCGCCCGTCCCCACGCCTGTCTGCTTGCACACCAGCAACAAGAATGCTGCCATATTGGCGGCCGTCGGGCAGCTCGGATGCCTCAGGCCAAGCGCCCCGAGGTGCTCTGAGAACGCCGCCATCTTGGCAGTGAAGCCCGAATGCGGCGAGAGCACGAACTCCCACAACTGAGGCGTCAGAAATCAATGAACCCCTCGTAGTTCTGGAGCTTCCTCCCCTGCAGGCTGCCCGACGACAGAGCCTGCAAGAAGTCTCCCAGCTCGGACTGCGCCCACCCCACGCCGCCGCCCAAAGCAGCAAACTGCGCACTCTGGAGCTGCGACCAGCGCTGGGACGTCGCCGCCTGGATGCAGGCAGGAAGGTGCTCCGTCGCACTGCCGCGCGCTACGAACGCCGCCCGCGCCTCCTCCAGGCGGCCTCGAAGGATGCCCTCCATGGCAGCGATGCGGCGCGACCGCGCGCCGAGCGGAGTGCGCGACTCCCCGCGCGCGCACGCCGCCCGAAGCCCTCGGAGGAGGGCTCGCCCAAAACGGATCGAGCCAACGCGCGTGCGACGGACATATCCTACTCCTGCTCTTCCTGCTCCTCCTCCTCCTCCCCCTCCTCCTCCTCCTCCTCCTCCTCCTCCCCCTCCTCCCCCTCCTCCCCCTCCTCCTCCTCCTCCTTCTCCTCTTCCTCCTCTCCCTCCTCCTCCTCCTCCTCCTGGGTGAGGGGGGGCGCAGGGGGGAGAGGGTGTCGAAGGGGGGGCGGGGGAGGGGGTGCCGAAGGGTGCGCGGGGGGGAAGAAGAGAGCTATGGGGGAGGGTGGGTCAAGGAGAGGCCAGGGAGGGGAGGGGGGAAAGGGGTGGGCGGCTTGCCGCCGAGGGGGTGGAAGGAGGCGGCAAAGCAAGCCGCCGATAGGGCGGTTGGGAAGAAGCGGTTTCCCGCCACGAGGAGGAGAAGGCGGTTTGCCGCCAGAGGAGGAGTAGGCGGTTTGCCCCCAGAAGGGGTAGGCGGTTTGCCGCCAGAGGAGGAGAAGGCGGTTTGCCGCCAGAAGGGGTAGGCGGTTTGCCGCCAAAGGAGGAGAAAGCGGTTTGCCGCCAGAAGGGCGGTTTGCCGCCACGGAGGGGGAGAAGGCGGATTGCCGCCATGGGGGGGGGAGAAGGCGGATTACCGCCGACGGAGGACGAGGCGACGGAGGAGAAGGCGGTGCGCCGCCTAAGGAAAGGGGGGATAAGGGAGGGCCGAAGACACATGGATAAACATTTTCCTCCTTCCCTCCCCCCTCCCCGCGGGCATGCGCGCAGCCCGCAGCGCCGCGGCCGCGAGGTACAGCAAGTACCTGCGGCGCCTCGGTCCTGAACAACTGAACAACAACAACAACGGAAATTCAATGGATTTCAAAAAAGTTAAGAATAAAAAATACGCAAATGATTAGCAAAAACAAGAATATGTTCAGCCCCATCGACTTAGCAGAGATATCTAACTTAGTATATTACTTACATCTACACTTACGAACACCATAAGTATTGCATATGCACACATGAGATGCGCGATCAACAAGTGTACGTTCTATGGCTTAACTAAGATTATGTAAGATGAACGCTCTTACCGCACTTACAGCCACCCGACGATCAAAGTGAAGCGCCCAGACGCCCAGACGCCTGGGCGCCCAGGCGCCGGAACGCTCAGACGCCCGGGCGCCCGGGCGCCCAGCGGGCCAGGCCCGGGCGCCGCGCCCCGCCTGGACGCCCGGACGCCCGGGCGCCCGGACGCGTACGCCTGGGCGCCCGGGCGCCCGGACACCCAAGCGCCCGGACGCCCCCATGGGCGCCCCCATGGGCGCCCAATCGCCCAGACGCCCGGCGGGCCACGCCCAGGAAACGCCTGGACCCTATAGGTGGTACTTTGCAGGTGCCTCCATGTAGCACATTTGGAAGTCACATGCATGCCTACATATAACTACGACAACCCATCGTATAACCATAGCAACACAACTTATAAAACACACCAGAAGAAAGTATCCCGGCAAAGCAACCTAACAGCGATGTGTATAAGCATATCTGGAAGCATCCCCCTTAAGATTCAGGTGAGAATCCAGTAGCTTGCCTCAGCCTCAGCCACTGCCTCAGCCTCAGCCTCAGCCTGCCTCAGCTTCAGCCTCAGCCGCAGCCTGCCTCGGCTTGCCTCAACCTCAGCCTCAGCCTGCCTCAGCCGCAGCTTGCCTCAGCCTCAGCCACAGCCTCAGCCTCAGCCTCAGCCTGCCTCAGCTTCAGCCTCAGCCTCAGCCTGCCTCGGCCGCAGCCTCAGCCTCAGCCTCAGCCACTGCCTCAGCCTCAGCGTCAGCCTCTCAGCCCCAGCCTGCATCAGCCTCAGCCTCAGCCTCAGCCTGCCTCAGCCTCAGCCTGCCTCAGCCTCAGCCTGCCTCAGCCTCAGCCTGCCTCAGCCTCAGCAACTGCCTCAGCCTCAGCCTCAGCCTGCCTCAGCTTCAGCCTCAGCCTCAGCCTGCCTCGGCTTGCCTCAGCCTCAGCCTCAGCCTGCCTCGGCCTCAGCCTCAGCCTCAGCCTGCCTCAGCCTCAGCGTTAGCCTCTCAGCATCAGCCTGCATCAGCCTCAGCCTCAGCCGCAGCCTGCCTCAGCCTCAGTCTCAGCCAGCCTCAGCCTCAGCCTGCCTCATCCTCCTGAACCTGCCTCGGCCTCAGCCTCAGCCTGCCTCAGCCTCAGCCTGCCTCAGCCTCAGCTTCAGCCTGTCTCAGCCTCAGCCTCAGCCTGCCTCAGCCGCAGCCTCAGCCCTCAGCTGCCTCGGCTTGCCTCGGCCTCAGCCTCAGCCTGCCTCAACCTCTGCTTCAGCCTCAGCCTCAGCCTGCCTCAGCCTCAGCCTCAGCCTGCCTCAGTCTTAGCCTGCCTCAACCTCAGCCTCAACCTGCCTCAGCCGCAGCTCGCCTCAGCCTCAGCCACTGCCTCAGCCTCAGCCTGCCTCAGCTTCAGCCTCAGCCTCAGCCTGCCTCGGCTTGCCTCAACCTCAGCCTCAGCCTCAGCCTCAGCCTGCCTCAGCCAGGGCCTCAGCCTGCCTCAGCCTCAGCCTCAGCCTGCCTCAACCTCAGCCTGCATCAGCCTCAGCCTCAGCCTCAGCCTGCCTCAGCTTCAGCCTCAGCCTGCCTCAGCCTCAGCCTGCCTCAGCCTCCTGAGCCTGCCTCAGCCAGGGCCTCAGCCGGCCTCGGCCTCAGCCTGCCTCGGCCTCAGCCTACGCCTGTCTCAGCCTCAGCTTGCCTCAGCCTCAGCCTTCCTCGGCTTGCCTCAGCCTCAGCCTCAGCCTGCCTCGGCCTCAGCCTCAGCCTCAGCCTGCCTCAGCCTCAGCCTCAGCCTGCCTCAACCTCAGCCTGCATCGGCCTCAGCCTCAGCCTCAGCCTGCCTCAGCCGCAGCTTGCCTCAGCCTCAGCCACTGCCTCAGCCTCAGCCTCAGCCTGCCTCAGCTTCAGCCTCAGCCGCAGCCTGCCTCGGCTTGCCTCAGCCTCTCAGCCTCAGCCTGCATCAGCCTCAGCCTCAGCCTCAGCCTCAGCCTGCCTCAGCCTCAGTCTTAGCCTGCCTCAGCCTCAGCCTGCCTCAGCCTCAACTTCAGCCGGCCTCGGCCTCAGCCTGCCTCGGCCTCAGCCTCGGCCACTGCCTCAGCCTCAGCCTGCCTCAGCCTCAGCCTCAGCTTGCCTCGGCGTGCCTCAGCCTCAGCCTCAGCCTGCCTCGGCCTCAGCCAGCCTGGGCCTCAGCTTGCCTCAGCTCGGGCATTCAAAATATGGCACAGGACTGGTGTTCTGGGAAGACTAAGATCACGAAGTGGCCCATAGATGGCTCCGGGCTATCAACATGTGGCCTGGGAGTGTGTTCTGGGAAAACGAAGAACACGAAGTGGCCTACAGTTGGCTCCGGGCATTCAAAATGTGGCCTGGGAATGGTGTTTTGGGAACACGAAGAACACGAAGTGGCCTACAGTTGGTTCCGGGCATTTAAGATGTGGCCTGTGAACGGTGTTCTGGGAACACGAAGAACACGAAGTGGCCTACAGCTGGCTCCGGGCATTCAAAGTGCGGCCTGGGAATAGTGTTCTGGGACGTCGAAAAACACGAAGAGGCCAACAGTTGGCTCCGGGCATTCAAAATGTGGCCCGGGAGCGGTGTTCTGGGAAGACGAAGAACGCGAAGTGGCCTACAGTTGGCTCCAGGCAATCAAAATGTGGCTTGGGAGTTGTGTTCTGGGAATGGATTCCTGAGGATTCCTAAAATTCCTGAGGATTTCTAAGGGTTCCTGGGGCTGCCGCATCTGCAGGATCCTCTGTCCGGTTCCCGCCCAGACCCCCTCTGGGGCGTCAAGATGCTCTCTTTTGAGCCCACTAGAAGCCTATCAGCAAGAGCTGTTAGGAAACTAAGAATTTGCAACTCTGTCGCCAGTTGCAAACACATACAAAGCAATAGACAATTTGCTAGGTCATTTGTAAATGGTTTAGCTCGGGTGGTGATCTGATGATACGAAAGGATCGGCGATTTTTTTTTTATATTTATAAAAAAAAAAAAAAAAAAAAAAAAAAACGCTCGCGCAACAAAAAACAGCACAGTTGTGTATGAACCGATCCTCTACAGCTGATCAACTACAAAAAAAATAAAGTAGCTCTAAAGTAACTATGGCGGGCACCCCTTCGACTTCGTTGAAAGTGACCACAAATTTAACTTGTCAAAGCAAATTGCGATTCGCAGCGTTGCAAGAAAAAGCTTGGATGCCCGCGCGATAACAAAGCAAGGGTCGAACGACCCGCAGAGCAGCAGGCTGGCACGCGCAATGTAACAAGCATGGCACATTCCCAGAGGGCGCAAACACCCGCAGACCACGCCGAATCGCGGCCGCGCAACGACATGACTTGGCAACGCCACGCAGGCACACAATTGCCAAACATTTACACAGTTACGCCGCCGCCCGCCGCCAAAACAACGGCGGACCGACCATCGCGCCGTCGCGCGGCGAGCGGCCTGTTCTGATGACGTGCCGTCGACACGCGTACAATACAGATATCCGCCACGCCAACGTCGGCGCGACTAGCGCGCGCAGGCGCCCCAAACCATTGGCGGGCGCAGCACTGGAAAACAGCGCTGATGGCCAAGACTGGCGCGAGTCATCGCGCGGCCGCCGCCCCAGCAACAGCGCCTCGCAAAACAATGCGAGCACCCATAACGGAGCTCAAACAACCCGCCGCGCGCGCGATCGGCGCAACCCACAGCGCCCCTCATCAATGGGGCCCGCGGGGCCCCTTGGTCGCACAAAGACTGTTGTTGGTCTAAGCTCGCGTGCTGCACGCAAACTGCCGCACGGGCGCGACGCCAGAACGCCCAACAACACATGTTGCGGGCGTTTGCGCGCGCGCCGAGCGGCGCGCGCACGACGGTGCAAGTGCAGCATTCAGGAGGAGCTTAAGCCGAAATGCACGGGCAAGCTTGAGCCAAACAACTTCGACCTGAGCCAGTTGGTTGTCAACCTTCGTTTACTCTTAAGTGCTAGGGTTGCGCGCTTACTGTGTCTTGCCGAGTCTGCGGGGGGGGGGGCGGCACGAGCGCGAAAGCGCTTATGATATATTGGTGTTTTCACCTCGTGCGCACACCGCGGGGCATCCTCCCCTGTCACTGCCATCGCGATCGGGCCAGCAGAGCGGGCGCTGCAGTCAGGAACGGGCTCTCTGGGGGCTGGGAGGGCACTCGAATCTCCAGCCCCAAGGCCGATCGCAGCGCCGAAAAGCCTAAACTCTGTAATGTGAGATGTTGCTGCTTATCAGTGTTGTGTTTCTACTGTTAGATAACAAACGTTAGCAATTCTCTCTCATTACTCAGCGTGGTCTGAGCCCAAGCGGCTGGACCAACGGCCCCACGATTAATGACAATCGGGCCGCAGGCGGAAGCAGGCGGCCTCGGCGCCTGCCCGAAAAGGCTGGCGAACTCCAGCACTACCACCATCAATCATATCATATATCTCCTAGGGGCCCTCGATGATCTGCACAACGTGCGGCACCAGCTCGTCCCAGATCTCCTCCTCCCACTTCTTCTGCAGCGGGTTGAGCCACTGGCGCAGCTCCAGCAGCTCTGCCCTGATCTTCTTCGGGAGCTGGGTCTGATCCTTCTCGGTCCTCATGGCCGTGAGAAGCAACGCCTCACACTTGCAAACTTTGGCGCGGTGCAGGGTCGTATCGATCGTCTCGAAGATCGGGAGGTCACTCGCATGCATGTTGCCAGCAGCCTTGCAAGCATCCAGAAGCGTGGCCTTCTCCTCACGGGTAGGCGAAAACAAAAACCAGCATATCATGGCAGTGGGTCGATATGTCAGGTAGCCATTCTGCAAGCATGGATTGTGTGACGGGCCCTACGGTTCCCCGTAGTTACGTCAACAGCTTGACCAAACGATCGGGGCAACAACGTTTTAAAACCGTTCCAGTCCCGACATTACCGACCCCGCCACTTCTACCCCACAAGTCTCCTTCTCAAGCTGCTTGTAGGTAGCCACGTGGGCCGACATCTTCTTGAGGGGGAGCAGCTCCGCGGCCTTCTCCAGCAGCTCCTCCAGAGGGGGCTTGCCAAGCCCGTCGTACCATGGGAGGTCGCCGTCGCCGCCCTTGGACGTAGGACCAAAGATGCACAACCTCTCATTGATCTTATCTGTGAAACTCTGAATCCGATATTCGTGGCCCTTCTGGACCAAAATCTGCATGTCGTTGACGTACGCGTGGGCCACCTTGAATAGTTTGTCCGATACCGCATTCTTGGGCAGGTCCTTAGAAGTCCGATCGAGCGTCAAGCGAGCGCGCTCAAGAGCCAACATAGCATCGAAAACTGCAAGGGTTGTCGTATCTGGGTCATTGCCGTCAACGCCCGTCTGCACGAAGGCCCCGTGCTTGAGGATCACGGAGTGCAAAGCTTGGTACAGCTGGTTGACTTTTGCCCAATTGACCACCTGATCAAAAGCTCTCGAAGTGGAAACCTTATCGACGCAGACCTGCACCTCGTTAAAGCCGTCGCCGCCAATTGTAGCCTCGAGGAGGGCCAGCAGGAACGGCTTGAAACCCGACATCTTCTGCTTGATCTCATCTGGGACTTCGCTGACCGCCCCGAGCCCCCCCACGGAGGCCGTCAACTTCACGATCAAAGGTTTCAAAACAGAAATGCCGCCCTCCGCCGTCGCACCCGTCACTGCGTCCTCAACGGATAAGTCCTTCACAAATGGCACATTGATGATGGCATCGATTGAGGCGGTCACTTCTGCCACCTTCTCAGAGCTTGAAATACCACGGATTCTTAAGGCGACCTCCTCTTGAAACACTACGTAATCTCCGTTGCTAGGCCACACCAGGGAAGCCTCGCCAATCATCTTCTGCACGTTGTTGAATTGCACGCTGGTGGTAGCAGAGTTCCCCAATACGGCCTTGACGCGACCTCTCACGGCGACGTCCAGCTTATCAGAGACGCCGTCCAAGCATGTCGGGAAAGGTGCAATCTGCGACCACTTGCCCAGCTGCGCCATCATGCATGTGAGGGCGTCCGTAGCGCCATCATGTCCACACTGAAACTGGCTGAGGTCCTTCTCCATCTGGCTGATCTTGTCACCGTGGTCGTCAATGAATTGACCCATCAGCATCACGTTGTCCATCAGCTCATGCCAATGATCTGACTTGTCGAGGGCGCAGCCGATCTTAGTCACGATGTTCTTGGAGATGCCCTTGCTGGCCTTCTGAAGCGTTGCCAGCGAGGTCTCATGGGTGGGGGTCCAACGCACGAGCTGGAACACTGCAAAACTGGATTACAGGCGGTCCACGCCCTCCCCAGAAAGATACTGGGGAGGGCATGGTGACGTAAAATAATGTGGAGGGGAAGGGTCTTCGTCTGGCGTTCATGCCAGCGCATGGGGGGCCCATTCGAGCGGTGCCCGAATGAGTTGTTCACGCGACGACGGCGACGACGACGACGACGACGACGGCGACGGCGACGACGTCGACGACGACGACGACGAATATGTTTTTCACGTGACGACGGCGACGACCACCACGACGACGACGGAAGACGACGACGACGACGACGAGGGCCACGACGACGACGAAATGGGTTCAGCCCCTCTGGCACGCCAGAGGGGCTGGACCCATTCTGGGCCCGCCAACGGGCCCGACTTGGGCCCAGAGCACGCCTTACAGTTCAGGTGACCTGGTGACCTGGTGAGCCCTCCTCCCTCAACCTGGCGACCTGGTGACCTGGTGACCTGGTCCAGAGCCCACCCTCCCCCCTCAACCTGGTGACCTGGTGAGTTGGTTAAGCCCCACCCAAAGCTCCATGAGCTGCTTGCTGATGGTCACCTCCGCGAGCATGGAGATGCCCTGAGCGCCGGTGCGGAGCTCCTTCGCGACGCGGGCCGCCGCCTCGTCCATCACCAGCCAATCGCAGCCCGAGATCGATGCCAGAGCCCCCTTCGCCCAGCTCACGAGTTTCTCATGGCTCTCGGCGCCAGCGTTGATGCTCGGGACAATGATGTCCTTCACGATGCGCTCCTGGTAGAACGTGGCCTGGGAGCGCATGTCACCCACGCTGGCCAGCCTGAGGGTCTTGAGATCGCTAGGGGGGCCCTCCGAGAGCATGGCGTCGGGGTCGTTCCAGAAAGACGTCACCTTCAGGAAGCCCTCGATGTTATCACTCTGCCACGCGCCTATGGCCGTCTTGAGAACGACCGCCAGCAGCACGCTCAGGGGTGGCTGAAAAACAAGGTCGTGTGCTGCGATGGCCGAGATGTGCTTCTGGATGTCCTCGACCGTCACGTTGCTGGCGGCGATCTCGGTATCTACGAGCGCCTGCGCGTGGACAACCACAGCGTGGTAGTTCTTCAACCGATTGCCTGCATCTCTGGTGACATCTTGCCTCTGGAGTCGAGCCGCCGCGCGGCCCATCCCCGAGACCGTCCTCCCGTCGACCTTCTTGCTGATCACGTCCAGCAGCCCCACGCGCCTGGACCAAACGTCGACTGGATCTTGTCCTAGAGGAATGTGTACACCTATAGCATACCCACAACCTGTTCCCACAATCCTAGAAACGTTTCGGGCCCAGTCTGCCCACCACGTCCGATGTGTGTCATTACCGCCGGACAACCCAACTGAGCCCGAGCTCGGATGAACTGACCTCGATCGGATTAAACCTTTCTCCACCTCCTGTCCCACCGCCTTCCCCCTGCTAGTTTGCACCGTACAAGGCATGCTCTTACTAATCATCATCATCCTCATCATCATCCTCATCCTCATCATCCTCATCCTCATCCTCATCATGCCCTCACTCATCATCCCCATCATCATCTTACTCATCATCCTCATCATCATCCTCATCATCATCCTCATGATCATCCTCATCATCACCATCCTCATCATCATCATCATCATCATCCTCATCATCCTCACCATCCTCATCGCCCTCATCACCATCCTCATCCTCACCATCCTCACCCTCGCCATCCTCATCATCATCATCTTCATCATCCTCACCATCCTAGTCATGATATTACTCATCATCCCAATCCTCATCATCATCATCATAATCCTCATCATCCTCATCATCAGCATCATCATCTTCATCATCAACATCCTCATCATCCTCACTATCCTCGTCCTCATCATCCTCATCACCATCCTCATCCTCGCCATGCTCTTACTCATCATATGCCCTACTACCCTTGAGTCCTCCTGCCGCCATCCTCCCCCATTTGGCCCAAGAGTCCTGGTGAACTCATCTCATCATCTCCCTGGAAGGAGGACGAGGCGTCGTCGACCTGCCTCCCGTCGGGAGGGCT
The DNA here is from genome assembly GCA_963575745.1 of Prorocentrum cordatum. Taxonomy (NCBI): domain Eukaryota; class Dinophyceae; order Prorocentrales; family Prorocentraceae; genus Prorocentrum; species Prorocentrum cordatum. Next base: position 738,219 of record CAUYUJ010015216.1, read on the forward strand.
GCCGTCACCCCCCTCCAAGTCGAAAGAGCTCCTGAGCCTGCTAATCCTGGGGGTAGTCATCTCGGCTGGCAGCGTCCGCTTTGGGCTACCGCCCCTGGCCGACAGCATCTCCCACTCGTCGGCGGCGGCAGCAGCAGCCCCAAATCCGCGGTCGGGAGAATCTTGCGGTTCCGTGTCGTCGTCCAACGCCGTCGCACTTGCCTCCTGCGTCTCTGCTGGCACGTGGATGACATGAGGCGCCGCAGGAGCCATCGTAGGTACTGGCGGATATGCCTTACGGCCAGCAGGAAGGCTCGAGGAGGCAGGAGCGGCACGAGCAGCATCGGGATTCGCCTTCATCTTGAAATCGGCCAAGGACAGCAAGCCGTGCCCGCCAGGGCAATTCTGCTGCCTGTTGATGGAGTCAGCGCACTGGTTCTGTATTTTGTTGCTGACCATCTGCCAGAACTGCTCATCTGCTTGAAAAGGGCTCACCTGGCTGCTCGGGCTCATGATCGTAGTGTCGCTGCAGACGTACATCGTCTGCCTCACAGTGGCCTTGCGAAACTTCTCTGTGTCTGGGAACCAGTAGATCACCTCGTACTCCCCCGAGCCGCCCTCCTTGGGCCACGCGGACTTCGGCAACAAGTCGAGGTTCTTCTTAGGGATTTTTTTTAGTTCGACCTCTTTGGACAACTCTTTCTCATTCATGATCATGAAGGGACGCTCAACGTCAACTGCTGTCACACGCCCGTGGGTGACCTCCCCCTCGTCGAACATCTTTGAGGCCCCCCGCTTGACGCGCCTCGCGTCGGCCACGCGACCCTGCACGACGACGTCTGTGCCGATCTGGTCCAGGAACTCTTTCCACGAGGCCTTGGGGTAGAGCACGGTCTCGATGAACCAACACTCCTCGCATGCCGACGGGTCCCTCTGCAGCACCAACACCGCGAAGTCCACGGTCTTCTCCTGCACCTCGGCCGTCGCCGCCTGCTGGATAGCGGCCGCAGTCCTCCGAGCCCCGCCAGGCCGCGCAGGCCCCGCCGACGAGGACGCCGCGGCGGACGCCGCCGAGGAAAACGGCCTGTTGGCGATGGGCTCCACCTTCCAGGGAATCAAAAACATCAAGTCCTCGCCCTCCCATGTCACTCCTTCTACTTCCTCCTCCCCCTCCTCCTCCTCCTCCCCCTCCTCCTCATATTCCTGCTCCTCATTCCTCATCGGCCTCCTCGTCCGCGTCACCCACCCTCCGACCGCCTCCGTCCGCGTCCTCCACCTCTCCCGTCCAGTGGCTGGCCTCCACCGCCGTCCTCCACCTCCCCCGCCCTCCACCTCCTCCGTCCTCCACCGCCGTCCTCCACCTCCCCCGTCCTCCACCTCCTCCGTCCTCCACCTCCTCCGTCCTCCTCCGACAAACCCAACATATTCATTATGATATATGTCTCCTGAATTACACGCGTCAACATGTTTACACCCATTCCAGCACAAACCTCACGCGCCACAATTGCCGCGCAAAGGTGTTCTGTTAGTAACACCTTTACACGGCAATTGCCACAATCCACATGACGCGCTGCAAGTAGCACGTGCATGCCAGGACACGCACGCTGCACTACGACACGCAAATATGACCGAGTACCCGCCGACACGTATAGTATACAAAACACATGGGAACAGCTATGCGGATGGAGGGCGGCTGCGTTCGGAAAGTGCGGTTTCCCTAAGCCACAGCACGGCGCGCCGTTAAGTGAAAACACGCATATACATTGGCAAGTAAAAGGCAACGCCAACGCACGTGTCAAACCACATCTACATATTGTACCATTACACGGGGTAAAACACCAGAACAATAAAATATCCCGTGTAATACTACCCCGTGTACTCACGATAGTGCACACACGAGCGCGCACACACACAGAGACACAGACACACACACGCACACAAACAACACCAACTAATATAAAATTAAAGTGTGCACGCACACACGCGCGCACACACGATACAATGCATGCACAATAGAAGAATAGCATACTAGCAGAATAGCATAAGAGCAGAAAAACAGAATAGCAGAAGAGCCCCCCAGAGGGCCAGAGGAGGCTTCTCGCAGCCCCTCCTGGACCCAGAGGGCCACGCGGCCAGAGCAAGCACAGAAGAGAGATAGAGAAAGAGAGACAAAAAAAAACAGAAGGGCCCCAGAGGGCCAGAGGGGGCATCTCGTGCCCCCCCCTGGACCAACGCAGCCATCGACAAGGCTCCGACAGGGGAGCTCTCGTGCCCCCCCTGGGCCCGACGGCGAACCCCTCGCAGCCGTCGCCGTCGTCATCCTTTTCGTCGTCGTCTTTTTCGTCGCCGTCGTCGTCAAAGTCGTCGTCGCTGTCGTCGTCGTCGTCGTCGTCGTCGTCGCCGTCGCCGTCGCCGCCGTCGCTGTCGCCGTCGCCGTCGCCGTCGCCGCCCCCATCGTCATCATCGCAGTCGTCGTCGTCGTCGTCGTCGCCGTCGTCGGGCCATTGTCGCCCTCGAATCCGCGGCGCAGGACGGGCCAGCGGCGGGCGCGCGCACCACCCATCCACCACCCACCCACCCATCCAACACCAACCCGCCAGCCACCACCCACCGACCCACCACCCCCACACCCACCGCCCACCCACCACCCACCCTCCACCGACCCACCGCCCACCTACCATCCGCCCACCACCCACCCACCATCCATCCATCCACAGCCCACCCACCAAATACCACCGACCAACCACCAACCGCCACCCACCCACCAAATACCACCGACCAACCACCAACCACCACTCACCCACCCACCACCCACCCACCGTCCACCCACCACCCGCCCATCACCCACCGCCCACCCACCACCCACCTATTACCTATTACCACCCACCCACCGCCCATCCACCACCCACCCACCACCCATCCACCACCTATAACCACACACCCACCTATTACCTATTACCATTACCACCCACCCACCACCCATTACCTATTTACCTTATTACCGCATGGGCGACGTCGCGGCGACGGCCGCCCCCCCGCCGCCCATGCGGCGGCGTCGTCGGCGTCGGGGCTGGCGTTTCGGGGCCCGCGCTCGGCGGCGCCGCGCGACGTCTCGCCCCCGAGCGACGCCGCACAACGCCTCCGCGGCGGCCCACTGTGGGTCCTCCGCATCGCCGTTGCGCCCCCTAGCGGGATGCGGCACTGCGCGCGCGACCGCTTGGCGCCCATTGGACCCCAGGCGCGCGTCGCAAGTATGGTCGCCCCTGCGTCGAGGCCATCGCCGCGAAGGGCGGCCTCGAACTCGCGGGGGCTTGCCGTCTTGAAGAAGCAGGCAAACTGATCGGCCTCGTGGGCGGCGCCGCCGCGGTCGCGCCTTCCGCTCCCCCCGCGCCTCGCGCGGCCGCCGAAGCCAACCCGAGCCAGTAGCTTACCACTCAAACAGTCAACAAGACATTCAAACAACATTTGGCGACGAGCGCCAGCGCTGACATCTATTAGAGCTTACTATGCGGCTGCGCGGCGCGCGCGCGCACGGCGCAACTCTGTCCTCTGGTGGGGGCGCTTTCAACGCGTCCCCGAACCAGACTGGCGGCGATGTTGGGCGCACAGTACACACTGTAAGTTGTGCGCCCCCGCCATCGTCCACCGCCGCATCGCCCAACGTATGCGAAGAAGATCAACGTCGGCGAAGAAGAAAACCGCGCGCGGTTTTTTCCTGGAACACGCGGAGAACAACTACATGGGAGGAAACGGGAAGGGGCATGCGACATGCGACTGGAAGGGGGCGATGGAAGATGCGGCGCGAAAATATGGCCACGGAAGACGCGTCGGCGTCGGACGGGGCGCGGCCGCCCATGCGAAGCGACCGATGTTCGGACCGCTTGCGTCGGGGCGTCGAGAGGAGGTCGCGCACCTGGTCGTCGCCCACCTCCGCGACCGACTTGTCCCCAGCCATGGGCGCCATCAGAGCGAGCCTCGAAGGGTGTTCCATGATGGCGCCCAGGCGATCTCGTAAGGGGTCCGCGGCGCGCGGGTAGGGCGTTGGCACCCTCCCCTCGCCGCGTCCTGTTTGCTCACCTGGGCGATTGCCCACTGGCCCACTGCGATGCCGACGCGCAAGAACAAAGCCGAATGAATATCTGAGCACAGGCACGAGGCGGACAGGGGGGGCAGAACACGACGGCCACGCAAGGAAAGATGAGAATCTAAAACATGGAAGGGGAGTATCGGCCACGCACGTGGGGACTGATGCCGCGCGCAAGGCCACTTAATGGAGTTCCCAGCATACGTAATTTAGTATACGGCGTCGGTGCCTCCTCGCTGTGGCGGTGCCTCCCTGGCGGGGTGGGAGGGGCACGGAACTCGATAAAGAACACGGTATTGTGATAATTTCCTCGCACGAACGGGGGGGCACTTTGGCGCGAACGGGGTGCCTTTTTGGCACGAACGGGGGGCCCTTTGGCACGAGCGGGGGGCCCTTTGACACGAACGGGGTGCCCTTTGGCACCAACCACATGGTAGATAGCATGGCATTGGGAAACCCTTCTCGCTCTGGCGGGCCCCCCCTGCCCATGCGAGAGGGGCGCGCAACGGGGGCGAGATCGAGGCAGCGAGCGCGGCCACTAGAGAGAAGCACGCCTGCCTACACTGAAACACACATACACACTCGTTTACCCCTACGTTGTTAGCGCCAAACACACGCGCGCCAATACGAAGCAGTTATGGTTACAACATTCGCTTAACTCGAAAACTAAATCACACACATCGCGCACGCATTCAAACACGCAGACACGCAGGTACAACGCACCGAGCACAGCTTGTATAAGTATAGGAATGCATGTTCGCATATTTTACAAAGTGCACGCATAAAACGCAAACACTATAAACAGTTACGAACTTTTAGAAGTCTTATACTATAAGTTGTAGAGCACACGAACCCACTTGCGCGCACGTGCCGTTAATCATACGTGAGTGTCCTCCCCCTACTCCCCCTCCTTCCTCCTCCCCCCCCTCCTCCCCCTCCTCCTCCTCCTCCTCCTCCTCCTCCCCCTCCCTCCTCCTCCTCCCCCTCCGCATCCTTCTCCTCCTCCCCCTCCCTCCTCCCCCTCCTCCTCCTCCCCTCCCTTAACGTGGAGGGGTGTGTGCGATTTGTTAACACTGGGGCATCATCCTCCCCCTCCTCCTCCTCCTCCTCCTCCTCCTCCTCCTCCTCCTCCTCTTCCTCACAGTCCCACTCCTCCTTTATCAATGGCGAACCTTCTCGCCGCAGCACTTGCAGGAAGCCTCGCCCTTGCCGCGCCCCATCCTGTGCTGCAGTCGGTGCTGTAGTCGGTGCTGCAGTCGGTGCTGCAGTCGGTGCTGCAGTCGGTGCCAAAGTCTCAAAGTGGCAGTGGGGGCGGAGCCAAAGGCTCTGGCGGGAGGGGTCACACGGTGGGCGGGGGGGGGGGGTCAAACGGGGGGTCGCATTATTGATTGACTCAGGGCGGCCGTTTTTGGCTGAGGGGGGGGGGGTACTTAGCGAAATGTTGGGACGCGCTTCGTCATGTTATGTGAATGAAATGGTATGTTGTGATGTTCAACATAACATAACATCGAAGCTAAAATCACTCCAAACTAACTTAAAAGTAACTCCAAAGTAACTAAACTGTAACTTCATCATGAACCAATCGCAACTTAAACTGACTCCAAAGTGACTCAAAAATAACTCCAGTAGGACTAAAACGTAAGTCCCAGCCGATCTACATCGGAACCCCGAAAGTTACTTCTGAGTTATTTTTGAGTCACTTTGTGGTCAGTTTAAGTTGGGACTGGGTCACTCGGACTCGCTGATGAGTTACATGTCTGGTCAGTTCGGGGTCGCGTCCAAGCCATTGCGGGGCAACTCTGTGCCACTTGGGGTATGCCCACTGGCTCCACAGAGTCACTCGTCGCCACCCTGCGTTCCGACAGAAGCCCCGAGGTATGTCGTGGACCTAAAAAGTGAGTCACTTTTGAAGGGGAGGCCCCAAAAGTGACTCAATATTTGAGTCACTGTTTAAGTCCACGACATACCCTGCATACGACTGTGACCTCAAAGTGACTCTGTCCCCCCACGGCCGCCCCAGGAGTGACCTCAAAGTGACTCCCCCCCCCCGACGGCCAGCCCTGAAGTAACCTCAAAGCGACTCCCCCCCCCCCCCCCCCCTCCCCCCCCCCCCCTACACCCGACAGCCGCCCCCAGGATGCCCGAGGATATCCTTGAGAGCATCTGGGCACCCCTGCCGAGGGGCCATTCCAGGAAGCCACAGGGGGCCCTCAGGAGCCCACCGACGAAGCCCTCCAGTAGGCTCACAAGAGCCCCATGTCCCCTTGAGAGGGTCCTCCAGGAGGCCTCCAGGAGCTCCTTGAGAGGCCACTTGAGGCCTCTTGAGAGGGTCCTCCAGGATGCCACCGAGGTACGATCAAGAAGCATCCCAAGAGGCGGTCACGAGGCTCTCAAGAGGCTCCTCAAGAGGCTTCCCAACAGACTCTAAATTCTAGATGGCCCCATCCCCAAGAGGCCCCTGCAGGCAACCCCAAGGGGCTCGCGGGAGGAGGAAGGAGGAGGAGGAGGAGGAGGAGGAGGAGAAAAATGAGGAGGAGGAGGAGGAGGGGGAGGGAGGAGGAGGAGGAGGAGGAGGAGGAGGAGGAGGAGGGGGAGTAGGCGGAGGGAGGAATGAATGATGGGAGAAGGAGGAGGAGGGAGGCGGAGGCGGCGGGAGGCGGAGGCGGAAGAGGATGAGCAGGGAGGGCATCATCAACCTCATCATCATCATCATCCTCATCATCCTCATCATCCTCATCATCCTCATCCTGATCACCACCACCTTTCATCCTCATCATCCTCATCACCATCATCCTTATCACCCCCATCATCCTCATCCTCAGCCTCATCATCCTCAGACGTGTGACCATGGTGAGGGGGATGAGGCGGGGGAGGGGGAGGAGAAGGAGGGGGAGG
>CAUYUJ010015216.1:745276-782776 GCA_963575745.1 Prorocentrum cordatum
ATAAACATTTAAAAAAACAGCTTCAAACTGGCCAAACCTAACTAGTTATAACTCCGTTAATAACAATTAGAAGTTCCGCTAACTGTTACTAACTACGCAGGGCCTTCAGGTGCCCAGAGGAGCCCAGAGCGGCCTCCGGCACCGTTTCCGCACAGATCCGCTGGATCCGCCGACGAATCCCAAACCGGCGCCCTCGCTTGAAACATCCTCACAAAACCGGCCCCTGGGGAGGTGCCCACTTTGTACATTTTGCGTTTTATGCGGTTTATAAACGGTTTATAGTGAATTGTGCGGCCTCGGTTGTTAAACCGTTTATAATTTGCGGTTGCTATTTCTATAAATGCTTTATAATTCTTTATAATTTTTCATAATTTATGTTAATTTCATATAGTTGTTTGTTGCTGTTTTTCGGGGTCGGGGGGGGGGCAGGCGGCCAGGCCATCAGGCTTCGAGGAATAGCAGGGGGCAGGCGGCCAGGCCATCAGGCCTCGGGGAATAAAGACACCGACGGGCACTGTTATCTTTTTCCGTTGTTGCAAGACGGATCGCAAGATCAGCAGGAGCAGCAGGAATACGAGGAGGATCAGGAGCAGGAGCGAGGAGGGAGTAGGGAGGAGCAGCAGCAGCAGGTAGCGTGGCGGGGGAGGGAGAGGAGTCGGAGGAGTACAGGAGCAGGGCACTTGTCGTACCCAGGCTCACCGCCGAGCCCTTTCCAGAAAGCATATCAATTAGGAAAGTGCGGCTTGTATAAACCGTCGTCGAATTTCAAATACACCAGTGCACCGAGTACGCTCTCGATTGGAACCAAAAACAGCACATCTAGCTTTCTCCACGTGGCTGTCCCAGGAACCAACTCGCACAAATTGACAAGAGCGCCAAACCCGTGCAGAATGCCAGCTTCGCCAGATACGAAGCCGACTGCAACCCCGCACTGCACAAGATTGCCGCGCTTCCACCACAGAAGATCATTGTTTAGAAAACGACCTCGGGGTGTGCTGGTGCCTAAGGACCAGCGGGTGATTGTTGCGTGGACGCCACCCCCTAAGTCTAGCACTCTGTGCGTCCTGCGCACTGGGTCTAGCAGGTAGCACCTGTGAAAAACATGTCCCTGGGCGAAGCTATTCACCATTCGGCGGAGCTCCGTTGCCAGGGCTGTCGAACAGGCAGCCCTGTACGAAAACGTCATGGTCTTTTTGAAGGTTCTGTGCTTTCGCTCCGTTGAGAAACAAGACAACAGAATTCCAACATCCACCCATGATTGCAACGCGTGCAGCGTAAAATGCAATTTCGGTTTCCGACACTCTGGGTACAATCGTGCATAAAGCTTGGCATACTCGTAATATGCCTCAATGGTCGACCTAGCGTCCTCAAGGTCGCCACGCTCCAACGCATCGAAAATCGCACACTGCATTTTTAAAATCAGAAGGTGGTCGCTCAAAACCTCGTCGTCGTCCTCGACCACCTCCTCCATGAACATTGTCAACACCACTGTTGCTGAGAGGACTTCTGATGCGAATGCTCTGATGTGCTTGTTCACTCCTTTCACGTACCTTTCCTGGAAGAACATCTTGGGTAGTTGCTGGTGCGACCGAGGGAGCTTCGCACACTTTGCCCATTCGTCAAGGACCTCCAACGTGAACTCAGCGCTCGCCTCAAGCAGCGCCCTGAGCACGCGGTTGAGCACGAACTGGCCAATGCCCCCTGAGGCGGCGAGGCAATGCATCCAATCCAGGTACAGGCATGATGGAGGTTTGGTGATCTCTATCAATTCTCTGTCCCACAGCAGCGCGTCGGGGTCATACCTAACGCCGAGGTGTTGCGAATCGAGCTTGAGCTCCGCATTGGCCCCCGCTGCAGCGAGGCCCGACAAATGATCCACGATATCCTTTAGCTCAGCGTTCGTCCTGGGTTGAATCTTCTCGTAAGAGGGGCTCCAGATATGAAGCACGTCGGGGGAGTCGTCGAAATACTCGCACCTGCCCACGACATTCCGACACCTCGGGCAAGGCACGCTACCAGCGGCACCCTTGAAACTGAACGCGTTCACGTGAGCTTCGAAATCTGCCAGAAACATTCCGAAGCGTGCTTTCAGAAGCAGCCGAGTTCCATTTAGCATCACCCTGATCCCAACTGTATCTAGACCCCAGCTTTTTTGCGTGCCAAAAAACGTTGACACGATGAACTTCATCAACATAGACTCCGACAGCCCTGCTTGCTTCATATCATGTTTCCTCACGTACGCAAAAGTGGTCCACCCTTCTGACCGAGAGCGGTACCACGAGGGGTACTCAAGTATTGTCCAGTACACGCAGTCAGCGCTCCTCCCCGCGTCTGGCCGCTTGTCGTTGCCAGGTGTGGCCTTGTCAAAGTAAACGCCTATCCGAAGATATCCCTCAACCGAGCCATGTGTGCAGTCTGACAACAATGAGCTAAACCCAGGGAAAGTCTCTGCCGCATGGAAAAGCCATGCCTGTGGCGATATGTATTCGATCTCGATGGGGCCTTTTTTCCCCTGTGCCACATCTCGTTGAATAAGCGTGCCGTAGGGTGTCTCCGTCGCCCCAAGTGAATGCAACTCCTGCGATCGCAGCGCTTGCAAGTGGCTCACAGAGAAAGTCCGAAGCCCCTGCACTGCCCGCGCGCGCCTGGAAGACTCCAGGACGCCGCGCGAGGCAACGTTCGCATCCAGAAGTGCGCTGGACAAGTCTCTGAGGCCTGGGCCGTCTATGACGGCTCGCGCCATTCTTTGAGCCAGAACGACTACGGAAAGGACACGGGGCTGGAGGCGGGGCACGAAGCCAACACATCAAAATAAACCAGGCTAAACAATCGTTTTCGGACGTCCGAATGATGCGAGGAACGGCATTGCAGCATCGTGGAAGGACGGGAGGGTGCATTGCAGCATCGGTAGTACATTTGATCGTGTATTGCAACATCGTCATATGACGGGAGGGCGCATTGCAGCATCACTCGCGGACGGGAGGGTGTATTGTAGCATTTGTTTATGACGCGGTGTGCATTGCAGCATCGGCATAATGCAGGGGGCGTTTTACAGCGCGGTTCTAAGGCGGGAGGGCGTATTTCAGCGCCGTTAGCGGACGGGAGAGTGTATTGCCGCATCGCTGATGCACTTTGAATATTGAATAGGCTTCCTTAGCCCTCCTCCTCCTCCTCCTTCCCCCTCCTCTTCCTCCTCCTCCTCCTCGGTTTCTTTCAAACTGCCCTCCCTCCCCCCGTGATCTGCTTCTCGCCCCCTCCCTATCTATGGGGGCGGCATTTCCACGTTTCAACTCGGTGCTAGCGCATGCTCCACTGCGATCCGAAAGCGACGCCGCAGCGCAGGCCAACCCACAATCCTGAACTCGCACGCGCAATGGATGTATATCATCCAATCCTACAGAAAAAAACAAACTGCTTGGCCCGAGCAGCTGAGAGACGAGGACGAGCCAGCCTAGCGGCGGTAGCGCGCGCGCTCCTCGTACTTACCAGGGTTCCTGTTGATGTCCTTCACCAGGGTGACCAATTTCGTCCACTGCGCCTTCATGGTAGCCTGGTTCGCGCCCCAAGGGAACGCCCAGTCGTCGCGGCGCCCCTCGCCTGGCTTCACCCTCCAGGTGCGCGCCCGCGTCATCGTGTAGATGGTCACGCAGCCATGGTAGCGGGGCGGGCTCGACTGCTTCGCCGAGAACTGAAGCTCGTGGTTGATGGTGCCCTTCCCCTTGGGCGAGGGCGTGCACTTGGGCTGGGACTGGCTACTGGCCTTAACCTTGGGAGAGTTCTTCGCCTTGGCCTTAGCCTTTGCTTTAGATTTGCCCGCGCGCTTCATCGCCGCCTTCTGGGTGGGATCCTCCATGTCATCAACCTCGCCCTCGTCATCAGTCCCTCCCTCACCAGGCTCGCGATCGTCGCGGTCTGCGGCCGCGGGCCTCTTCGTCGCCAAGTGGTTCTTGATCTTCTGCGTCAGGTCCTTCAGCTTCGACTCCTTGTCACCCTCTGCTGCGGCTGGTGCGGCACCCGCCTCGGCAGCAGGCGGCCCCGAAGGAAGTGGCTCTTGAGCACGCGGGCGGCCCTCGGCAGGTGGCCCCGAAGCAGGCAGCTCCGACGCGGGCGCCGCGGGCGCCGCATGCGCGGGATGCGGCGCGTGCCCCTGCTGGGGACAGCCCACCTGCTGCTGCGAACTGGCACCGTATGGCTGCGAATGGGCACCATGCACTGGATAGCCAGCCGATGGAGTGGGCGTCGACTGGCGCTCGGGGCCGCCATAGGCTGAGCCGTACCAGGGCAGCGCGGGCTGAGGCTGTGGTTGCCACTCATGGTGCGGCCAGCCCGATGGCCCTGGGAGCGCAAGCTGGCGCCCCTGGGCAGGTGGCGGCTCGGACCCGAAGATGCTCCTCATGGGGTTACCCGCCGACCTCGACGACGAGCCGCGCTTGCGCTCGACCCCAGTATGAGTGTCCCTGCAGGGGCCACTCAGCATCCCAACCTGCACCTCGTCGAGCTTCGACGGGACGGGGGCCTCGAAGGCGTAGCACGCATCGTACAGCGCAGGGTTCTCGGTCTTGAACGTCTCCATGCAGTTGGGGTAGGTGATCGGGCCCTTATCGACCGAAGATGCCCCTCTGCGGACGAACTCCTTCAGGTCCATGGTGTGGTTGTAGGCCTCCTGCGTCTGCAACGGCGCATGCTTGAAGAGGGCCAGGCTCATCGCGTGCGAGTAGCTGCGCTCATTGGCCTTCACAAGGCGAAGGCGGATCATGGCGCCAGCCATGTGGTAGAGTTTCACCTTGGGCGGAGCGTCAGATTCGAATGCCGCCCAGTCCGAAGCCTTCAGGTAGATCTGGAGGCTGAGTGCGACCTGCTTCGGCGCCTGGGGGGCGGCATGGCCACTGCCTTGCATATTCGTCCTGGACTCGATGGCATCCCTGATCCTCGCCTTATCGCCGTCCGAGAAGTGGTTGCATTGATTGACCATCTGGGCGACCACAGTGCTCTCCTCGACGCCCAAGGAGGTCAAACCAATCTGGCCAACGATGCCCTCGGTGGCCTTCTTCGCGACTGGCTCCATGGCCTGGCCCCCATCTGCCATGCACGCCATGTACTCCAGCCGAGCACGAACGAAACGCACGATCGGGGCGGTCGGAGGAGCCGCCATCCTGGTTGGCGAAGAGGTCCCGACGGCCACCGATCACTCAGAGCTTGAGCCCAACCAGCTTTGGAACAGAGGGAGGGGGCCCAAGGGGCGGCGTGCAACTGCACGCCGCTTGCACGCGACGTGCGGCCTCGGCCTGGGTGCCCCAGATCACTTGCACGACTTGCACGCGAGACACCCCCCACATCCAGCGTGCAAGTGCACGTCCGCCCTTGCACGGGGCCCCACTTGCACGCACTTGCACGCACTTGCACGCGACTTGCACGCTGGGAGGTAGCGGGATGAGGAGGTGGGGGATGGGGGCGGATAAGAGGAGGAGGGGATGGTAGGGATACCTATGCGCCCCTACCCCACTGATGGCAGGGATACCTATGCGCCCTCACCCCGCCGAGGTACCGCCGATGAGGAGGATCTTATGGGCCTCCGAGAGGCTTCTCGTCGCCACGGCTGGGTTCCCCTCAAGGTTCTGGTGAGAACGCACCCCAGGATATCCTGGTCAGAACGCGCCCCTGGATGTTTTTATGTATCTTTTTTTTTCCGTTTGGCTTGCGGCCACGGAACATATCGAGATCCCCCTCCTCCTCCTCCTCCGCCTCCTTGTGTTTTTCCTTGGCCCTAAAGGGCCTTACGGCCAGGGGAAAATGCCGCTACTCCTCCACCTCCTCCACCTCCTCCTCCACCTCCTCCTCCTCCTCTACCTAGGCCAGCGGAGATTTGGCTTGGCCCTAAGGGGCCATGAGGGGCCGCGGAAGGCCCCTTAAGGGGCCTCAGAAAAGGCCAGCTGGTTTATGCCTTGGCCCTAAGTGGCCTTACGGCCACGAAAAAAATGCCCGCCCCCACATTTCCCTTCCCCTCCCCTTCCCCACCCCTCTGTCTCCCGCAGCAGGCGGGGGCACGGGGCCTGCGCAGTGAAGATCGAGTCGACGTATCCTCCTCCTCCTCCTCCTCCTCCTCTTCCTCCTCCTCCTCCTTCTTCTCCTCCTCCTCCTCTTCCTCCTCCTCCTCGTCCCCCATCCTCCATCGTCCTCCTCTCCTCCTCCTCATCGTCCTCCTCCTCCGCCTCCTCACCCTCCCCCTCCTCCTCCGCTCCCCCATCCTTCTCCTCCTCCTCCTCCTCCTCCTCCTCCCTCCTCCTCCTCCTCCGCCCTCATCGCTTCCAACGACGACGACGACGACGACGACGACGACGACGACGACGACGACGACGACGACGACGACGACGAGGGGGGCCAGGCGCGGTCCCAGGTCCCACGAGGAGTCCAGGATCCAGGGCCCGAGGGATCTCCAGGACGAGGACCCAGGTACCAGGACCCAGAACCCGAGGAGTCCAGGAGGAGGAGGAGGAGGAGGAGGACGACGACGACGACGACGAAGCGCGGGCTTTCCCCGAGCTGGGGCAGGGGGAGCAGGCTTTTCCCTGAGCCCTGGAGCAGGGGGAGGGGGAGGAGGTTCGACCTCCTGGCGCCGGCCCCCGGCTTGCTCCGCGGCCCCCGCGCGCGCCCCGCTCCCTCTTCATCCCCCTCCTCCTTCACCGCCTCGCCCTCCTCGCTCTCCTCGTCGTCGCCCTCTTCCCCCATCCCTTTATCGGTACCACTCGTTGCAAACTAAATATTTGATCTTGCTTCGCAATCGTTCCGATTTCGAATCCGAATATTTCCCCTTCCCCTCCTCCCCTTCCTCCTCCTCCCCCATCCTCTTCTTTTTGTGCGGTAGCTCAGGGGGCACATGAGTATCCCTGACATCCCCCCTTTCTCTTCCGACCACGTCTTCCTCCTCTTCCTCCTCCTCCTCCTCCTCCTCCCCCCCCTAGCCTCTAATCTTGCGCCCCTCAGTCCGAGTCCGAATCGGTCGCCTCGGTTTTCTGCTGCTTCGCTGTCGAAACGTCGTCCCTCTTCTTCTTCTTCTTCTTCTTCTTATCTTTCTTCTCCCTGAGCCTCCTCATCTCATCCTCCAGATCCTTCACCTGCTGCAGGGCGCTGTCCCTCTCGTCCTCGAGCTTTGCTGCTTCGACGCCCCGCTCGAATAACCAGCGCTCTAAGTTCTGGATCCGAAGGTGCTGATCGTCCACAGCCTGCGCTTACCCTCTCCTCATCTCTCCTCGCCATCCCTGCCCTCGTCCCTTCCATCCATCCCAACCCTTCCTATCCCTCCTATCCCGTCTGCCTGATGAAGAGCACCCAGAGCGTCGTAGACGGGGCCCGACGGCGCGGCCATCGCGGGGGCGCGGGGGGTCTCCCGATAAAGTGCACGGGGTCTCGTGGAGAAAGGGCTCGGGACTCGGACGGGGGAACTGATGAGGGGGGAGAAGGGGAGGAGGGCGAACGACGACGACGGGGAAGGGGACGAGGAGGAGGAAAGAGGAAGGCGAGGAGGGTATAGGATGTGACCCCTGCAAAACTCAAGACGGATGCTCGGGCACCTCCTTGGACTTATGAGGAGGCGACTTGGGATTGGCATATACAATGTTAGTTACACGCATATGACTTATATGCCATAGAGAACCACCATATGCGAAGAGCGAGCCACCAGATGCGAACAGAGAACCACCAGACGCGAACTGAGAACCACCAGACGCGAACAGATAACCACCATATGCGAACAGAGAGCCGCCAGATGCGAACAGAGAATCGCCAGATGCGAACAGAGAGCCACCAGATGCGAACAGAGAACCACCAGATCCCGACGCATTCCCTTTTCACGCTCTCTATTGCCGTCGTCGGTCAGACTGCACTGCGAGGCATCTCTCAGGCAGGGCAAGCGAAATCCCACGGGCTGCACCTGAGAAGCGAGCCTACACCCCTAGCTGTGCACGTGTGTATAAGGTCTGTCGCGACGAACACGATATACTGAGGTACTGGCTGGGAAGCTAGCTAGACTTGAGCTGGCGGTGCACATATACACCACTACACAGGCCGTGAACGTGAGATAGAAACAGAGAGAGAGAGGCAGAGGGAGCGTGCGTTGGGTAGAGTAGAGTGCCATGTAGTGAGTAGGGTCGAGTCGAGTAGAGGGCCAAGTAGCAAGTAGTTGCACTGCGAGCGAGAGTGCTCGGGCGCATGGAAGCGCTACCGCACAGCAAAACCAAAAACAAAAAAAAGCCACAGAGACAGGTGCAAGAGATGGTTCACCCCACGACTTGCTGCAGACCGATGTCTGTCTCCAGGCGCGCGCTGTGACCGAGCTGCACATCGCGAGCCTGAGCTGGTGGCCAGCTGAGCGCGTGGCCAACGCGCACTCGCGCAGCCCTGGGGCCACGTCCATCCGTCGCTCAACGCGCCTCCTTCTCCTCCGCCTTCACCGTCTCGGCCGTCTCCTCGATGGTGTCCCCGATCCCCTGCAGCTGCATCTCCTCCTGCGCCTCGGTGCGCTGAAGCAGCAGCTTGCGGATCATCTCCTTGCAAGTCTCCTTGAGGGCCTTGATCTTCGCATTCAGGTCGCCGAGTTTGAAGTCATCTGGAGGCTCGAACCCGTCCGCGCGCACGATGTCGACCTCGGCGGCCACCGAGGCGATCTCTGCTACCGCCGTCTTGCAGCCCCTGATGACGTACGCTGGCATGAAGTCGACCTCCTTGCGCTTCGTAGCGTCTTCAAGGTTCATCATCAGCGTCTCCTCCTGCTTCGCCAAAAACAGCGTTGCCTTTTCAAGCGTCGTCTTCTGGGCAGCCGTCACCGTCTTCTTCCTCCTTGGGGGCACGGGCTTCTCGGGAACGCCACCCTCGCCAGCGGGGTCAGCCGCAGCAGCGCCCTCGGCCCCCGCTGCGCCTCCAGGAGCTCCTCCACTGGTCGGGGCGGCGGCCTTGACCGCCCTCGTCTTCTTGAGCGTGCGCTCGGACTGGATGTCGAGCTCAGACTTCCTCTCCCTCGCGTCCGTCTTCTCGCGGGTCCTGGAGTACGAGACGTCCTCATACATCACCCTGTTGGTAATGCTGCAGGTGAACGAGTCGCTCTTGTCGATGATGGCCTTGGCCACGTCGGGCTTGTTCCAGTACTTGTCCCAAACGTCCTGCTCGTCCATGTAGTTCCCATTGCCCCTGCGAGTCTCCGACTCGCGCTGTGACCTCACCTCCGACGACCTCGTCTGCAAGATCGCCTGCAACTGCGTGGGATCATCGCGGTGCGTCGTAACGAACTGCTTCTTCTCCTCGTCCGTGTACGAGTTCCAGGCCAGCTTGAGAGTCGGCTCCTCCGAAAACCAGCGGTCCCTCTTGCCGCGGAAGCTGTTGCAGTCGGTGCAGCGCCTCATCTTCTCGCCGCTCTTCTTCGTGTACGCCACCGAACCGTTGACCTGGCGGGACAGGGCAAACAACAATATGCAATGCATATGTATATGTATGTGAACATGTATATATACATATATATATATATATGTAAGCCTATGTGCGTCATATGTATACACGCACGTATTTATATTTATACACATACTTATATATAGGGGAGGGTGGTTGGACATTGCTATGAAAAAGGAAACGACACAGGACGAGGACGAGATTGAGCAAGATGAGTAGGAGGAGAAGGGTTTGATGAGGACGATGAGGGCGAGAAAAATGAGCGGGACGACGACGACGATGACGGAGGACGAGGATGATACCGACCAGGAGCAGTAACGGGAGGAGGGATGTATGGCGACGAAAAAGACATGGAGAAAGAGAGGCATTCCAACCCTGTCGACCTTTTCCTCTCCGCATTCGATGCACGTGAACTCGAAGGTCGGGCACGCGACGACGGTGGCCGAGTCCGCCATCCTGACAGCACCGCTCCGCACGTGTGTCGCACGAGGACCACGTAGGACGACTTGCACCACAACGGCTTTGGAGGATGAGGAGGCCTGCTGATGTCTGGGCGATATTCGGCACCCCTCCGCGTACGGCTTTTTCCACACAGGATTCCGTTGTGTTGGGTATTGATGTGTGCGTGTGTGTGTGTTTTGCACATCCGATTGTTTTCGGTCCTTTCACAAATGTTGCTCCCGCTGCAGCGTCGCAAATCGCAACAGCAGCGTCACCGACACCAATGCACAACAACACAACAACACAACAATATCACAACGATAACACACAACGACACACATCAACACACAACGCACAACACCACGCACGAGCACACAGCAACAACCCGACAACAGCCCCCGAACGATGATATACCCCAAATCTTGCCCCATGTTAGTTTATGTTAATTTTTGTTAATTTTCACAACTCAACATAAATGCCCCGTAATTTGTTTTATAATTTGGCACAATTCCACAGCTGCAAACTAAGTTGGGTTCTGTAACTCGTTTATGACACGGTTGTAAGCTTTATAACGAGTTGTAAAACCAATCGACTTTACGACGTTTTATAACTACTATAACACACTTATAGATACATTGTCATACTGTTATGAATGGGTTGCGGCGTACTTATAACTACTTTACAAAACGCACAAAGGCAACAATATACAAAGCAGAGGAGCCCAGAGCGGCCTCTGGCACCGTTTCCGCACAGATCCGGTGGATCCGGTGGATCCGCCGACGAATCCCAAACCGGCGCCCTCGCTTGAGACATCCTCACAAAACCGGCCCCGGGGGAGGTGCCCAGAGGAGCCCAGAGCGGCCTCCGGCACCGTTTCCGGACAGATCCGCTGGATCCGCCGACGAATCCCAAACCGGCGCCCTCGCTTGAGACATCCTCACAAAACCGCCCCGGGGGAGGTGCCCAGAGGAGCCCAGAGCGGCCTCCGGCACCGTTTCCGGACAGATCCGGTGGATCCGGTGGATCCGCCGACGAATCCCAAACCGGCGCCCTCGCTTGAGACATCCTCACAAAACCGGCCCCGGGGGAGGTGCCCAGAGGAGCCCAGAGCGGCCTCCGGCACCGTTTCCGGACAGATCCGCTGGATCCGGTGATCCGACGAATCCCAAACCGGCGCCCTCGCTTGAGACATCCTCACAAAACCGGCCCCGGGGGAGGTGCCCAGAGGAGCCCAGAGCGGCCTCCGGCACCGTTTCCGGACAGATCCGGTGGATCCGGTGGATCCGCCGACGAATCCCAAACCGGCGCCCTCGCTTGAGACATCCTCACAAAACCGGCCCCGGGGGAGGTGCCCAGAGGAGCCCAGAGCGGCCTCCGGCACCGTTTCCGGACAGATCCGCTGGATCCGGTGGATCCGCCGACGAATCCCAAACCGGCCCCGGGGGAGGTGCCCATGGAGCCCAGAGCGGCCTCCGGCACCGTTTCCGGACAGATCCGCTGGATCCGGTGGATCCGCCGACGAATCCCAAACCGGCGCCCTCGCTTGAGACATCCTCACAAAACCGGCCCCGGGGGAGGTGCCCAGAGGAGCCCAGAGCGGCCTCCGGCACCGTTTCCGGACAGATCCGGACAGATCCGGTGGATCCGCGCCCCGGGGGAGGTGCCCAGAGGAGGAATGAGGAGGAGGAGGAGGAGGAGGAGGAGGAGGAGGAGGAGGAGGAGGAGGAAGATGATGGAGCTGTGGGGTGGAGGAGGACAGACGGAGGCAAGAGAAGGATGGAGGAGGAGGAGGAGGAGGAGGAGGAGGAGGAGGAACCTCATCCTCACCCTCGCCAACAAGCGCACGCACCTTCTTCTATATACAGAAATTCCCGATCAACCGCAGAGCGGCCGGCTAGTTATGTTGTCATCCGTTTCGTATCGGATAGGTCCCCCCCTTACCTCAATGCTTGGCTGGCGCATGCTCTTTGCCCTGAGGGCACACTGTCTTTTGCTTCACCTTTCGCGCCCGTTCGTTTTTCTGCTTAGCCTGCCAGGCCAACTTTGTTTGTCGCTGGCCGAAGTCGGCCTTGTGTTGTTTCTCACACGAGCGCTTCAGGCCCTGACCTATAGTTCGGGCAACGTTAGACGCAAGAAAGTAAACAAGGAGGGGAAGGAGCGACCAGGAGTGAGGAGGGGCAAGGAGAAGGACGACGACGGCTGACGGCGACGCCCGGCGCATGTCGGCAGGCGCCCGCACTCGGTGGCCCCCCTGTCGGCCTCGGCGGGCCGGGCAGCGTCGCGAAGCTGAACAGGAATCAGGGCGGACGCCAGCCAGCCAAGGCGCGGTTAGCTGGTCGCCGTGAATCGTCACGATCAGGGTGGGCGCAGGAAGAGTGGGGAGAACTGAGGATGCATGCAGTGTTGTCCTGGCCAACAAGTGCTAGATCAAGTGCTGGTGCTCCAGGGAGAACGGTGCGGTGTGAAGATCGACGTGTTGCTGGGGGGCAGTGGTGAGTTGGCGTGTGTAGTGAGAGACGTATCAAGCGGAGGCCAGGTTATGGAATTGGGCAAACCGAAAATTTAGAGAAATCATCTGTCCACGTGCCAGCCCGCTCGTTTTCTTTAGGCCCCCCGTCGGAAGCCGAACCAAACAATGTCAAGGGACATGTGGGCGGTCTAGATTTGGTTCTGGAATTGAATCGAAGATCTTGGGCCATATCCAAATCCATACCGTCCGTCAGAGAAACCATCTCATTCGATAACTCGTTTTGCTGGAACTCACCACAGCCCCTGCAACCATTCCGCCGATGCTGCTGATTATCCTCCCCACCGTCCTCCTCTTTTTTTCCAATTTCTCCTCCGTAACAGCTGCTCGTGGCCAGCGCGCTCTTGCGGTCCAGAGGACTTCGCCGTCACGCTCGCGATCGATTCTCATGGGTTCGCATCAAGCTGTCGTCCCCTGAGACTTGCGCCGCTGGGGCGCTGTGTTGCGTAGCGCGTGGAGCATGGAACCGCTGGGACGGCAGCTTTCTCCTCGAGAAGAAAAACAACCGGTTGCCGTGGGCATGCCCGCGGATCCTGCCTCTCCCTTCTGGACTCTTTTCTGGACCTTCGGGCCCAGGTTTGGGATTGGAGGGTTGGGCAGTATCCCGTGGCACGCTCATGCTGGCTTTTGATGGCTTGTCCGCCTACCATGTCCATTCCATTCCTCCTCGTCGTGCCCCCTCCTTGTCGTCGCGTTCCTCCTGCCCGCGCCGTCCACCTCCTGCTCGCCCCCATCGCCGCCTTCCTGCCAGCCGCCCGTGGTCTTACCAGCCTGAGACACATCCTTGTCCCTATGATTGGCATCACCTGATCTCGACGCCGATCTGAAGGATTCCCTCGGTTCCCGATGGCGCATCCCTGAGATTGTCGTCGCCTTGGGGCCTGGTCAATCTCGGGGACAGGGATAACGCCGAAGCTGGCTGCGGTCGTCCCCCGCTCCTGCTTCTCGGCGTCCGTGGTCGTCCTCCTTCCCGTCGCCGCCCTCCTCCTCTTGCCGGTGATGCTGCTTGATGCTCGAGCGGCCGCCGGGGGCGGCGGGCGGGGCGGGTGGGGCTTCCCCGCCCGCCGCTCACTCCCCCATCCCTGTCGAATCCTTACATCGCGCCAGAGTGCGGACCACTCTAGATTCGGGAGGGGAGGTGGTTTTCGGGCCGATCCTTCGATCTTGGTCGGGGAACCTGTTCGTGGCCGAGTTTCTTCAAAGGTTGCACGCCAGGGTACTCGTCTTCCAGAACTTGGGCGAGCCGTCCCTGATGCGGATGGGTAGCGCTGCGAGCCCGCCGAACTCCACCGCCACTTCCCTCAAGTGCGTCAGCCAAACATCCCACTCTTTCACTGTCTCGATGGCTATGCGCCTAGCGGAGGCGGCTCGCGGTGGCCAGAAAGGCCCCTTCGCTCCTAATGCAGCGTCCCTCATTGTCAAAGCCAGCGTTGAGGATGGGCCCTTTTCGCAAGAGCACCTTGCATCCTTCGGCTCTGGCCATCATTATCGCGTTTTCGGCTTTTGGCGCGTGTTTGGTTCCCTTCGTCGTGTTCCAAGGGTCTTGCATCCTTGAACTATATCCTCATGGCTAATTTTGACTGTACCTCCTTCTCTGGCAGGGCCGCTATTTTGCCTAGACTCCTCCTTTCATCAACCTCCTTCTTCAAGTCTTCCCTCCCCCCCCCTCCTCTCCCTCTGGGGCTCGGCGCGGTGGAGCCGCGTCGGCATCGGCAGCGCCCCTGGCGGAGCCAGGGGGCCAGCTGCTGGCCGACGAGGCTGGCACGGCCCAGATTCACCCGAAGCGAAAGTCAAGAAACGGTCACCCGCTGCCACCGGTTGCCCGGGGTCCGGCCCCTGGGCAGCGCCTCACGGGTGTCTCGCGGAAGGCTCCCAGACTTGTGCGTTTGGCTTCGCTCCCTCTGGACGCCCCCTTGGGGCCGTCTTCAGGACCTCTTGGGCCGCACCGGGGGCACAGCTGGCCGCCTTGGGGCCGTCTTGCCCCTCGGCCGCGACAGGCACGCAGCTTCTCGCTCGCCATTCGTCGTCGCTCCGCTCGCGCCCTCCGCCCGCCGCGAACCGCCCTCCTCCTCCTCCTCCTCCTCCGAAAGCTCGTCTACCTGGTACGTGGTCTCCTCTTCCTCCGTCTGCCTGGCCCGCAAGGTGGTACAGGGGAGCGGCCCCTGACAAATGGACAAGCATCTGGGGACGCAGAACACCCCGCCCTGACGTTGCTGCAGTGCTGGCTCTCGGTGGCGCTCCTCCTCCGGTTTCCTTGCCTTTCGCCTTTCGTCGTCGCCCCTCTCGCCCTTCGTCGTCTTCGTGGCCGCCTCGCCCGCGCCGGCGGCTGCGCGTGTGCAAGGCCCTCGACCCCAAGAAGCGCAGCGCGCGGCGCGCCAAGGGCGCCCCGCCGGCGCCCCTGGACTACCACCCTCCCGCGGCGGCTTACCCGGCGCCCGGGGCGGGGAGGTCGAGCGTCGGCAACGTTGGGGCGGGGGGATAGGCTCAGGGGGGGGCGACAGGTTCGAGGTTCGAGGGCATTTTCGCTGGTTTTCGGCGGTTTTGAGGTCGAGTGGGGGCAACGTTGGGGGGGGGGAAGGCTCAGAAGGGAGGTGACAGATTCGAGATTTGAGGCTTTCGGCTCGTTTTCGCTTGTTTTCGGCGGCTGGGAAGTCGAGAGAGGCAGCGTGGGGAAGGGTTGGATAAGGGGGGACAGGACATGTTGGAGGTTCGAGGGCATTTTCGTTGGTTTTCGGCGGCTCTGAGGTCGAGTGGAGGCAACGTTGGGGGGGATAGGCTAGGGGGGGCGACAGGTTCGAGGTTAGAGATTTGGACTCGTTGCCCAGTTTCGTTTGTGTTCGGCGGCTGGGAAGTCGAGAGAGGCATCGTGGGAGGGGGAAGCTCGAGGAGGGGGCGACAGGTTAGGTTCGAGGGCATTTTCGTTGGTTTTCGGCGGCTTTTAGGCCAAGCGGAGGCAACGTTGGGGGGTATAGGTTGGGGGGGGCGACAGGTTCGAGCTTCGAGGTTCTCGCCCATGTTCGTTGGTTGTCGGTGGTTTTCCAGCCTCATGGCGCTCTCCAGCAGCTGCGCCTCGCCGAGAGCGTTCCCGGGGTGCCCAGATCGTCCCGAACGGCCGCCGAAGACCCGAGCTATGGCCCGAAATTTCAGGGTCGGGGATAGGTTCAAGCAGGGGAATACATCGACCCCCAGTCGCCAAGTGATCGCCAACTGATAGCCCACCCCGCCCAGGAACGTGCGGATTCGCCATCGGGAGCCCATCGCCGACCTATCGGCGACCGTATCGCCGAGTCTGGCTCGTTGCTCCCCCCTTGAGCTGGTCCCATGCCCATCGTTGCCCCTCAGTCGTGCAGACAGCGGAAGCAGCAGCAGGAGAAGAACGAGGAGGGGGAGAACAGATCAGTGAGTGTGGGGATGTGTAGAGTGTGGCGTGCTGACGTTTTCTTGGCACTTGCATGCGGAAGGTGGGGGGGAGGAGGGGGAGGTGTCGAGGAAGGCGCAGGAGGGTGAGGGGGGCTGGGAGGGCGAGGCGAGGAGCATGATGGTGGTGAAGGTGGCGAGTGAAGGGACGAAAGGAGAAGAGGAGGAGGAGGAGGAGGAGGGAGGGGAGGAAAAGGATGAAGAGGATGAGAGGAAGAGGAAAGGGAGGAGGCGGAGGAGGAGGGCATGGAGGAAGAAGAAGACGAGGTATAGGAGGAGGAGGAGGAGGTGGGGAAGGAGAAAGATAAAGAGGATGAGAGCAGCAGGAGGAGGAGGAAGAGGAGGAGGAGGAGGAGAAGAAAAAGGAGGAGGAGGGGGAGGAGGGAGGACCAGAGTACAATAAACCCAAGACGCATCAAGTAAGACCGCCAGACACCCTCCTGTCCCAAGGCCCCTCCTCATAGGTCCACGCAGGTTTTCCTTTCCACTGCGGGCGCCACCCCTCGAATCACGAGTGGCCAGTCGGTATGCCAGAAAGACAAGGGCGCCTGTTGTAAAGGATCCTCCCTCCGCTAGGAGGACGACCAATGTAGCCCGACCTTTGAGAAGCAGATGCCCTCCATCCGTCTAAGCGTTGCAAGATGTCAGAGTCGTGGGCGTATGCTCCGCGGAAGTCCTGCACGAGAGCCCGTCAATGAGGTCCAGGGATAGATAGCTTCATTTTGAACAGAATGCGCCTTTCGTCCGTCTAAGCGTTGTAGGATGCCAAAGTCGTGAAAGCCGTGAACACATGCTTTGCGGAAGTCTCACGCGAGAGCCCCGTTTCGAAAGAGGAGCCGGCCTCCATCTGAGTTTCAGCTGTTGCATTATAAGGAACGCCACGCCGTAGAGATCGAGGAAAGGTCGCGTGAGTGTATATAGATGTAGAATGTGGCAAGGCCAAGTGGAGACCACGATGCGGTGGTGAGTTCGTTAAGGAAGGTGCCCAGGGGGCTGCAGACCATGGAGGGTTCCTTATCTTATGAGGGCGGCATTGAAATCCATGGCCAATCCACGATTGGAGTTCCATCAGGTTCCAGACCCTGGGTTCGTTATCTAAGGGTTCTTTGTCTAATGCCCTCACCGTCGAAAGCCCCGTGACCATTCCGTGTCAGGGCGTCGTGGTCTCGGGCAAGGGCCAGTCGGACAAGAAGAAGGTGCTCACGCTCGCGGAGTGCCTCCCACCCCCGACGTCGGGGGCGCGGCCTTCGCCGGGTAGCATCGTGACGCTGAACGGCTCCACTTGGGCCAAGGAGCACACCGCCATCGAGGACCTGCTGAACGCCGGGGCCACAGCCGACGTTTTCGTGCTGCAGGAAATCCGTTTCACATCTCAGCAGGCTGAAGACTCGGCGAGGGGGTGGGGGGTCCGCAACGGGCTGCATGCTGCTTTCAGCCCCTGCCGCAGGACAGGTTCGGCAGCCCAGACAGCATCGTTTGGTGTGGCCATCTTCTCGGCGGAGCACCCACCGAAGTGTCAGCGCGGTGGCCCCACTACGCGAGGCTTGTCGCGATGAGAGTGACCACCGGCGGCCCAGACGTAGTCATGGTCAGTGCCTGCCCAGAACATGTTTCAGGGCTGCGAAGATACAACGTCGACCTGCTGGGGGGACTTGCAGTTCTTGTTTTGTGGGCTCTCGGAACCCTTCATCCTTGCCAGAACACGGAAGCCCACTTTCTCGAGAGTTCCTGGTCGCCCAGAGTTGTCGGAGGTGTGGTGGTCGTCCCCGCGCTCCCCACATGCGGCTAGCGCACGTCTCGCTACTTTATGATACCGGCGTCGCTGGCTGCCCTGAGCCCTCAGGTGGAGGCGCTGCGTCCCACGACGACCCGCCCGCGCGCGCCGGTGCGCTTGAAGTTCTGCGAGTTCGGTTCCCAGGCGAAGACGCGGGTCTTGCAGTCAGAAAAAAAGTTCGACGTCACCGCGGACGTTGGCGAGGAGGCCAGGCAGGCAGCAGACGAGGCGGCTAAAAGAGTGCGGTGGCAGGCTCCGCTGCTAGACGTTGCAGGCCGCGCCGATGAGGCCGCGCGCGAGCTCTACGAGGTTGCTGAGCTGCGCCGGGCCAAGATGTTCGGCATCGAGGAGCAGGATGCCGGGCAGAAAATCGCCAGGCGGGTCTGCATGCGCCTGGTCGACCTGGACAGAGCCGAGACCACGTGGACGGTCAGCCCGCTCACCCGCCTGTGGATATCGCTAGGCCGCCTGGCGAAGCAGCTGGCGGCTGCGGCGGCGGCAGTCTGCAGGCCGGCGGGCCACGGAGCATGCGCTCGGCACTTGTAGCGCGCCGCCCTCTCCCTTGCACGGCAGTTCGCCCTGCAGGGGCGCAGCGCGTTCAGCGGCGCGCGCGTGAACTCCGCGCCGGCAGGGGCGCAGGCGGACTCGCGGCAAGGGTTGCGGCCCTAGGAAGCCAGCGCGGCTGCGACGGCAACCCATGTCAAGGCGGACGCGGCGCGCAATGGGGAGCGGCGGGGCGAGTTTGCGGGCGAAGCCCTGGCCAGAGTAGGGCGCGGGGCCCATGCTGTCATCGAGGAGGTCAACCGCGACGGGGGCGCTTGCCCTCGGCGAGCCGCTCGCGGAAGGGCTGCCCGCGCCGCTGGTCGGGCAGCAGGCGCTGGATCGTATCTTCGCTGAATGGAAGGCTTTGCGGAGCGGGCCTGGGCGCGGTCAGACGGCGCGACCCGCTGATAGGATGGGCGCGACGGAGTTGCAGTTTTCGAGGTTGCGAAGTCGTTCCCCGCGAGCACCGCCCTCGGCTGGGGCGCCTTCCACCCGGGGCCCCCTCGCGCACCTCGGCCGCCCGTTCGCCGAACGCCTAGCCGAGGTCTCCACGGCGTGGGGGGGGGCGCCCGCGTGCTTCAGATCTCTTCGCCGGGCTAGAATTGTCTTTCTGGGCGAGCCTGCGGGCGGCGCCCGATCGGGCCGATGCGCGCGCGGCCGCGTATCTGGGGCTGCATCGGGCGACGCTGCTGCGCCAGTCGGGGGCCCGGCCGCGCGCCGCCCGAGGTCCGGGGCCAGTGCTCAGACGCGCGCTACGGCCGCGCGGCCGACCTGCGCAACCTCAACCTCGGGCTGTCGTGGGCCGCTGGCTTCGACGGCGCCTCAGTCCATTTCAACATCGGCAAGTTCTACGAGAGGATAGGGCACGACATCCTCGGGCGAGCCGCTGAGGCGCAGGGCCTCAGCGCGGGGTTGGCGCGGGCGCCGCGCGCGGCCAATTCGCGTCCGAGGCGAGCCGCGGCCGACGCTGCAGAGGGCGATGTCATCTCCGCGCATGGGGCCGCCATCGCGGGCTGCGCCTGCGCCGCCGCCATGGAGCGGCTCATGCTGCGCGACCTGCTGCTCCAGGGGCGCGCTCTGCTATTTGCCGGAAGAGTGGCGAGCGCCATCGATGGCGCCGCGGGCCACGGCGTCGGGCCCCGCGGGGCGCCGATCCTCCAAGTGGCCAAGTTCGCGGGCGGGGTGGTCGCCATGCTGGAGGACAAGAATCTCCCGCTCAACTGGAGCAAGACGAAGGCGCGGGCGTCGTCGGCCGAGCTCCAGCGGGCCGTGCTCGACCGCCCGCAGCGGGCCCCGCCGGGCGATGTCGCGGCGGGGGGGCGCCGCAGAGTGGCCATTCAAGTCGCCCGAGAGTTCGACGCGCCGAGGCAGGCGGCGCGGCTCGCCAGGATCTGCGGGCACGGCAAAGCCGCGCATCATGCGAGCGGGCCCCGCGGCCAAGGCGCCACAGGAGCCGGCCGCGCCTGGCATTCCTTGCTGGGCCCGAGCGGAGGACAGCCCGCGAGCGCCCCGCGGTTGCCGCGCCCCTGCCCAGCCCCGAAAGATTTGCGCTGCAGTCCGGGCGGGGGTGCCCCCCAGCTCGTCCGCCCCCCTCTCGGCCGCGGCGAAGCCCCTCCCCAGGGGGGCCGAGGCTTTCGACAGGCCCTGGTCGGTCCATGGCCATCGTCTCATGCAGGCGCAGGTGTTCGGGCAGGTTTTCGAAGTTCTGCTGGTTCACGCGCGCTGCTACATGCGCTGCTGGCAGCCTCGACGCGCATTTCGCGG
The DNA here is from genome assembly GCA_963575745.1 of Prorocentrum cordatum. Lineage (NCBI taxonomy): Eukaryota > Dinophyceae > Prorocentrales > Prorocentraceae > Prorocentrum > Prorocentrum cordatum. Next base: position 765,178 of record CAUYUJ010015216.1, read on the forward strand.
GCGGGCCAAGCCCCGCTCGGGGGCCGAGGTTCGCTCCGAGAGCGGTTCGAGGGCCCGGGCCCGCATTGGCAGCCGCGAAATGAATCGTTCCTGGGAGCGGCAAGCGGCAGCTCGGCGCGCCGGAACCGCCCTCGGCCCAGGCCCGCGCGCAGTGGGCGAGCGCCCTTGGCGCCGCGGCAAGCGCCCAGCCCAGTCGGCTGGCGGCCGCCCCGGGCGCCGAGGAGGCAGCGGGCTCGCCTCTCAGAGGCCTCTCCCAACCCGCCCCCGTACCTCGACGAGGGCGACGAGACGGCGGGCCCTCATCGGGCGGGCGGAGTTTTCGCATCGCACTGCGAGGAGGCGATCGAGCGGAGACGCGGGGCGGCCCAGTCCAGGGCCGAGAGAGCGGCCAGAGCGGCACGGGAGAGGCAACTCGGGCCCGTGATGTGTTTTTCCTCGGCGGGGACGCGGCGACCCGCCGCGCGCTCGGGCCGCCGGCTCGCGCGTTGACTGGCGGGGGGGTGGCGACCCGCCGAGAGCGCAGGGGCAACCGGCGCAAGGTCTTGGGACGCACGCAAGTCTTTGGACGCGGAGAGATAGAACGCCCTCGCCGTCCTGGAAAGAACTCGCCATTCATTCGCGCAGCTACGAAACATTTGGAAGCGGGGCACGCGCGGCGCCAGGGCGATTACATGTTTGCGAACGGGATTTCTTTGCGCGCGCGTAGATAGGGCCGGGAACATAACATCCCCCCTCGGGCCTCGGCGGGGCAGAGGGGGGTGGGGCCGCGAGGGATGTGCTCGGAGTTGCGAGAGTAGAACCGGCAACATTTTGTCTTACATATGGGCTCAAACTTTTATCCAGACGGCCTCCTCTCCCACTCGCGCGGCGCGAAGCTCTCGCGGTTCGCAGCGCGCGTGCAGGGGGCCTCGCTGGCGCGGGAGGAGGCCGCGGAGAATTGGGTGGGCTTCGCCGGCCAGGAGTTCTCAGCCCACTACTTGGACGAGAAGAGCTTCGAGGAAGCTGAGGAGGCGGAGTGCATGGGGCCCTCTAGTGAACAGGAGACTGAGGTCCCCCCGCCGATGCAACCGCAGCGATGGAGCAGAGTGTATTATCGACCAAGGGTCGACGACAAGAAAGGCCTCATTATGTTATTAATGACGAGGTTCACGACGACGTCAGGCGAGCGCCGCTGGGCGGCCATCGACCCGACGGGCAGGCCCCAGGTCATCGACCTGGCAGTGACGGCGAAGTTTGGCCCACCAAGTCCGCAGGCGTGGACCGCGGGGTTTTCCCGGGCACGTCGGCTCGCGAGGCGGCCATCGCGGTGGAGGCGGCGGATCGAGTGATGGCATCGGGAAGCATGGCGACGACTGCCGCGATCACCCGCGACTTCAGTCGGAAGAGCCTGCCCGGCAAGAAGACCCCTCGTCGTCACCTCGTGGCGCGGCTGGCGAAGATAGCGAACAACGTCGCGGGCGACGCGTGGGCTCGACGGAGCCTGGTAGGCTTCGCTGGATCCACCTTCGCGTCGCGGCGTGCGCGCGCCTGCTTCAAAGCGGTGGCGCGGGCGAAGTGGGCGCATAACAGTGCCGAGGAGACGGTGGAGACGGTGGAGGGCCTCAGGGAGGAGTACAAGCAGTTGTCGGATATCCACGAGTCGGGAGTGCTGGAGCCGCTGCACAAGTCCGTGGGCATCGTGTTCGTGATTGGCGTCGCGGGCTCGCGCTGCCGCGGGCGGCGTTCGCGGCGCTCGGATCGGACCGAGGAGATTGAGACAGGGTCTTCGTTGCAGCGGATGCTGCCCCTGGGAGCCCTCCGCCAAATTCCTTTGGCACTTCGACACCTCGCGACGATGGCGTCGCGATGTCCGACGGCGAGGGGGAGGGGTCCGTGGAGCTCGAGCTGATCAGGCAGCTGAGCGCAGTCGCGGACTGGCTGGCAGCGCTGGAGCCCAAGAGCGCGGCTTCGCCATCAGCGGTGCCGGCAGCGGTGGAGTCTCCGCAAGCCGTTGGGAGTTCTCAGTGGCAGCGTGGAGCTCGGCGAGGGTTCTCAGCACGACCAGATGATGTCTCGCCCCCGCGACCGCTCGGACCGGCGCAAGGAGATCGCGCAGAGCGGCAGCTTGGCAGCGACGGCAGGATCACCGGCGGCAGCGCCCGAGGCGTTGGTCCAGCATCCCGAGGTGGAGGCCCCGGCGCGAGGCTTGGACGACTCGTTCAAAGACATGCGTGCGATGGCCAAGGAGAGATTGAACGCGTTATCCCCATGCGTGAGCTGGACGATCCCAGGCGGCATCAAGACCAGGATCGCCCCCTCGATGGCGGCGGGGCCGCGCAGGATCGGGTCGACCGCCGCGTGGGCCATCCGCGAGATGATTCGCCTCCAGCAGCTGAACGGCAACCTGGCGGCGGAGGAGATGCTGCCGGTTGGCACGATGATCGACAGATCCATGATCGAGGCGCCAGCGGAGGACTGGATCAACTATAAGACGACCGAGCTCGCCGTGCGGAGGATGCACGGGATCGAGCGGGCGTTCGAGAACGCGAAGCAGAGGGCGACTGGATGCCCCCAAATGGCGCCTAGCAGGGGTGGAAGTCGAGAGTCAACTGCGCCGCGCTGGAGGAGCTCGACGCAAGCAAAAGCGATCAGGAGGACCTGCTCATCGACGGGGTGGAGAAGGGGCTTCGGGGGAGGCTGGCCCACCGCGCCCTGCTGGCAAAGTCCCTCGAGAAGCTGATCGACCTCAGGAACGCGGCCCCCAATGCAGACGAGTAGCAAGCGACCGGATGCTGAAGTTCAGGCGCCGGGCCCAGGCAGGGCGCGTGCTTGCCGCTGCCGCGGCCTTGGCAGCGGCTCACTTCACCTACGTGCGCAGTAGCGTATTTTCAAATTTTCATCCTGCTGAGAGTTCTGTGCGAGTTCGCGTCCGATGCTCGAATCAGGGGCCCGCTGGGGGTGCTGCCGCCCCTCAGCCAACCCGAGCCTACGGCGTCGGCTTCGGGGCGATCGAGGTCTCGGACGGCCCAGGAGAAGGCGATCAGAGGCAGGGCGAACGCGGCTGCGAGGACCTTGGCGGCGTTGACGACTGGTTGCTACGACCGACTTCGAGACGCTGCATGGGCCAGCGCGAAGGAGTGAGCGATGAGCCGCGAGCTGCCGCGGAGGATCTCGGAGAGGGACCTGCAGTGCCACCGAGAGGCCCACGACCTGAAGATGCACGCCCCCGACGCCGAGTCCGCTTTCGAGCGGCTGGCCTTGCGCGCAAAGACTGGGCCCCACGTGGCCATAGCTGCATCGAGCGACGACGAGGAAGCGCCGGGACGAGGGAACGCCATGCCCTTTCGCGAGCGGCGAGGCGTCTCTGCAACCAGCGGGGACGGATCCAAACGACACCAAGCTGGTCTCGCCGAAGGTCAGGTATTTTTCCGACAGGTTATACGAGAAGATGGCCCTGCCGCCGAGTCAGGTGGACGAGACGGACATTGCGAACGCGCGCGGCTACACCGACCCGATCTCACGTCACAAGTCGGCGAGGATGGACTTCGCTGCGAGACTCTGGGAGTCTGGGACGCTGGGCTCAACCAGCGCCTGCAAGTCGGAGGCGGCCGTGTTCTTCGCGATGAAGAAGGTGCGCGACGACGGGGAGTTCGCGTGGCCTGCGTGGGGCCTGAGGCGCGTGAACAAGCGCTTCCTCAAGCCCCCCCACCTCGACCTCGGGCCCCGATGGCGATGGCGGACCTCGACCTGTCAGACGAGGTTGCGCACGGCAGGGCGTTGAAGTCGATGCGGGGGGCCGTGCCCGATTTCTTCCACCGGTGCAAGAGCTGTTCGGAACTCTGGGCGACGTGGTCTTCTGAGGAGCGTCGATCGATCAACTGTTGAAGGGGGGGGAGAAACATGAAGGTTCCGAGCGTGCCGAGAGGAAGCCGATCACGGCGAAGGAGGTCGCGATCGCGGCCGCGGTGAGGCGTGCCAGACGAGCCCGCGATCGCGGCCACGGCGAAGGAGGTCGCCCGCCTGAGGCTCGCAGAGGTCGGGCTGGACATGCATAAGGACGGACTGGGGGATGCGATGCCCCTCTCCCTTGCGGCGACGATCGCCGGGGGGCCCGACCGACTGGCGGCCGCGAGGGGCAAGGTTCGGAATGCGATCGGAGCGACTGGAGCCATGCTAGCCCGAGGGCGCGCGACGTCCCAGGAGCTGTCGCGGATAGTGGGCTCTTGGGTCTGGTTAGCGATGCGTTGCCGCTCCGCCTTCTGCCCGCTGCACTCGCGCTACAAGTTCGCGACGAAGTGCGACGGGGATCAAGGGCGGCGCGAGCTGCGGGGGGGGGGGCGTCCTGAACGAGCTCCACATGCTGTGCCACCTAGCCCCTTTGATGCACGCGCACCTCGAGGCTCAGCGAGGCGAGGCGGCGTTCGCCACGGACGCTAGCGAGACCGGCCCGGGCGCAGTGGGGGCCGAGGCGTCGCGGGCCGAGGTGAAGGCGCAGGTCGACGGACAGCGGGGGATCCAGCAGCTTCGCGAAACGGCGCGGGACGAGGAGGAGGAGAAGGAGGAGGAGGAGAAGGAGGAGGAGGAGGAGAAGGAGGAGGAGGAGGAGGGGGGGGGAGATGCTGAGCGGCGACGCGCTGGAGTGCTCAAAGCGAGGTGGTATCCCTCAGGCGACTGGCGAGAGCGAGGTGCCGCCCCAGCGCTGGATGGCTGACGCGCCCTCAGGCCACGGCGGCTTCGGCGAGGAGGTGCGGCGCGATTGCCAGTGCGAGGCCCTGTTCGCGGACCATGCTCGGGACCCACGGCGCGACCTGATGGGCCCATCCTTCGTCGAAGTCGTGTGCCGGGCCATCCTGGGCGGGCTGTTCTTCCTAGTTCACATGGCGCCTCCGTGCTCGTCGTTCTCTCGGGCGCGCCGGCCTGCCGCCCGACCCCCTGGCCGCTGGGTTCGGGCCCCCCCTGGCCTATCACCCCAGCAGGTGCGGGGGGCCCGAGAGGGGAACGCTCTGTCGCAGGCGGCGATGTCTATGCGCGTCGCGCGTTTGGCAGCAGACGGGGGCTACTCTCACCAGAACCCCAGGGCGCCCTTGATATGGAACCTCCCCGAGATGATGAAGTCGATGGATCAGGCGGGCGTTTTCGCGGTGGAGATAGTGCGCTGCGCCTCCGGGGCCAAGTGGCTGAAGCCGACCCGCCTGCTCACGAGCGTGGCAGTGCTGAAGGATCTCGCCTGCCGCTGCTCGAGGGATCATCAAGAACTGCGGGGGCGGAACTCACAAGGTAAACTGCGGGCGCGCCTTCCTGCGGCGCCCCCCCCCCCCCCCCCCCCCCCCCCCCCCCCCCCCCCCCCCCCCCCCCCCCCCCCCCCCCCCCCCCCCCCCCCCCCCAGGCCTTTGCAGCGCCTGCGCGAAGCCGGCGCGGCAGGCGATTGACGCGAAGGAGCTGATCGCTCACGATTGGGGAGTCCGAGAAGTTCAGGGCCCCCCCGAGAGGCCGAAGGCAGTCATGGACCATTGGGCGGAGATATCGAGATGGCACCTAGCATGGGAAGGAGCGCGGGCATGCGAGGACCACATCAATGTGCAGGAGATGCAGACAGTGACCTCTGTAGCGAGGCATCTGTGCTGATCGTCCAAGTGCTGGTTCTGTCGATTTCTGGTTCTGCGCGACTCGATGGCGACGGTCGGCGCGGCGGGAAAAATGAGGAGCTCATCCCGCCCGCTGATGGCGCAGTTGAGGAAGAGCGGCGCCAGCGCACTAGCGACGGGCGCGAGGCTGACGTTGAGGTGGACACCTACGGACATGAACCCGGCGGGCGGCCCGTCGAGCGGAGAGAGCGTCGGCAGCGCCGAGATCACCAAGACGAGGGCCGAGCAAAAGAAGGTCGCCTTGGATTCCGAGCACCCGTTCGAGAGGCTCCTGGGCGACCAGATCGAGATAACGGGCATGCATGCCGACTGCGCCCAGGCCTGGCACGTGGAAGTTTGATGCGCTTCACGACGATATGCTGCGACGCGTTCGCTGTCAGTGCCGCTAGCAAGGGGCCGCGAGACGCCGGGGCAGATGAGTGGCATGAAAAAGACATGGAGAACGAGGACGATGACCCGGACCTACCTTCAGGGGCTAGCTTGGTCGCGGGAGCTGTGGAGGCCATCAAGGCAGAGAGAAATGGCTCGATCGAGAAGAAGGCTTCCAGCGCGAGGGAGCAAGATAGCGCTCGCCGTCGACCCGACATCCCGAGGAAGAAGAAAGGTCCCAGAGCCTTCGCGAACGCTGCCATTGAGAGGCCCGTCAGCAGGAGCCCCCCTGGAGACGGCAAGCTGGAGCGGCCTCTCAGGCTGCTCATCCGCGCCGCGCAGGACGACGCCAACATGCGGTGCATCAAGGAAGCGGGGCCTTTCTTTCGCGAGGTGCACAGAAGCGTCCGCCATGTTCCAGTCCAGGCGAGCGTGGCATCGCGGTGGCCGCCGAGCTGGACAACAGATGCTGCGTGAAGAGGGTTCCCCGAAGTCGGAGATGCCGATTGCTCTGAGATCGTTGCGCAGCTGGGAGAAGCGCCAGGAGACGCGGGAGGGGGGCCCGGCCTCAGTGGAAGCAATCTGTTATATATCTCGAGAAGTAGTTCAGCGAGGCCACGCGGAAGAAGGGGCGGCCTTCTTGCTTGCTGGTCTGCGATTGCTATCTTCGAGACCAGGGCTGGCTTCAGCTGAGAGCGGATGACGCGCGCGTGAGTTATCGATATCCAGCAGATCCGAGGTCAATCAAAGTTGCGATCTTGCTCGGACGACGCCACAGAGGAGAGAGCGTAAATACCAGCCAAGAGCAAGGCGTAGCTATCCATGACCTTGGGATCGGCACTATGATTGCGCAGCGAACGCATGACATGCCGAAGGACGAGCTCTCGTTCAATCCGACGGCTGCAAAGACAGGAGCTGCATGGCGAAAGATCTTGGCGGATAAAAACATAGACTGGATCGGGCCTATGCACGCGCCGAGACACAGCGGACCAAATCGCGACATCCTGTACAAGAGGCGCCACATCGGCGAAATTTAGAGGAGAGGCCGGTGGGCCCAAAGAAAAATGGCGAGATGCAGCAAGCCACATTCAGTCATTGTTCACAACTCGAAGCTACCACCCGAAGTCAAGCAGTTGGGGCGACAGGCCAAACATGATATTCCAGTTTTTCTCTGAGACATCCCCCAGACCAGCTCGTGGAGCGCGGCCGGCCAGACCACCGCGAAGAGCATCGGATACCACGCCCCCCAGGCCACGGTGCCCTTGGACGAGCAAGATTGAGCCTCGACAGCTTCGCCGACGCACGCCCCGCCTGTCCGCTGCGAAAGCGCCTCCTCTGTCCTCGCCCCCCCCCCCCCCCATCGCCCGTCAGATTGTGCTTGAAGCGCCCCGCCTTCCCAAATCCCAATCTTCAGTGTGCGCCGAGGTTGCGGGGCGCGGTGGCGTGTTTGTTTGTTTTTTGCGTTTGTTTTCCCTCCTTTTTTTTTCCTCCTGGAGCCGGCCCTCGCCGCCCTCATGTTTCGGGGCGCCCTGGGAGCCGGGGCCTTCGAGCGAGGCCCAGACTGCCGCCGCGGCGCGGTGAAAATTCACCCCTGGCCATCTCATCGCTTTGTTTTAGAGAGTCATGTTTGCTGACGGGATTTCTTCGCGCGCGCGTATACATGGCCGCGAATATACCCCCCCCCCCTCGGGCCTCGGCGGGGCGGGGGGGGCGGGGCGGCGAGGGGCGCGCTCAGAGCTGCGAGAGTAGAACCGGCAACATTTTGTTTTACATACATGGGCTCAAGCTTCCCAGCCCACCCTCCCAGGGGGTGTTTTTTTGCTTGTCTGCAGCTGGCCCTCGCCGCTCTCGCGTTTCGGGTGCCCCTGGGGCCAGGGCCCTGGGGCGAGGCCCAGGCTGCCGCCGCTGGCGGCGCGAAACCTTTAGAGCGGCAGGCTGCGCGTGCCGCGGCGCGGCGAAAATCCACCCATGGCCATCTCATCGCTCTGTTCTTCGAGGATGTAAGGCGATGGCGCGCGGCGCCAACCGCGCGAAAACCCCGCTGTGAAAACCTCGCGTTGCCCGCGCGTCAACGCGATCTGGTTTCATTCGCTCCTTGAGGCGTCCTGCTGCGGGGAAGACGGTGAAGATGGGGGCGTGGATGCCGTTGCCGCTGGCGGCGTCGGCGAGCCTGAGAGCGCCCGGGGAAGGATTGCAGCGTCGGCGTCTGGGAGCGCCTGGAAGCGCAATGGAGCGTCAGGGGGGCGCTCGGGGCAGCCTCGGGAGCGCTTGGGCCCCGAACTGGGTTCGGCGAGTGATGCTCGAAAAGCATCCGCCCATTGCATATATTGCTTGTTTGTTGTCTTTTGTGCCCCAGGGTTCCTGCGGGCCGGGGGTTGGGTCGATGTTGAAGGCCGCCAAGTGCGCGCCATGCAGCTTTCCGCCTCGGATGGAAAAGCTTGGAAAGGTGGATGTGCACCGAATTTTATATGTTGCGCTGGCGGGTTAAGGCCGGGTCGGTTGGATGCGCGTCGGTCCGCAATTTGACATCGATCATGAAAGTTGGGCCGCGCGGGTGCACGCCGAGTACTACTGCGTGGGATTGTGGAGGTTGGGTCGGACGGACGTGCGTCGCATGTTCTGCTGGATTGAATGGTAAAGGTTGGGTCGCATGGATGCGCGCCGAATGATTGTTTTCCATGGGATGGTAAAAGTTGTGTCGTACGGATGTGAATGTACCTGCACCAGTTGCGTAGGATGATGGGGGTTGGGTCGGATGGACGCGCGCCGAATCGCATTTTGTTCCATGGGATGTTGAGGGCTGGGTCGCATGGATGCGCGCGGCGCTGAGGCGAAAACCGCATTTTCAAGAATAGCCAGCCTCCATCCTTGCAGCTGCAATAACTGACGGGTTAAGACGAGCGGGCGCGACGCTACAGCGAGAGCTGCAATACGAAAACGCACTGGTCTCCATCTTTGAAGCTGCGGCAGGTTGGCGCTGGGGCGAGAGTCACATATTGAAAGCAACCTGGGCTCAATCTTTGAAGCTGTTACACGTTTATGTTCCAGGATCTTAGTTGGCGAGGAAGCGTCGGCGGGCCGCCCTGCCAGGCCTGCGGGCGCGCCCGGCGGCGCGACTGCGAGGGGTTCTCTATTCCGAATCCCCAATCCGACCTTGCATCTGTAGGGGTCCTGCCGGATCAGATGCATGGTTCGGCGAGGTATGGCGACGATTTCGGATGCGCGCCCAGGCGCCCGGGTGCCCCGGCGCCCCGGTGCCCCCGTGGCCGGGTACCCGGGCGCCCGGTAGCCCTATGGCCCAATAGCCATATAGCCTTATAACCTTATAGCTTTATACCCCTAATACCCCAATAGCCCCATAGCCATAAAGTCCAACATCCCTACAAACCTATAGCCCTATAGCCCTGTAGCCTTATAGCCCTATAGCCCTATGGTCCTATAGCCCTACAGCCCGATAGCCCTATAGACCTATAGGCCTATAGCCATAGCCATTTACCCCGAATAGCCCTAGTAGCCTTATAGCCTTATAGCCCTACAGCCCTATAGCCTTACATCCCTATCGCCCTATAGCCCTATAGCCCGATATCCTTATAGAACGGAGGAGTTGGCGTAGATATTACGAGGACAACGGAGACGAGGGAAAGAAGGGCGAGGGGGGGGGGGCGCGATGAGAATGAAGAGGAAAGAGGTCGGGGCGGGCACGGCCATCGCCACCGCGCTCCGCGGGCGCAGCGCGTTTGGGCCCGGGCGAGGAGGTCGCCGATGACGGCCAGTAGCAGCAGCGGGAACGCGCGGCAGAGGATCGAAAACCGAGGTTATGGGATCTCTTGCGCCGTTTCGGAGGCGCTTGGCGCGCCTCTCGTCGTCGCGGCTGCGCCCGCCCCGGAGTTCTAGTCAAAACGCACTTGGGGACAACGTATGCAGTGGAGACAATGTTGCGCGATCTACGTTGTACAATCTAGGTTTTACGATTTGGCGTGCAGTCGTTGCGTTGCAATGTCTGTGGTGCAGTCCATGTGGTGCAATTTTATGTCGTGTGCCATATATGGCGCGCCAGATCTGTTGAACCGCTTATATGATGCAATATATGTGGTGCCATTTCTGCGGGATCTACCTGGTGCGCAAGTATGCGGTGTAATCTATGTGATGCAATCTTCGTGGCGTAAAGTATGTTGTTCAATCTAGGTGGCGGAATAGATGTGGCGCATCCTACGTGGTGCAATTAATTTTTGTTCGCAGTGAGTTGCCCACTCGACTGCTCGCGCAATTATCCCATCCGCCCGCCCGCCATTTGTTTTGCAGAACCCACGCGGCGGCGATTGCGATGAGTGCTCGGCGTTGGCTGCCGCATCTCTGCGGCCGCGCTGGCCCGCGCATGCTCGCGAGCGCAGCGGCCAGATAGTTTGGCGCGGCCAACGCGGCCGCGGGCGCTTCAGTGCTAGTCGGCGACTTAGGCGGGCGCGGTACCATGGCAGCGTCGACGAGTGTAGACGCGATGATAATGGCGATGTTGACAAAGGCGACGGCATGGCATTCGCCGCCACCGATCGCGCCCCCCCCCACCACCACCACCACCCGAGGCACGCGCGCAAGGGCGTTCGAATGATTTCGACGCGCGGCGCGAGGTGCCAGTTGGGCCGAGGGCCGAATGTAATGGGCAACAAAAAAAAATGCTGTTTAAGATTTCGCAGGGGCGCGAGCGCAGTCATGTTTGAAAATTAGTATTGCAGCCATGTTTTCTATATATTTCCGGAGCCGTCGATTTTGAATCTCTTGCGAACCCAAAGGGTTTGGAAGGATTCCGGCACGCGCGCGCGACGACGCACGCGCGCACTTCGCCCCATTCATTGCAAGGGGTTCTTGCGACAGCACGCTCGCACGAGCGCTGGGTCGATTCCGACATGCGCGCGCGAGAGGCCCGTTTGGTGGCAAGTTATGGATACTGTGACAAGCTATGGTTTTCTTGAGCGCTCGCAAGAGCCCGAGCGAAAGTTGTTTTGAACATTCCTGTTGCGAAACCATTTGTTGGATTCATACGTGTCGGGGACACTCGAGGAAAACCTGACGACATCTAAGGCTTTTGAAGGATCGGGGCACGCGCTCGCGACGACGCGCGCGCGCACTTTGTCGCATTTTCTGGCGGGGCTCTTTGAACATTTGTGACGTTTGAGAAACGAGCGCGCGCGCATGGTTTTTTGCTGCTAAGGATGAGGGGGGATGCCGGTTTAGTTGAGAAGGTCTGAATTCATATTTTGGATGGACGTTGGGGCAGAGTTATATGTGAATTGCAATGGGAAAAGTGGGCCCGCGAAATCCGGGGGGTCGATCTTAAGGTTGTCCAACCTATGCGGTGCAACCTGTGTTGTGCAACATCCGCGAAGCAATCTACGCGATGTAACGCACGTGGTGCGATTCACAAATGTTCGCAGTGAGTTGGCAACTCCAGCGCTCGCGCCATCATCCCACCCACGCGTCCGCAAGTTGGTTTGCAAGGCCCATGCGGCGGAGAGTGCGATGAGCGCATGGCGTTGGCTGGTGCATCTCTGCGGCCGCGCTAGCCCGCGCATGCCCGCGCGCGCAGCGGGGCGCGTCCGGCGCGGCCGCTACCCGCTGGGCGCTTCCCAGCGGCCTCGCCACTGCGAGTCGGCGGCTTCGGCGGGCGCGGCATCTTGGCAAAATCGACAATGGTGGACGCGATGCTGCTAGTAGCGATGCTGCTGGCGATGATGGCAAAGGCGACGGCGCGGCCTGTGACGGCGCCGATGCTGATCGCGCCGGCGACGATGACGGCGTCCTCGCGTCGGCGATGAACGACGCGGAGGGAGCTCGGCAAGCGCGAGCGGCCGACGCGCGAGAGGCCCGCGCGCTGTTAACTTGACGCGGATCGCGCCCCCCCCTCCCCCCCCACTGGCGTGCGCACGGGAGCCCAAGTGATTTCGAAGTGCGACGCGAGGGTGCTGTCTGGCCGAATGTAGTAAACATATTGAACAACCAATGGTTTGCTCAAGGATTCGCATAGAGCACGAGCGACTTCTAATTTGAGCACTGGCGTTGCCAAGCCATCTGTCTTTGTATGTCTTCGGGGCCGTCGGTTTTGAACCCCCCGCGGTTCCAAACGGTTTTGGAGGACGTTGGCGCGCGCGCGACGGCGCGCGCGTGCACTCCGACCCGTTTCCCTGGAGGAGTTCCTGCGACAGCGCGCGCGCAAGGGCGTTCGAACGATTGAGGGACGCGCGCGCGCGAGGCCAGCCAGGTAGCAAGTAGCGAAAACGCTGGAAACACAATGCTTTGCTTGAGCTCGCACGAGCGTGCGCACAAGTTTTTTGCATAACAAAAGGAGTCTTGGTTGCAAGGCCATGCGTTTGTATATGTTGTCGGGGCACTCGGTTTTGAACTCCTTCAGAAGTCTATGGCTTGTGTCTTTTTTTTGAATGGTTCCGACGTGCGCGCGCGACGACGCGCGCGCGCACTTCGTTTCATATGTTGCAAGGGATTCCGGAAAACAAATGATGTTTGAGGAGCGCGCTCACGCGCGTGATAGCTTTGGCAGAACATTACGTGGGGTGTCGATACAGGCCTGGCTGGGGTGGTAAGAGCTTATATCAAGGATGGGCGATGGGGCAAAATCGTACGAAAATTGCAATGCGAAAAGGGGGGCGGCTAATTCCGAGGGGGGGGGGTCCACGCACGTCATTAGCAGGGGGAACGTATGTTGACCATCGTACGTTGTGCCATGTACCAGGTGCAATCTATTTGGTGCAAATCCTGTGGCGCAGTTTATTTTGCGCAGTCTATGTGGTACATTTGGTGTTGAAGAACCTACGTGGTGCAATTTTTGTCGTGCAATCGACGTGGCGCAATTGATTTGCACGAGCGAGTTGGCGCATTCTACGCCCTTGCAAACATCCCGCCCACCCACCCGCAAGTTGGTTTGTAAAACCCATGCGGCGGCGATTGCGATGAGTGCGCGGCGTTGGCTGGTGAATCTCTGCGGCCGCGCTGGCCCGCGCATGCCCGCGCGCGCAGCGGCCGGCTAGTTTGCCACATCCGACGCGGCCGCGGTGGCGCTGACCGCTGGGCACGTCCGAGCGGGCACTTGATCGCGAGTCGGTGACTTGAGCGGGCGCGGCATCATGGCGACGCCGACAACGGTTGACACGATTATGAAAATAGCGGTGATTGTGACGATGGTGGCGATGACGACGGCATGGCCAATCAATGACGGCGCCGATGTGGATCACGCCTGCCGATAACGATGACGATGTCCTCGCGTCGGCAATGGAGGTTGTAGAAGGAGTTCGACATGCGCGCGCGGCAGACGTGCGCGAGTGGCCCACGTGTTGTGATTTGATGCGGATCGTGTCTCCCCCAGCACGTGCGCACGGACGTTCGAGTGAGTTCGGCATTCGGCGCGTGAAGTCCTTTTCTGGCAGAATTTGGATGCACCTGTTGGAAAACCACGGTTTTCTTAATAATCCGCAAGAGCGCGAACGCAGGATCTCTTCAAAATTGATGATGGGAAACCGTGTGTTCTATGTGTTTTCATGGCATTCGGTTTTGAAATCCTTGCGAAACCGTCGGTTGTTCAGGGATTCCGGCATGCGCGCGCGACGACTGGTGCGCGTGCACTTCATCCCGTTTGTTGCAAAAAGGTTTTTGCGACAACACGTGCACAAAAGATGTTCGAGCGATTTCGGCACGCGCGCGCGAGAGGCCAATGTGGAAATGAAAAGATTGAAAAACCGATGGTTGCTGTCAGAATTCGCAAAAGCGCGGGCGCATTTGTGTTTGTGTTGAAAATTCTTTACGCTTCGCGTATCCCCACCATCCCATCTCAAAACAGCAACTCTTTCGAAGCATGCCGACAGTCGTGTTTTTCAGGCGTGTTTCCGCCTGCCCCCGCATATCTCCCCTGTTCCTCCTTCCTCCCGCCTCCTTGTACATCCTCCTTGTGGTGGGAGCGGGAGAAGGACGAGGCGGAGGAGGAGGGAGAGAAAGCGCTCCTCGTGGTTTGAGTCGTTTGGGGTTTCTCGTCCTGGTGTGAGTCGTTCGGGCCCTTCTTCCTGGTGTGAGTCGTTCGGGCTCTTCGTGGTGTGAGTCGTTCGGGCTCTTCGTCCTGGTGTGAGTCGTTCGGGCTTCTCGTGGTGTGAGTTGTTCGGGCCCCTCGTCCTGGTGTGAGTCGTTCGGGCCCCTCCTCCTGGTGTGACTCGTTCGGGCTCCTCGTGGTGTGAGTCGTTCGGGGCCCTCGTCGTGGTGTGAGTCGTTCGGGCTCCTCGTGGTGTGAGTCGTTCGGGCGCCTCGTCCTGGTGTGAGTCGTTCGGGCCCCTCCTTCTGGTGTGAGTCGTTCGGGCTCTTCGTGGTGTGAGTCGTTCGGGCCCCTCGTCCTGGTGTGAGTCGTTCGGGCTCCTCGTGGCGTGAGGCGTTCGGGCACCTCGTCCCCTTTTGGGGCGTCTTGGGGGCCTCTTGGCGGCCCCAGGGGCTTCTAGGAGCGTCTTGGGTGCCTTGGGGGAGCCTCTTCGGGCCTCTTGGGAGCCTCTTGGAGGCCGTTTGGGGCGTCTTGGGGGCCTCTTGGCGGCCCCAGGGGCTTCCAGGAGCGTCTTGGGTGCCTCGGGGGAGCCTCTTGGGGCCTCTTGGGGGCCTCTTGGGGGCATCTTGGGGGCCTCTTGGAGGCCTCTTGGAGGCCTCCTGGGGGCCTCTTGGGGCCATCTTGGGGCCTCTTGGTGCCTCCTGGGCGCTTCTTGGGGCCATGTTGGAGGAAATCGAACAAAGAAGAGGGGAGCTTTAATTAGCGCTGCCCCCTCGGAAGGGCAAAATGAGCCCAAAACTTTAGTAACATCAATGATTTTGCCTTGAAGGAAGAGGGAAGCTTTAATGAGCGCTGCCCCCTCAGAAGACCAAAATGGTGCCAAAACCGTAGTAAAATCAATGATTTTGGCTTCAAAGAAGAGGAGAGGTTTTTTTCTGCCTCCCCCCGTCGGGGCCAGAATCCTCGTGAGGGGTGTCGTTTTTTAGCCCTCCCAGGAGTCGAAAAGGACTCCCCTGACCACCCGCGAGGCGCCCTCTCCAGGCCCAGGGGGAGGGGGTAGGGGGAGGGGTAAACCCCTCCCCGAAGGGGAAGAAGGGGGGTTGAGAACAGAGAGAGCTCCCTAAACCACTCACGCCCAAAGGGCTGGTGGGATTCATATTGCAAGGCCGCGTGTTTTGTCTTTTTATATATATATATATAATAATATATATATATAATATATATATATATATATATATATATATATATATATATGGCACTCGATTTTGAAATCCTTCCGACGCCGCCGGTTGTGCAAAAATTTCAGCGTGCGCGCGACGACGTTTTTTGTTAAACAACAAGAAACGAGATTCTTGACTGATGATGTTTGACGAACGAGAGAGCGCGCATAGCATTTGTTTGCAAAAGGATGGCGGGGGGGGGTCGATACCAGCCTGGCTGGGATGGTATGGGTTCATATGTACGGTGGACGATGGGGCATAATCAAATGAGTGGAAAAACAATACGAGAAAATATAGGGGTGAAATCCGGGGGGGCAAATCCGAATTTTGCTTAGGAGTGAACATCTATGTTGTGCTAGGCGGCAAAAAAGGCGGCGACGGCGACAACATAACCGCCAGCCAAACAGGTCCAGTCGACGGGCGGCGACGAGGCGGCGACAGGAAGGCGACGGCGACAATATAGCCGCCAGGCCCCCACACCAGCCCAGACGACGGGACGCGACGGTGCGGCGACAGGGCATCGACGGCGACAACATAACCGCCAAACCGCCAGACGGGCCCAGGCAACGAGAGGCGACGAGGCGGCGACAGGACGGCGACGGCGACAACATAACCGCCAGACTGCCACACCAGCTTACTTCAGAAAAGGGGTGAGAAACCCTGGGTGCAAACACTATTTAGGGAATGATGGCATAGACATAAAAGTCTGGAGCTCCGCTCGGATTTCTTGCATCGGCGGTGGACCCCCTCCCTGACGCGCGGAGCGTGCCAGGGGCGGTGCCGGAGGCGTTGCCAGGGGCGCCCAGCGCCGATCCTTACCCTTTCACGACAGAGGATCGGGGGAGAGGCAGAAGAGCTGCGCCTGAGGCCCAGAAAGCGGGAAAATCACCGTGCGGTGGCGTGCCCGCACCGCGCCGGAATTCCACAATGCGAAGAAGGTGTTCTGCAACGTGCGGAAGAGTCGTCGCACGCGTGGCATGGCTTGCCGTGCCGTGCAATGCCATGCCTGCTCCCCTGGACGCGAGGAAATTCCTGAGAAGGCTGCCCCCGGGCTCGCGCGCGTCCCCCCTGGCTTGCTGAGGGCCTTGAGCCAGCCACTAACACTGCAGAGAGTTGCAGAGCTGCCAAAATGGGCCATGCGTGAGCAGGCCAGGTTGCGGGGACACGAGCGAGCCGAGAGCAAGTGGCGCTCGAAGGCACAGGGCCAACCAGCAACAGCCACAAAACGGGGTCGGCCAGTGCGAAGAGCAGCAAAAACACAAAGCAACCAACATTGGCAATGCGGTGAAACCAAAGAACTTTTAGGCTGTGATTGCGCAGTTGTTTCTTCTGCCTGGCTCTAGAACGTGTCGGATGACTTCTAGATTCGAGCCTCGGCGCCTGCGGATAGCACAACAAACATGCATGTGATTATGCACGCCTGGAGCAAGTCATGCGGTAATGTGTTCGCAATAGTGGGCTGCATGGCGTGGCACCAATGCAACGGTGCTGCACGAGCGAGCCCAGAGGCAGCCAGTTGCGCCCAAAGGCCCACGGCCAGCCTGTGCGATCTGCGCCCCAGAGGCTCAGACATCTGACGTGGATCTTCACACGGCGTGGCTCCCCAGAGGTCTGGACCTCTTCCCGGCGACCTATTCATCATCCTGGGGCTTGGTAAGGGTCATTGGAGGCCGAGACTTGCGAAATCTGTCAGTCGTGGTTTGGTCGCGACGCGAGGTTTCAGGTGACCTCGATTCGGCGGCGAGCCCGGGGGGGGAAGGGAGAGGGGGCGGGCCTTCTCAGAAGGCCGCGCAGCTTCTCAGAATCCCTCCGACCTTCTTCGAAGCCGTCTGCATCTTCGGATGAGGTCTAGAGGGCTCCCAAGAAGGCCAGGGGCTTTCCGAGCCTTCTGACACGGCCCTCCCCCTCTGCCTATCCCCGTGGGCGCGCCGCCCAGAAGGGCTGAGGAAGGGATGGAGGGAGGTGGGGAGGGGAAGGAGGCAAGCTAGGTGCGCTCGCGTCATATCTGACATCCTACCCCTCCCTCCCATCCCTTACCATGGCGCAGATCCCCTCTCTACTCGCACAGTCGGATGTCGAGCAGGGCAATGATCTCGAAAGGGTACGCGATGCATTGTAGAGCACGGCATGGCATGGCGTAGAAGAGCACCGCAAAGCGTAGTATCAACCTAGCATTGCATTGCACGCCGTGGCATGGCACAGAATGACGCCATCGCTGCAGCGGGAGCACGAGTCGAAACGAGCGAAAGCGCGGAAATGAGGCCAGCGCTGCAGCGGGAGCACGATTCGGAACGAGCGGAAGCGCGGAAATGAGGCCAGCGCTGCAGCGGGAGCACGATTCGGAACGAGCGGGGCCCGAA
>CAUYUJ010015216.1:785276-815276 GCA_963575745.1 Prorocentrum cordatum
ATGCTGCAGGGCCGTGGAGTCGTCCCAGCTTAGCGTTATCAAATTGATGGCGTGGGCACGCGCGAGAGCGCCATCGGAACGCTTCGATGAGCGCCGCGTGCGAGCGGGCACGCACGAAAGAGCCGTCGGGGCTTGCCAGAGTGCACCGCGTGCGACGGGGCGCGCACGGATGCGCTCTTGGGGCGCGCCAGAGAGAGGTGCGCCGCGCCAGAGAGAGGTGCGCCGCGTGTGATCGGGCACGCATTAGAGCGCCTGCAGGACGCGCTAGAATTGGCCGCGTGCGAGCGGGCACGTGCGGAAACGCTTCCAGAACGCGCCGAGGTGCATCGCGTGCGAGCGAGCAAACGAGAGCGCCCTAGGGGCGCGCCAGGGTGCGCCGCATGCGAGCGGGCACGCACTAGAGCGCCTTCGAGGCGCGCAAGGGTGCGCCGCGCGAGAGCGGGCACGCGCGGAAGTGCCCTCGGGTGGCGCCCGCGCGCGGGGAGTGCAAGTGTGAGCAGAACTGCGAAACTTTTCCGGGGGCTCCAATTTAGCTCTGCAGGAGGCGTTTGTGGGAGCATGCGCGATCCGCCGCCGTTCTCCTCGCTCAAGTCTTTCAGGGGATGCAGGCCTTCCTTGCCGAGGCGGTGCCCGACGTCGCCCGCCCCCTTCAGACTGCTGTGATAGCGCGTGCTGCGGCTGATCCGTGCCCCGCGTGCACGTGCAAGCCGACGCTCAACTGTGCACCCCTTGCCTGCTCCTGCCCCTCGGGCGAGGGGCACCTGTCGGCGGTCCCCGAAGGAGCGGGCTAAGGCTGGATCAGGACGCTCGTCTTCGTGCACGGCTTCGCGGTGGGGGTCGCTCTCGCAGGCGCCTTCGTCATCTGTGAGGCGCGCCAGAGGCGGGGGGGGCCCGCGGCGCCCCCCCTCGCCGTGCACGGCGGGAGCTCGCCGACGACGTCGCCCGACGGCCCGGCCGCCGATTTCGAGCGGGCTGCGGCGGGGCAGGCTTGCGCGGCGCGGCTCAGGGCTTTGAGCGCGCGCTGAGGCCGTGGCGCTGACCGCCTGGCAGCTTCTACGCCGTGAGGTTCAACGTCCCAGGCCGTGAGATCTGGCACGAACGTCTCGTGATCATGGGGCTTTACATCATGGCGCCTGACTTCGATGTGCATCCTGAGGATCAGGCACCCTCTCGGGGCGCTCGGGATCTCAAGCTGCTCGCTGGCCAGGGCGCTGCCGTCGAGGGCGTGGCGGGATCTAGCGCGCGCCGCATTAGACGCTTGCCCGCGGCGGCCGAAGTCTGGGATGCCGTTCGCCTCGCAGCTGCTGGAGGCGCTGGTGGCGCGCCCCTCGAACGACTTCAGCCTGCGCCTCGGGGGCAGAAACGTGCTCGGGATGGCGCCTGGGCTGCTTCGCCTCCGCGACACGCAGGCGGCGGCGCTGCCCCCTGTCGGCGGGCCCCCGGTGCCTGCGGCGGCCCCCGCCGCAGCGGGCCCCCCGCGCCCTGCTGGTCTAGCCGACCACTTGGGCGACGCGTTGGCTGCGGCCCTCAGGCCTGGCGCCGACGCGGGGGCTGCCATCGGGGGCGCGGCCGCGCCTCCTGGGCTCGAGGGCCCTGCCGCCGACCCGCGGATCATTGGGATCGCGCGGGACTCACGGGGCCGCCGAGACCGTCCGTTCGGCGACGCGCTCAAGGAGCAGACCGAGCTCGAGCGCGAGGACTGGCCCGTCCTGGGCCCGCGGACGCTGCTGCGGGTTCTCACGCTCATGCTCAGGTTGGCGGGAGGCGCGGTGGCGTGGCACACGCGGTGGCTGGCCGTCACGGCCATCGCGGAGCACGACGAAGCGGCCAAGCAGCACGAGACGATCTGCCGCACCGTCGAGACCGCGATGGTGTACGACCAGATGGTGATCACGGAGTTGGGCACGAGTACCTTGCGCGGCAGCTCCAGCTCATCGGGGAGCGGGTGCACGACGAGAAGACGCGCAAGGCGGCCGCGGCCCTGAAGTGTCAGGGCAAGAAGGAGGCGGCGGGCCAGGATTCGCTGCCAACCGAGGTGGGCCACTTCCTCGGGACCGGCGAGACGAAGGGCAACCTCTGCATCTGCCCCGCCCTGGCGCAGTTCATCGCCGAGCAGATGAACGAGGCGGCGGTGTCCCAGGCGCGACGCAAGGCGCGTGAGGAGCGCGCCTCGCGGGCGCCACGACGCCCACTGGTGACGCGGGCTGGGGGGGGGGGGCCAGCCCCAGGGCTGCCCAGCTCGTCATGCCCCGGGCCCCGTCGGGCCTCCGCCTGGCCTGGGCCTGCCACAGGCCGCCCGCCAGCGTCGGCGGGGTGCTCTTCCACTGCCTTTGCTTGAGGTTGACGCTCGGATGCGCGCCGCGGCTGGGCGTCGTCCTCGCCAGCGCGCGGCCCGTGGCGCGGCGTGGCGCCAGTGGTGCAACGAGGGCGTGGAGGCTCTCAACTGGCTCCATGGTCGTGCCGTGGGGCCTACGGTGGATGGCGAGGCAGCAGGCGGATCGTTGGCTCAGCAGGTTGCGATGGAGGAGCTGCAGGAGCATTGCCGCAGTTCTGAGTTGCCAGCTGGCTACAGCGAGCAGCGGCAGTTTTGCGAAGCATCCCTTGCAGAGGTGCTCGACACGACCCCTGGCTACCAGAACAGCTCACGGGTCAGGCCCTTCGACAAAGATTGTGGCCTGGCCTGCTGTGACGGGGCTTCCTGTCCAGGTGCCCTCCGTTGCGCAGCAGGCCGATGCCATCTAGTTGGAGGGTTGGAGGCAGAGTGCGCTGAGATATGATGCCGAGGTTCGTGAGATTCAGGAGACGTCGGGCGTTCAATGGCCTTATGTCGACCCGCTGCTGCGCAACCCTCGGAAGTATGCTGAGCTTTTAAACGCGATGCGGCGCCGCCGCGTGATCGAGTGGGCCGTGGCGTCTTCTCCGTCCTCCTCCTTCTCCGTCGGGATTTTCTGCGTCGAGAAGTCGGGGGGCAAGCTTCGCTTGGTGTTCGACACGAGGATGGCGAAGACTTTTTTCACGGCCCCCCCGAGCACGGTGCTGCCGACGCCGTCGGCCTGGGCCCCCCTGGAGTCGACGGGCGATTTCTTTGTGGCCCAGGGCGACATCCAGTGCGCCTTCTACCACATGGCGCTCCCGAGCGAGGTCGGTGACTACTTCCGCCTGCCTCCAATCTCGAACCGCTTCCTCGGGCTCAAGAAGGTTGGGGCCACGGGCGTCGACGGCCACGCCATCCTGCAGCCCGTAGTGCGGGTCATGCCCATGGGATGGAGCTGGGCGCCGTTATTTTGCCAGTCCGCTCTGGTGCGTGGCATGATCGACGTTGGCACCCACCCAGTCGCCACCTGGCGGATGGGGCCTGTCCCGACCCGCTGGTCGACAAGTCTGACTTGGCGGCGGCAGGGTACGTCGACAACTTTTGCGTCGTGTCTCAGACAGACTCGCTGGCGACCTCGAAGGCTCGCGAGCTGGCGGCACCCCTCGCGTCGAGACGGTTGCCCGTGCACGACTTCGCCGAGGCGCAGAGAGAGGGCGTCTTCACGGGCATCCAGTTCTCGGGCGGTACGGGGAGGCTGCGCGTGAGACCCGACCCCCTGGCCAGGCTGCGCCGAGCCATCCTTGCTCCGCTCGCCCGCGGCTCCGCCTCGCGAGGGGCCATCAATTCAATTGTAGGTCACGCTACGTGGGCCATGATCATGCGGAGAGAGTGCCTGTCGATATTCAACGGGGTCTATCGGTTCATCCAAGTCGCCGGATCCACTCCCGCACAGCTCTGCGCGACAGGAACTCTCGGCCGTGGCGGCCCCACTGCAATTGATGTGGGCGTGTGCTCGCGCCCCGTGGCTCGGCGACTTCTACGCGTCCGATGCCTCGCCGTATGGGAGAGGAGTGTGCTTGGAGAAGCTGGGCCCCGTCGTCGTCTCGTCCACGGGCAGGGTCGCTGAGAAATGGATGTATAGGGTTTCCGAGGCCATCTCCGCCAGGTCACATGCTTTCGGAGGAGGAGAGGATGATTCCGATAATCATGCCGTTGCTGCTGGATGTTCGCTGCCATCGGCCGCGCTGCTCGGGGAGGGGGAGATCTCCACCAGCTCGGACTCCGTCGAGGTGCCTTCGGTGCTTTACGAGTCGAGGGACTGGGTCATCATCCACTCGAGTCGCCATCGCCGCCAGGGTCTCAACATTCTCGAGTATGAGGGAGTGGCACTGTGCTTCGCGATTTGTCATGCTGCCCGAAATGCTAGCCACCGTGGTCGTCGCATTCTATTCCTCGTCGACAATTTGGCTCTGGCTCTTTCTTGCGGCAGGGGTCGCTCGGGCTCTCAGCACCTGCGGCGCATCCTTCGACGGATCGCCGCCCTCAGCCTTGCCGCGGGCATCCAGGTCATAGCGCGGTGGATCCCGAGTGGGCGCAACGTTGCAGACGCGCGGCTTCTTCCTGGGACCGTGGAAGGACTTCGAGGGGGAAAAAGTCTGTCAGGCCGCAGAGCGTCGACCTTGTGCTGAACGCGCAGAGAGGTCTTCCCCGCCCAGGTGTCTCGAAGCTGCTGGACGGCGAGACCTCGTCTTTGGAGAACGCGGCGGCGGCGCAGAGGACGCTGGTCTCGCACCGCGCTCACGCCGCGCGCTTCCACCAGTGGCGCACGTGGACGGGTCAGTCGTTCGGGGGCGCCGCCGAGTTGGACGCATTCCTGCTGGCCTTCTTCGGGAACCTCTGCCTGGACGGGCTCGACACTGCGACGGGGCGCATGACCATGGCAGCCCTTCGCCGCCTCCTCCCGCACATGCTGGCGGGCCCCAGGCTCCTCCCTCGGGCCACCCGCCCGGCGCCCCCGCAGATGCGACTCCCGATGTCGCGGCTTGCGATGCTGGCGGTGGTCGGCCTCTTCATCCTGGAGAGGAGGTTCGCGGAGGCGGTCTTCGTGATGCTCGCGTTCGACACCTACCTGAGGCCGAGCGAGGCGCATCGGCTGGTCGCAGGCAGCCTGGTGGAGCCACGCAAGGGCTCGACCGACGGGCGCCAGCGCCGGGGCACGATCGTCAACGACGAATCGACGGGTGGCCCTGGGAAGACGGGAGTTACGGACGAGGGCGCGATCGTCGACAACCCCTGCCTATGGCCGCTCCTCCAGGGCTTGAAGCAGCACCGCTCCGCGATGGACCCGCCGCGGAGCCCCCCCCCCCCGTCCGCGATCCGCCAGGCCTTCCGCGAGGCGCTCGTCAAGCTGGGCATCTGGGACGGCGTCTCGACCCTCTACACGCTGAGGCGCGGAGGTGCTTCCGACGATCCCCTCCCGGGCCGTCGCACGAGGAAGGAGGTCAGGGATCGTGGGAGATGGGTCACCGACGCCTCCCTCCACCGTTATGCCAAGCGGTCGCGCATGCAGCAGCTGATCGCCTCGCCCCCCAAACGCGCGGCGTCGCTGGGGGCCGCGGTGGACGGTCGGGAGGCGGAGCTCATCTCGCGGACGGCGGCGACGGGGAGCTCCGCACTGCCGACGCCAGCGCCGGCATCACCGAGCCCGCCTCCGGCGAAGCGGGCACGCGCCCCCAAGCTGAGCAGCAGGTGGCGCTTCGGTTGACTAGACTTTTCAGGGGGGCTACCCTCCGCAGTGGCGCCATCCCTCGCTTCAATGTTTCTTCTGTGCGGTGTCGCTCTGGAGCGGATTGATCAAGCCTGTCGTCAATAGAACATCGGCGCCGTCGTCCTGGGCCCTTGCCGCGGCCCTTCCGAGGATCTTGGCGCGCCTGGTGCTTCCCTCGTCGTCCATGGCTGGGTTCGCGGCTCGTGTGTTGCGGGGGCCTGGTTTCGGCCTGGTCTCTCTTCCTGGTCCGCGTGCGCCAGGCCCCCCGCCGGGTCGTCGGTTCGGCCCCGAGGGCTCCCAGGCTTTAGTCCTTTTGTGCAGGCTCGTGTTAATGTGGCTAATGCTGAAACGTATCGTCTGCTTCAGGCCCTCTTCGAGTGTGCGAAGTGTAAAATACCCGCTATCCCAGAGCATCCCGTTAGCAGTGCGTTGTGGCCCGCTCGTCGCCCGCCTCCTTCCGTTGGCGTCGTCCGAAGCCTGTTTCGACGCTTGCATGTTCGAGGGTCGTATGCACCGCACTTGGCGCCTCGTCGGCTGGCGCGTCTCTGGCCTCGGCTCTCTGTCTAGTCGCTGTAAATGCTCCCGTGGTAGATGTGACAGGTCTGGTAAGTTTCATCTGGGCTCCCTCGGGCTTCCTCATCTGGACTCGGCCCACAGGGCCCCAGCCCGCCACGCGCCTAAGCAAGTGGCCTCGGAGGGTGTGCACAGGACGCTCAGCAGCGCCTACCGTTTATCTTCGGTCGCCAGGATCAGCAAGCAATTGCCTCGTGTCGAGTTTTTGTTTTCTTTTGGGGTTGGGCGGCCTGTCGGCCAGTTCACCAAGCTAGCGTGTTTGGTACGGAATATGTGCCCAGCATGCTGCGTCCTCGGTCGGAGCGCCCTCGGCCCCTTGCACAAAACATATCGTCTGGTCTGAGCTCTCACCCACAATATTGTTTTAAATGTGTGGCCCCCCCTTTCCCGACCATCTCCGCGCGAACGATACAGAGGGAGGCATTCTATTCTGTGCTGCGCACTTTGGGGGGAAGGCGTCGCCCGCCTCCCGCACCGCCTGGAGGCGGGCGAGCTAACTCTCGCCCGCCGACGTAGTGCATCTTGCACTCCCCTGAACGTTCCGACCCTCAGCCGCTCGCTGCATGACGATTGCCAAGGCCGGCTTTCGCCTCATAATATATATATATATATATACATATATATACATATACATATACATATATATATAAGAGAGAGAGAGAGAGAGAAAGATAACGAGAGGAAAAGAAAGAGAGAGAAAGAGAACGAGAGACACCAAGAAGAGAAGAGGAAGAAGAGGAGGAGGAGGAAAAGGAGGAGGAGGAGGAGGAGGAGAAAAATGAGGATGACAAGGAGAAGGAAAAGGAGGAGGAGGAAAAGGAGGAGGAGAACGAGAAGGAGGAGGAGGAAAAAGGAAGAAGAGGAGGAGGAGGAGGAGGAGGAGGAGGGACGTTACCTGGGGTGCGCTTGGGCCACAACCTCGAGGGGAATCCATCCCCGGCGACGAGAAACCTCCTGGGGGCCCGAAGAAAGGCGGTTCAAAATTTGGAATTGTTTTTGGTCCTCGATCGTTCCTCCCTCCCCTCTTCGACGTCCCCCCATGTCTGTCGAGGTAAGCCAAAAGTGCGATATCGTTTGGTAATTCCATCGTTTCCACATGTTTTCTTGATCATTGCCCATAATACCTTTTCCCTCTCCTTGCAGTCCCCCTCTGCCGTCCCCGGGGCGCTGCAGGATCCCGACGGCGCACCTGCGGCCCGGCACCGGCTCCGGCATGCGGAGCGGGTCGCAGAGGGAGCTGCGGGACGTTTTCCGGGGCCTCGGTCAGGCGATCCCCCAGCTGGAAGGGGGGGAGGGATTGGGGCAGGCTGGGGGCGTCCAAGAAGGTGGTGAGGGTTCAGAGCAGGGTGCGGATATCATGGCCCCCTTTTCCTTTTTTAAACTAACACGCCTCCTGGGAAACCCTGGCCGTGGAACGATCGACATAGGGGCGGCCCCCCCCTCTCCTGCGCCCGCGCGCGCTGGGAACCAGAAGAGGGCCGGTTCGACGACGTCGTTGACCGTCGTCGCGAGGATGAGGGCGATGACGAGGATGATGATCAGGACGAGGGTCAGGACGAGGATGAGGAGAATGAGGATGATGGGGGTGGCGATTATGAAAATGAGGATGGGGATGGTAATGCTGATGAGGGCGAGTATCATGAGGGTGATGCTGATGACGATGATGGGAATGATAATAGGGATGCTGATGTTGATGATGATTTGAGTGATGGGGGTGGCTCTTTCCGTTTGGTTTTGGAGGCCTTCTGAAAAAAAGGGGGCCTCCTGGGAGAGATGAGGGGGGGCGGGGGGGATATCCAACTTTGACCAGATGGGGGCGCTTCCCGCAGTGGAAGCGAATACTTGTAGCGACTTGCGAGGGGGAGAGGTGGGACGGGATGTCGTACTGCAGCAACTTCGACGCATTGTGTGTTCTCTTCGGTCCTCCCTGCATTGCACGGCCACCAGTCCAAGGACCGCTTCGTTCTGCCGCGGAAGAAAAGAGTGGAGTGCCCAACTCAGGAGATGTGGCCCGAGTGAGAAGCCATCGAGGATAAGCAACAGCACGGATCAGTATGGGGACAGAGACGGGCAACAAGAGTTGGCAACATATGATTAGCACGCAAGGGCATAGAATTTGTAGACGCAGCGTGGCTCCTCCTCTTCCTCCTCTTTACCCGATTAGAGATGATCGTGCGGCGCTTGGTTCGAGGAGTTCTGTCGCAGTTTTGATAGACTGGGGAGAATGTTGGTGGTTCGACGCTCGAGGTTCCAATGTTTTGTTGCTCCCGTGTCTGACCATTTTAAGTTTCCAGTGGAGCTTCTCGTCGCCGCGGCTGGATACAACTTCGAAGTGCTAGCCAGCACGCACCCGTGGACAGGTTCGAGGATATCTTCGGTTCCCAACCATTGACTTGCAGCGCTTTTTGTTAGCGCGTGCTTTGCCATGCCCCAGGAGCGTAAACAATTGTCGATGTGTCTGGGGGAGCGGTCGAGAGGTCAGGGGGCCCATGTCACGATCAAGCCTAGCCGCCGGATGTCTTTGGAGGGGCGAGGAAGGGAGGCGAGAAGACTCCCATTATTTTTGCATGTTCGGGGGGCCTCGTCGGGCTCCTCCTGGCCACGCTCGGACGCAGTTCGGACAATGTGCCAGGATGGAGCCCTGGAGGGGCCCGGGGGCCAGATTTCCTTCGCCTGCTTATGGGGGTCGGCCTCAGCTTTTTTGGGACAACAAAAAGGTATTGTAAATTCTAAACGGTTCGCGTATTCCCCCCTGTCTCCTCGTCGCTCTTGGGGTGTGCCCCTGCCCCTCGTGGCTCCTGGACGGCGTCAGCCATGCGGATTGATCATATGACCCTGGAGGTGGCCTGCTGGATTGGACGGCGCTTACGCTTGTGGTCCACGTCAGTGGCCACTTCGCTACCCCCCAAGTGCAACTCGGCTGACATGTCGCTCTACTTCAAGTCCCGGCTCCTCGGCAAGGAGTTTCGTCCTCGACGTTGGCTGAGCCTGAGCTGCGGCGCGCCTGTCCCTCTCCGACGTGTTTATGTTCGCCCCTCGTTTCGCCTTCTTCCTGTGTGCCCTCGTTTTTCGCTGTTCCTTGCGCTTTCGCCCTCTTGCTCTTCGTCGCTACGCCCTCTGTGTGCTTTCGTTCGTTTTCTCCTCCGCCGCGTAGTTCTCGCCGCCGTTGTGGCCCTTTTTTCCGCCTGTCCTGTTAGGTTGGTTTGTCGTCTGACTATCTTGACGGCGCGCAGCTGCCTGCGTGATTCGCGATCCAAAAAGTACGCCCCGCCAGCCCATCTAGATATGATGTCCAGGCGTTTTGAGGTGATCAGGGAAGTGTTGGAGCAAAGAGGTGGACGGCCGAACCGCACGAAGGAGGGAGGAGGAGACGGAGGAGGCTGGATGGATGGATGAGGGAGTGGGGAGAAGGAAAATAATAGGATGATGAGCAGGAGCAGGAGGAGGAGGAAGAAAAGGAGTAGGAGGAGGCAGGAGGAGGAGGGCAAGCAAAAGTGCCTGAGGCCCCTCGGATGCCTCCCGGAGCCTCTTGGGATATCTCTTGCGCGCTTCTTGGAGGCCTCTTCGGACGCGTTGGGGGTCTCTCGGCGGTTGTGGGTTTTTGTTTGAGTCCTGGGGGCCTCGGGGGGGCCTCTTGGGGCCGCTCGGGGTCCTATTGGGGGCCTCCTGGGGGCCTCCTGGGGGCCTCCTGGAGCCGTTTTAGGGGCCGTTTGGGGGCTTCTTGGGCCCAGCCTCTTCGGGCCATCTTGGAGGAGATCGATCAAAGAAGGGGGGGTCCTTAATTCGCACCCCCCCTCGAAAAGCCAAAATGGGGCCAAAACCGTTGTAAAACCAATGATTTTGGTTTCCTCGCCAAGGCCGTTTTGGACGCTCCAACAACCCGCGACCGGCCCCGTCCAGGTCCAGGGGAGGAGGTCATGGGGGAGGGGTGAACCCTTCCCCGAAGGTGAAGAGGGAGAGGCGGAAGAGGAAACACCCTAAACCAGCTACGCCCAGAGGGCTGGTGGGGTTCATTGGGTGTTCTTGGCTGCGGAGCAGCATCTGTGTCAGATGATATGATTTGTTTGGGGGTAGTTTGGAATTCGTTTGGGAATTCTTGGCCTGGGCCAGTACTTTTCCGTACATGTGTCTTTCTTAGTTTGCCCTTCGCTGATTCTGAGCCTGAGCAGTCACACGCCCATCAGCAGGCGACTGAGAAGCTGAAAGGGCCCAGGCGTCCCGACGTCGCTGTGTCTTTCGCTGCTTGCGGTTCGTTGTCAGCTCTGGCCTCCAGAGGCCCGTGCCGGGCCCCGTTATAGAACCAGAGAGCTGTCCGGGATGAGAACACACCCCTGGGGGAGAGGTCGCTAGCTCTAGGGCCCATGCGTTCCGAAGAGGCAACCCGTCCGAGTTCTGGGACAACCATCGCGACAGCCAACGGGACAACCACTGGGGCAACCACCGGGACATCCATCCATCGGGAGAACCATCCAGAGGACCACTGGCACATCCATCGGGACAACACCATCGGGACAACACCATCGGGACAACACCATCGGGACAACCATCGGGACAAGCATCGCCACAACCATCGGGACAACAACCGGGACAATCACCGGGACAATCAGTGGGGCATTAATCGGGATAACCGTCGGGACAACCATCGGGACAACCATCGGGGTAACCATCGGGACAACCATTGGGACAACCATTGGGGCAACCATTATTGGGACAATTATCAGGACAACCATCGGGACAACCATCGGGACAACCATCGGACAACCTGGGGGCAACCAGGGGTAACGAATCCGACAAGAGGATACTCATGTTGGCTTGAACGAGCTCCAGCAACGGCAGGAGCTCCTGTAGGTTCGTCTCGCCTCGCCCGCACGCGCGTCACGCACGAAACGAAACAATTTCAACGCTTGGGTACCTCAAGTTTCACTTCGGTCTCACAAACCCCAACTCCGATGTAACATATCCCAATGTAGAATCACACGTAGCAGGTTTCAAGCCATTCGGAGCAGTTCTTTGGTAGGGGTCGCCTGAAGCAAAGTGATTCGGGTATCTTGGCGGGGTGATATTGCCGACGCGTGCATTAGAAAAGCATGCATCCGCTCCGCAGCCTTTCGGTTGGAGCGTATGCGGGCCCCAACAGTGCCACAAGCGATTCGGGCGAGCGTTCTTCTATGGCTTGTTTGCGCCGTGGTGTTCGTCTGGCTGGCTGACCGCACGAGGCTGCAGCGGCTAAGAACGAATGCCGTCCGCGTTGCGGCTGCCGCAGTCGTGCTGCAGTCGAGCATGTCGCCCAACGGGCGGATGCAAGACGCCACACGTATCGACCTAGTCGACGGTGGAGATCACGAAATCCCAGCTTTCGACCGTGAGGGCGTCCCGGATATTCATGCCCAGCGAAGTGGCAGCCCTGCTAAAGTTGTTTCGGTTTCGCCCTCACCAGCGGCTGTCCGGACCCGTCCGGAAAGTAGTGTCGACACGAGAAATCTCAAGGCAGTTTCAGGCCACGCCGGCGCTTTATCGGCGGCGGGACAACAGGCCCACCGGCAGATGGCAAGCGTCACCGTGACTACCGATACGCATATTGTAACCATGGTTGGGAGTACGACGAAAGAGATCACGACAACCGAGACCACGACAAGCCCGACCAATTACGTTTTATTGGCGCTTGGCGAGACTTGTGCTTCCGAGGGTTACCAGGAAATCTCGGACCCGACTGAGTGTTTCAGCGAAGCATCTGTCAGCATCGCCGAGATCTCGGGTCTGCCTGCCGAGGAGGTAAGTGGCCCTTTCTCTTGCGTGTTTGAGGACGGGCAGCTTTTCTTCGGCGACGGAGTCACGAAAACACAGACCTCCACCACGACTGGGAGCACGGCATCCGAGACGTCGAGCACGTCAGTGTCCTCCATGTCTGTTTCAACCACGTCTGGATCTTCACCTACATCAGCAACACGGACGACTAGTTCGGACACGTCCTCTACAACCGGGACCACTACCCCAAATTACATTTTGCTGGGACTTGGTGAGACGTGCGCGTCGAATGGCTATGATGAGATCTTGGATTGGGCGACGTGCTTTGAGGATGCGAAGAGCAGAGTCGTTGAGCTCGTCAATGTGACGCACGTTCAGCAAGTAGACAGCTCCTTTGCTTGCGTGTTAGAGTACGGGGTACTTTTCTTCGGCGACGGAAGTGATGGCATTGCTGACGAGCATAAACAGTACGTTTGCAAAGGTGTGCACCATAGCTTTTCAACTATCTGATGGCCTTCGTTCGGCCCATCCCGCCACCGTGCCTAGGTGTTAGGTCAGAGGCTTCTTGGATGCCTGTTGGGATCTCTTGAGGCGCCTCTCGGAAGCATCTTGGAGACAGTTTTGGGGTGTCTGGGGGCCTCTCGGGGGCCTCTTGAGGGCTTTTGGGGCGGAGGGCTCGAACTCTCTGCTCCAGTTTCCCCATCTTGGGGCCCTCTTGGCGCTCAGATCTCCCAAGAGCTCCTAGTAAATCCTGGCAGCGGCCGTGAACTGGGGGTCTGGGCCTTCCATAATCTTACAACCCCAGGACATCTCAGTGTTGCGTGAGCCTTGAGGCATCCCACTACGTGCTGAAGGCACGGCGGCGGACTACCTGGACGACATCAAGCACGACTGCGACAACAACCACACCGAGATATGATCCCACTCATGTCAGATTCCCAGACGTTTGCCAGACATGGTATTTCCACGTGGTCAATGCTAGCACGCGTGTGGAGCGACAAGAGGCGTGCTGGAACTCAGCCAAGGCAATGACAAGCGTCGCAGCTTGGCCACAGAGCACGATCAGCCTCGATCCTGGAACCAATCTCGGGTGCTGTATCTTCAGCCTTGGCGGTGGCACGATCAGTTTTTACGACCAGGATTTAGAAGATGCCTACGAGATCTGGCTCGACCGTTGCGATGGCCTTACAACATCAACAGAGTCGTCCACCACTAGCTTGACTTTAAGTTCGACGTGGAGTTCCAGCACGAGCCTTTCCTCAATTACCGAGACATCTTCCCAAACAGTGTCAACGAGAACTGAGACCTCCACCGGGACTTTGAGCACGACATCTCAAACCTCTACAATTTCTGAGAGTACGACATCCGAGACCTCTACAACAACAGCGTCAACGAAAACTGATACATCCAGCACGACTGCAACTACGAGTTCTGGAACCTCGACCACAACACTGTCAACGGTCACAAAGACGTTCTCTTCGACTGCGAGTACGACATCCGAGTCTTCTAGCACGACCATGTCATCCAGCAAGACACTGACAACTACTTCGGTTACATCTTCCGCGTCACTGTCATCAACAACAGAGACATCGAAAAC
Organism: Prorocentrum cordatum; assembly: GCA_963575745.1. Taxonomy (NCBI): domain Eukaryota; class Dinophyceae; order Prorocentrales; family Prorocentraceae; genus Prorocentrum; species Prorocentrum cordatum. Next base: position 798,774 of record CAUYUJ010015216.1, read on the forward strand.
AACGGCCACCTCTTCTAGCACGACCATCTCTTCAACGTCTGGAACCTCGACCACGAGTTTGAGCACGGCGTCGCAGACCTCTACTACGACTGTGAGTGCGACATCCGAGTCCTCTCTGACTACAGTTTCTTCTAGCACGACCGTGTCATCCGCGACGTCTCCGACATCCACTCGGACTACGAGTTCAGCATCCCAGACTTCTTCCAGAACCGTCTCAACGAAAACACAGACGTTCACTACGACTGAGAGCACGAGATCCGAGACCTCTAGCACGACCATGTCTTCGAGCACGACGCCGACAACTAGTTCGAACACCTCCACCAACACCGGGACCACTACACCGAATTACGTCTTGCTCGACGTTGGCGAGACGTGCGCGTCGCAAGGCTATGACGAGATCCGCGATTCGTCGACATGCTTCTACAACGCGAAAAGTAGCATTGCGGAGCTCTCCGAAGTGGCGAATGTGCTCACACCAAGCAACCCGTTTGCCTGCGTGTTGCAATACGAGGTACTTTTTTTTGGTGATGGAAGTGGCGGTGCCGCTAACGAGGGTAGACGATACGTCTGCGAAGGGGTGCAAAAGACGTTTTCCACTGCTACTGGCACGACCTCAAGCACGACTGCGACAACAACCACCCGACGATACGATCCTGCAAATGTCAGATTCCCAGACGTTTGCCAGACATGGTATTTCCACGTGGTCAATGCTAGCACGCGTGTGGAGCGACAAGAGGCGTGCTGGAACTCAGCCAAGGCAATGACAAGCGTCGCAGCTTGGCCACAGAGCACGATCAGCCTCGATCCTGGAACCAATCTCGGGTGCTGTATCTTCAGCCTTGGCGGTGGCACGATCAGTTTTTACGACCAGGATTTAGAAGATGCCTACGAGATCTGGCTCGACCGTTGCGATGGTCTTACAACATCAACAGAGTCGTCCACCACTAGCTTGACTTTAACCTCGTCGTGGAGTTCCAGCACGAGCCTTTCTTCAACGACTGAGACATCTTCCAAAACAGTGTCAACGAGAACTGAGACCTCCACCGCGACTTTGAGCACGACATCCCAGACATCCACAATGTCTGCCAGTACGGCGTCTGAGACCTATACCAGGACAGCGTCAACGCAAACGGAGACATCCAGCACGACTGCAACTACGGCATCAAGAACGTATACCACGACATTGTCAACGATTACACGTACATCCTCGACGACTCCGACGACGCCGTCTGAGACTTCTAGCACGACCATGTCTTCCAGCATGACATTGGTAACTGCTTCAGATACCTCTTCCACTTCACGATCATCAGCAACGGAGACATCGAGCACAACCACCGTATCCTCTAGCACGACCACATCTTCCATGTCTGGAACCTCGACTACGAGCTCGAGCACGACATCCCAAACTTCCACTACAACTGCGAGTACGACGTCTGGAACCTCGACCACGACGCTGTCTTCTAGCACGACCGTCTCTTCCGTGTCTCAAACAAGGAGTTCGACCTTGAGTACGACTTCTCAGACCTCCACTCGGACTACGAGTTCAGCTTCCGAGACCTCTTCCAAGACCGTGTCAACGAAGACACAGACGTCCACTAGGACCGCAAGCACGAGATCCGAGACCTCTAGCACGACCATGTCTCACAGCACGACGTTTACAAGTACTTCGGACACCTCCACCACAACTGGGACAACGACTCCGAATTATGTATTGCTGAATGTTGGGGAGACGTGCGCATCGCAAGGCTATGAGGAGGTCCCGGACTCGAACACGTGTTTCTACGATGCGAAGAGCAGAGTCGCAGAGCTCTCAACCGCGAGTGTTCTTAAAGTTAACAGCTTTTTTGCGTGCGTGTTATCCTGTTGCCTGCGGCAGCTCCCGCCACCGTGCCAGTGCGGCAGCACGGCATGAAGGAGATTGAGCTTAAGACCTGGAGGAAAACACAAGCAAACCATCAGACGTTTAAGTCTAGTTAACTTCCTGGGGCCTCGGTGGAAATCTTGCCGGGCTTCTCTAAGCTTTTCTGCGGGCATGTTTGGGCATCTTGGGGAGATGTTGGAGGCTTTGGGGGACTCTTTGCTCCGTCTTTGGATGGCCTTGGGGACTCTGGCACTCGTATTTGGGGCGGTCTCTGGCTGTGTTGGAGCCGTCTGGAGGCCGAAGGGGGCTCCTGAGAGCAAAATCAGGGGGGGCCCTTTTCTACCCATGGCCTCTTCGGCGTGGTCGGGGGTCGCCCTTCGAAAATGACAGGAACCATACCAGACACCAGACAAGCATTCTAGCATACCCCGTCGTGACGCTGGCACGGTGGCGGACAGTACGGTCTACTTCTCTTCGGCGATGGAAGCGAAGGCCCTGCTGACGAGGATAAAAGATACGTCTGCCAAGGGGTGCAACGTATTTTTTCGACTTCTACTAAGACGACCTCAAGCACGTCAGTGACGACAGACACCCCCAGATACGACCCTACAAACGTGAGATTCCCAGACGTCTGCCAGACATGGTATTTTCATGTGGTAAATGAGAGCACGCGTGCGAAGCGACAAGATGCGTGCTGGAACTCGGCCAAGGCTATGACTAGCGTCGCAGCCTGGCCACAGAGCACCATCAGTCTCATTTCTGGCACAACTCTTGGAGTCTGCATCTTCAGCCTTGGCGGTGACACGATCAATTTTTACGACCAGGATTTAGAAGATGCCTACGAGATCTGGCTCGACCGGTGCGATGGCCTTACAACATCCACAGAGTCGTCCACCACAAGCTTGACTTTTAGCTCGACTGGAAGTTCCAGCACGACCCTTTCTTCAACTACCGAGACATCTTCCACGACAGTGTCTACGAAAACTGGCACCTCCACTGGGACTTTGAGTACGACATCCCAGACCTCTAGCACGACCTTGTCTTCCACCACGTCTAGGAGTACGGCATCTCATACCTCCACTACAACTGCGAGTGCGACATCGGAGACTTCGAGCAGAACAGTGTCAACACAAACTGGAACCTCAAGCACAACTGCGACTACGACATCTTGGACCTCTACCACGACATGGTCAACGATAACAACGACCTCCACTACGACTGCGAGTGCAACATCCGAGACTTCTAGCAAGACCAGATCTTCGAGCACAACTCTGACAATTACTTCGGAGACGTCTTCCTCTTCACTGTCATCAACAACAGGGACATCGAACACACCGACCATATCTTCTAGCACGACCATCTCGTCCATGTCTGGAACCTCGACTACGAGCTCGAGCACGACATCCCAGACCTCCACTGCAACGGCGAGTACGACGTCTGGAACCTCTACCATGACGGTGTCTTCTAGCACGACCGTCTCTTCCGTGTCCCAAACAAGGAGTTCGACTTTGAGTACGACTTCTCAGACCTCCACTCGGACTACGAGTTCAGCATCCGAGACCTCTTCCAAGACCGTGTCAACGAAGACACAGACGTCCACTAGGACCGCAAGCACGAGATCCGAGACCTCTAGCACGACCATGTCTCACAGCACGACGTTTACAAGTACTTCGGACACCTCCACCACAACTGGGACAACGACTCCGAATTATGTATTGCTGAATGTTGGGGAGACGTGCGCATCGCAAGGCTATGAGGAGGTCCCGGACTCGAACACGTGCTTCTACGATGCGAAGAGCAGAGTCGTGGAACTCATCAACGTGTGGGATGTTCTGATAGTGAACGGACCGTTTGCTTGTGTGTTGGAACTCGGTGTATTGTTCTTCGGCGATGGAAGCGAAGGCTCTGCTGACGAGGATAAAAGGTACGTCTGCCAGGGGGTGCAACATATTTTTTCGACTTCTACTAAGACGACCTCAAGCACGTCAGTGACGACAGCCACCCCCAGATACGACCCTACAAACGTGAGATTCCCAGACGTCTGCCAGACATGGTATTTTCATGTGGTCAATGAGAGCACGCGTGCGAAGCGACAAGATGCGTGCTGGAACTCGGCCAAAGCTATGACTAGCGTCGCAGCCTGGCCACAGAGCACCATCAGTCTCATTTCTGGCACAACTCTTGGAGTCTGCATCTTCAGCCTTGGCGGTGACACGATCAATTTTTACGACCAGGACCTGGAAAAAGCCTACGAGACCTGGCTCGACACATGCGATGGTCTTACAACATCCACAGAGTCGTCCACCACGAGCTTGACTTTTAGCTCGACAGGAAGTTCCAGCACGACCCTTTCTTCAACTACCGAGACATCTTCCACGACAGTGTCTACGAAAACTGGCACCTCCACCGCGACTTTGAGCACGACATCCCAGACCTCTAGCACGACCTTGTCTTCCACCACGTCTAGGAGTACGGCATCTCATACCTCCACTACAACTGCGAGTGCGACATCGTCCATTACAGTGTCAACGAAATCTGTGACATCCACCGAGACGTTGAGTTCGACATCGGAGACCTCCAGCATCACTATGTCTTCCAGCACGACTGCCTCTTCCACGTCTGCAACGTCGTTGTCCCAGACGACGCAGACAGGTACTTCGGACACTTCCAGCACAACCGCGACATCTATCACGACAGTGTCAACGAAGTCGGAGACCTCCACCACCACATTGACGATGTCATCCGAGACGTCCATCACGACTGCGACTACGGCATCGGCGTCATCTACCACGACACCCACATTTGGCCGGCGGCACGTCTGCAAAGGACAGAAAATGCCGTCTTCGTCAAGCACAACGGCCTCAACGATCAGCAAGACCTCCACAACAACTCCGACTACGACGTCGGGCACCTCTAGCACGACAGCCTCAACGAGAACAGGCACTTCAACCTCAACCGCAAGTACGACGTCCGAGAGCACCACCACAGTGTCAACCGAAACAGATACCTCTACGACGACTGCGAGTACGACATCCGACACCTCCAGCACGACAGCGTCATCAAGATCGGAGACATCCACAACCTCTCCAACTACGACATCGGGGACCTCGAGCGCGACAGTTTCAACGAAATCAGAGACTTCCACCTCGACTGTGAGTACCACGTCTGACACCACCACCACAGTGTCAACCGACACAGATACCTCTACGACGACTGCTAGTTCGACCTCGGACACCTCCAGCACAACAGTGTCATCAAGATCGGAGACCTCCACAACCTCTCCAACTACGACATCGGGGACGTCGAGCGCGACAGTTTCAACGAAAACACAGACTTCCACCTCGACTGCGAGTACCACGTCTGACACCACTACCACAGTGTCAACCGACACAGATACCTCTACGACGACTGCGAGTACGACATCCGACACCTCCAGCAGTACAGCGTCATCAAGATCTGAGACCTCCACAACCTCTCCAACTACGACATCGGGGACCTCGAGCGCGACAGTTTCAACGAAAACACAGACTTCCACCTCGACTGCGAGTACCACGTCTGACACCACTACCACAGTGTCAACCGACACAGATACCTCTACGACGACTGCGAGTACGACATCCGACACCTCCAGCACGACAGCGTCATCAAGATCGGAGACCTCCACAACCTCTCCAACTACGACATCGGGAACCTCGAGCGCGACAGTTTCAACGAGAACACAGACTTCCACCTCAACTGCGAGTACCACGTCTGACACCACTACCACAGTGTCAACCGACACAGATACCTCTACGACGACTGCGAGTACGACATCCGACACCTCCAGCACGACAGCGTCATCCAGATCGGAGACCTCCACAACCTCTCCAACTACGACATCGGGGACGTCGAGCGCGACAGTTTCAACGAAAACACAGACTTCCACCTCGACTGCGAGTACCACGTCCGACACCACTACCACAGTGTCAACCGACACAGATACCTCTACGACGACTGCGAGTACGACATCCGACACCTCCAGCACGACAGCGTCATCAAGATCTGAGACCTCCACAACCTCTCCAACTACGACATCGGGGACCTCGAGCGCGACAGTTTCAACGAAAACACAGACTTCCACCTCGACTGCGAGTACCACGTCTGACACCACTACCACAGTGTCAACCGACACAGATACCTCTACGACGACTGCGAGTACGACATCCGACACCTCCAGCACGACAGCGTCATCAGGATCGGAGACCTCCACAACCTCTCCAACTACGACATCGGGGACCTCGAGCGCGACAGTTTCAACGAAATCAGAGACTTCCACCTCGACTGCGACTACTACGTCTGACACCACCACCACCACACATTCAACAGAAACCTACTCTACGACGACTGCGAGTACGACATCCGACACCTCTAGCACGACAGTGTCAACGAACACAACACTCTCCACCTCGTCTGCGAGTTCGACGTCCGAGACCTCCACCACAGTGTCAACAGAAACGGATACGTCTAGCACGACAGTGCCAACAGAAACGAAAACATCTACCACGACTGTGAGCACGACGTCTGGGACCTCTACCACGATTGGGACCGCCATTTCCACCAGCACGTCGGAGTCTAGTAGCAGGATGTTGAGCAGTGCTTCACTGACCAGCACGGAGTCGAGCAGCATATCTGTGATCGTCACTCCCAGCATCATCAGCATCAGCTCGACCGCCACCAGAGCCACCAGCACCAGTGCTACCAGCACGAGTGCCTCCAGCTCCAGTGCCACCAGCATCAGTACCACCCAGTCTAGCACTACTACACCGCTCTATGTTGTAAGCAGTTCTTTGGAACTTCAAAGCTCAGGCACACAAGAAGAAGTGACACATGCGGCGACAGATCATATAGCATCCTTTTTTGGCGTGACGGAGGACCAGATGACCGTAGGTGTCGCCTCCACCTCGGCCCGGTCTTCCTTCAGTTCGTGGGGCGTTAGTTTTGAGATAGCCGCACCTTTGGGTGTTGCCGAGCACGTCTTAGACGCGACAGTTGCTGCTGTTAACGATACAGTTAATTTCACAAGATCTCTGCAAGCAGTCTTCCAATCGCAAGGCATGGTGGTGGTTCAATCTTCTGTACGCCTCACATCACCCGAAATGAGAATCGTCACTGCCACAATGACAACCGTGAGCGCCACTTCGACCAGCACAACGCAGACTAGCACCAGCATTACTGGGACCAGCAACACCACGCGCAGCAGCACCAACGTGACCAGCAGCACCACCGTGACCAGCACGATGGGAACCAGCAGCGCCACTCGTAGCAGCACAAGCGCAACCAGCAGCCCCACTGTGACCATCAAGCCTGAAAGCAGCACCGGCGCAAACAGCACCACGAGCATTACCAGCGCGAGCGGGACCAGCAGCACCACGAGCAGCAGTGCCAGCGTTTCGAGCAGCACGAGTCGCAGAAGGACCAGCAAATACGAGACCAACACCACTCATGTTTCGAACAGTGAGACTCAGACCGAATTTCGAGTAGTCGGGTCAATTGTGCTCTTATTTGCGGATCCAGATGAGGTCCTAAGCAGTCCGGAGGCGGAGATGATTCTGAATTCGGTCGGCCTTACAATCTCTCAGGTCGTGGGCTTGCCGGCAAGCTATGTCACCGTCTGGTTCAAGGAGTCCCGGAGGCTCAAGGCCGTCACGCGCGAGCTCTCCAGCGGTGCCATCGAGGTGAAATACGGCATCGATGCGCCTGCGGATAGCATTGCTGCGTTTCCTGATGTCGGCGCGGTGGAGGCGATCATGGACAGCGTGGATGTCAGCTCCTTCGCATCCCTGTTGCAGGATAACATCGACTCGAACGTCGGAGTGGGCGAGTATTCGGTTCAGGTGCTGGCAATCACGTCGATTGCAGTCGAGGCCGAAGTTGCCGAATCCGCCCCAGAAGGGTCGGACGATACCGTGAGCTCCTCCACGGCGACCTTGTTCATCATCGGTGGGGTGGGGTGCTGCGTCGGATGCCAGATTCCGATCCTGGTGCTGTTCTGGCGTGTGCGCAGTCGCCGGGCCGCGAGGCCGGGGCCCGAGGAGAACGGCCCAGCCCAGGGAGGCCTCGCCAAGCGCGGGCGGGGGGCTCAAGGCGTCCAGCTGCCCGATGCGCCCAGCCCGCCGCCCGAGCGGCCCGAGCTGGCGCCAGGCCGGGGAGAGAATCTGAACTCGGCCACGCGCAGAGGGGGCAAGGGGGAGGGGGGAAGGCTTCTTAGATGCTCCCTTGCTTCTTAGCAGGCGCGGGCCTTTTTTCTGTAGATGCAGGGCCGGCGCCTTCTAATGAGCAGCCGCCTTCTAAGAGGCCTTCCCCCCTCCCCCTCACTCTTTGTGCGCACCGCCTATGTAATGGCCTTCGGTCCATACCGCCACCGTGCCGGGGTTGTGGACATGAAGCCTATTGGATGTTCGTTGGGATCTCGTGGGGGGATTCTCGGGGGCCTCTCAGAGGCAGTTTGGACGTCTCTTGGGGGCCGTTGTGGGGCCTCTTGGGGGCCTCTTGGGGGCCTCTTGGGGGCCTCTTGGGGGCCTCTTGGGGGCCTCTTGGGGTCATCTTGGGGCCTCCTGGGGGCTTCTTGGGGCGGAAGGCTCGGATTGTCGGTTCGTGTTCCCTCTCTTGGGCCCCTTTGGAAGCCGCCTTTGGGCCCTCTTGGTCGGTTTTGGGCGCCTTTGAGCCATCTTGGAGCCTTCTTGGGCCGTTTTGGAACCTTCTTGGAGGCCTCTTGGCCGTGTTGGGGCGGTCTCGGGAGCCTCTAGAGCCGTCTGGGAGCGTCGGGAAGCCGAAACGGCGAGAACGCCGACATCCTTGAAAAACCGATGACCAATCAATGATTTGGGCCTCTTGGTGCCCGCTTGGGAGGCCTCTTGGGGCGGTCTTGGAGGCACCGTGGTTTGTCTGGGGACCATCTTGAGCGTCTTGGAGCGATCATTCCGCGACTCGGGGCCCTCTTGGACCGTTTTGGGGGCTTCTTGTGGCCCTCTTGGCCCGTCTTGGGGCCTTGCTGGGGCCGAACAAGTCACGCGGGGACACGTGGCGAGGCCAGGGGAACCGTGCCACGCCCCAGGAGATTCGGCTCGAGGGGATCCGAACCCACAAAGGCCCCTCAGGAGTGGACTGAGGCTTAGAGGATTGGGCCCATGACCTGAGGACACGCCCACTCAGTGCCCAGCGGCACGGTGGCGGATAACCCTAGCTGCCTCAATACGCCCGCTTTGAAACGTAATACGTACCGTGCTCCAAACGTCCGTGTCAATGCGTTGCGTGTTGGCTCAACGTATTGGCCCTTGTTTTGGCGAACGTATCGCGTCAGACCTACGTTTTCAATCTACGTGCTGATCTCCGTATCAATACGCTACGTGTCGCGTGTTACGTATCTGGGCAGTTAAGAATCTAACATTTCTACAGGTATTATGTGGGCGCTGTACATGTGCCGTTGTGCCGGTCGCAAGCAATGGGATTATTGTACGCCCTCCCAGTTCAATACTCAGAGTGGACTAGCGTGCGCTAGCGCCTGTTGGTCGATGGGAGAGCGCCGATCTAGAGTCGATCCGAGTAGATTTAGCGTTTAGCTCGATTTGCGTCGACTAGCGTCGGCCAACGTCGATTCGCAAGAGACACCCAGATGGCATGGGAGGCTCCCATGAGCTGCCACCGCACATGTCTGGGCGGGTTGGGGGGGACAGAGGGGGCAAGCAGCACGGGCAGCAGCGGGAGCACGAGCAGTTGGAGCCGCAGCCATTCACCTCCCGCTGTCCAGTGCCCATGGACAAATCGTTTTCAAAAGAGGGCGCACCTCCACCCCCACCTGGCCACCCTCCCCTCTCCTGGGGCTGGGCCAGAGAGCTTGAGCTCCCGACCGTGAGGGTGCCTCTTAGGGGGGGGGGCAGAACAAGTACACCCCATCCTCCACCAGACCCCTCCACTCTTGGGGAGGGAGGGCACGTGGAGGTGTGAGTGCCCTGTTGCTCCCCAACCAGGGAGCGTCGTGGAGCTGCAGGGCTCGAGGAGCTCGGAGAAGAAGAACGGCATAGACATACATTGTCGGAGGTCCGTGCGGATCTCTTGGGTCGGCGCAGGAACGGGGGTCCAGCGTTGATCCAACGAATCCGTGCAGAACTTCGAACGTTTATGTTGGTGTTGCTCATTGTTGTTGCCGTTGTTCTTCTCTTTTTTCTTCTAGGACCTTCTCGCACCTCAACGGCCGCCTGGGCAAGATCGTTAAATGGATGCCCAGTCGTGGCCGTTACATGGTCGAGTTTGCCGACGGCACGCGCAAGGAGATTTGGCCCGCCAATCTTGCGCTCGCGAAGGCGATTCCGCCAGCGAGTGAGGAGTTTCGGGTTGACATTACCGAGCTGCCCATCACACATCCCACGAGCGCGGTGCCCTTCCGAAATGAGGTCAGCTTGTTCGACATCACCCAACTGCAGCGGAGAAGCGAAGTGCAAGCACCCAGCCAGCCATCCCGGCAAGTATTTTCATTGTAGTCAGGGGTCGGTGATTTCGTGGAGGCGGCGTCGCCAGTGGCCGCGAGCATTCGACTCAACATTGCCTGGACCCAGCCGCTTACGACGCAGCCCACCAAAAGGGCATAAGAGAGTCGCACGGTGCCCCCTCACGGTGCCCTCTCACGGTGCCCCCTCATGGTGTCCCCTCACGGTGCCCCCACGGGAGTTTCGGAAATCGTTTATGAGGCTTCTGCCCGCCATGGTTGTTGCACCTTTCACTCGATGTTTTATTGTTCGGAGCACCCTGAACGGGTATCCCTTCGGTTTTCTCCCGAGGACCCGTCACGCTCATTCGGCCATCAGAGATGCCGCGGGAGTGTCCAGGGTCTCATTCTTGCTCGTCCTCCTGCTACTGGGCCTGCCGCGCCGTGCTCCAGACTCGTTCGGTACGGGCGCTCTTGCTGCTCCTTCTTCGCCACTCACAGACGGATTGCATGCAGCTTTCAAATCACATCGTCGGGCGTCCCAAGTTTGTAGTGGCGGCTCGCAGATCCAAATCTGTGGGACAGGCAGAGTAGAGGCACAGGTTTTGAGTCACGTCGAGGCGAATTTGCTGTGGCGCGACTATGTACTTGTATCTATATGTGGTGCACTCCCCAGCGCTCTTACTGAGCCTGACGCGGGGGTCACTACAGCATCGCCAGCTTACTCCTCATCCCTGCCATCATCAGTTTCCCCATCTTCTTTCACCATCATCATCGTCGTGATTACCACGGGCGGGCACTTTTAACATGTCAGGTGTACAAGTAGTTGATGCAGATATTGAGCACAGCATGCTGCGAAAGGCAGCATCAACGGCATGGGTACGATTTCCAATCGACGCAGAATTGCTGTATGGATTAGCCTGTTTGCAGCGGGCTTTAGCAATGCAAACTGGTACGAGTACGTTGTCGTATGCTCGAGCTGCTCTGCGCATTATTGATCGATCAGTCTATATCGAAGACTCCTACGGCGCGTCGCCCTTTTTGGAGGCACACGGCAGCTGCGGCCGATCATTGACGTAAAGTTCGTTCGATTGTGGTCAAATTATGATGCCCCAGAGTGTTGACGGGACGACTTGGACCTCACAAGGGGTCCAGAGTGAAGGGCGTTCTTGGGCAATAGTGTTGAATCTTGGGCCATTGTGGGGCCCGCTTGGGTCGTCTAGGCCCCCTGCGGAGCCCTCTTGGAGCCGTCTTGCCACTAAGACCTCAAGCCCTTTTGGGCCGCCATGCAGTCAAGACGCTGGAATAAGGACCGCTTTGGGTTCGGGAATGGCTATGTTTGTTTCTCGGCTCCTTGGACCTAGGTCTGGGAACCTATCCGTGGCCGAGGCTACCCGTGGCCTGGACAGCCACTTCGTTTCTTCTTTGGTGTTCTTTAGGGTCGCGCGATGACTGTAGAGCTATGTTAGAAGTCTCCTGGGCCCTCGTGGGCGCTGCGAAGACCAGAAAAGTAGTACCAGTCAACATCTGTTAGGAGCTGGAGGAAGCACAATGCATGCTTGCTTTTTGGGGGACCTCTTGGGGGTCTTGGGAGCCGTTTTGGGAGCCTCTTGGGCCTTCTTGGAGCCGTCTTGGAACGTGTAGAGAGCCCACTTTCTGCCATCTTGGCCATGTTGGAGGCCATCTTGACCGAAAAGGCGATTGAAGGGTGGAATCCTGGGTGGTAATTGGGAGGGCCAGCGTGGCGGGCCAACGGGGCCAGTAGGGACCTTTTGAACGGGTCCTTGTGGGGCCGGCAAGTTTTGCACGCCATGCGTCTTCGTGGACGACATGCCGGCCTTTGGTCCATCCCGCCAGTGCTAAGGTCGTGGACAAGACGCTTCCAACACATGTATATATGTATGTCTGTATGTAAAAATATATACACATACATGCGTATGTGCGTTTTGACAACAGTTAGTGTAGATGTAACGAGAGGGGGCCGCACGGTGACGCCGACCGTCGCCGTTGGGGGCTCAAAGTGCTAAGCCGATGCAGGCTATCCTCCATTATTTGTTCGGAGAGTCGCTCCGCTCAGCAGGCACAGCTGCGATCGTGTGGGCTGTGCGGACCGATTGCCGCGCCGCCAGTCGGCGACGGGCCGAGCTGGCTGGAAGTGGTGCTCAGCTACTCCGCGGTGGCCCTGGTGTTCCTCGCCGGGGTGGCGACGGGTGGGCTGCGCCACTGGCTGCTGGCGGGCCGCTCGGCGGCGGCGCGGGCTCCAGGCGGCGGCGACGCGCTGAGCCTCGAGGACCTGGCGCGGGAGCGTGTCGCCGCTATCAGGGTTAGTTGGGCAGGCCAGTTCGGTGGCGTGGCGATGGCGGCTGTCCACCCGCTCCGGGCCCTGGAAGCGACAGCGGGCGAGTTCGTCATGATCCGCTACCGGGTCGGCGGCCGTCGCGTGTGGCACGAGCGATTCGTGCTCGCCTTGGCGGCATGGCCCCCCTAGGGCGTCGGGATCTTCACGCCCGACGGCGACGACTACTCGGAGGTGCTGGTCGGCGGCGCGGACATCGTGGCTTGCGTGCTGTGCGTTGGAGGCGCTGCAGGCGGCGCGGCGGCTGGCATCGGCGCCGACGGCGACTACCGCTTTAGGAGCATTCCCCTCGCCGCGACGGTCGCGCAGGCCCACGCGGACGTCGAGGCCGCCGTCGGCGGGCCTGGCTCCAAGCGCGCCCGTGGTGCCGAACGCCGGCGGGCGGCGGATCGCGGCAGGTGCTCACGGGCTCGTCGTGGGAGCAACGGCGCCGCCTGATGGAGGTGCTGAAGGTGGAGTCGCGGGCTTGGCGGCCGCCTTGGGCGTTGCTAGTGTCGGCGGAGGTTTGGCGGCCGGCGGATTGCCCGTTGGGCCAGCGCTCGCGGCGGGCGCTCTGGTGGCGGCGGCGTTGGCTGGCGCTGGAGCCGCTGGCGGCGGGACCCTGGCAGCGGCGCCCACGCCGGCGGCAGCCGCCCCTGCAGTCCTTGCGGCCGCGGCCGCCCCCGCCGTGGCGGCCGGGCCGCCGCCTTCCGCGGTGGCCGCAGCCGCCGCTGCGCCTGGAGGCGACTGGCAGATCATGGCCGTGCAGCACGACATCCGCGGCGAGAGGCAGAGGGAATTCGGCGACGCGGTGAGACAGCTGATGGAGGCCCACTTCGGGGACTGGCCGGTCGCTGGCCCTCGCACGCTGCTGTGGGTCGCGCTCTTCATCCACAGGGTTGCGGGCACCCCGCTGGCTTAGCATCAGAAGTGGCGGGCCGATGGGAGCCGTGGTGACGACGAGCCAGGGGCCAGCAACCACGAGTTTATGCGCCGCTTGCTGGAGGTGGGTCTTTACTATGACAACTAGTTCAGCTCCAACCTGGTTTCGTTTGAGTTCGTGGCCAGGGCGATTCAGACCGAGAGCGAGCGATATCGCCATCGCTTCGAGAGCGTTTCAGATTCTGCCGTGAATGAGAACCTCGCGTCAGGCCTTTCTGATGGACGTGGACATGTCTGCGTTTCGCCGTCTCTTCGAGACTTCGTTTCACCGCAGCTGCAGAAGGGCGCGGCCATCGCAAAGGAGAGACGGGAGGCCCGCGAGGAGAGAGCGCTCGCCAGTGGCGGCGATGGAGCTGACGGAGGAAGCCGAGGCCGAGGCAATAATAAGAGTAAGAATAGTAGAATTAATAACATAATAAGGATAAACATACTACTAATACTAAGGAAGAAAATAATACTGATAGAAGAAGAAGAAGAAGACGAAGAAGGGCGCGGCGCGCCCGCCGAGGACTCATGAGCGCAGCACTCGTGGGCGGCTGGGGAGACATGCGGGCCGCCCTTCAGAATCAGGACGCTGGCTTGGCAGCTGCGGTCTGCCCCGCAGCAGGAGGGCGCCCGCGAGATATTTTCCCGCTGCCACTTCTGGGGGCCGACGCGTCTCCGCCCTCTGCTTCGCGAGGCCGCCGATCACAACGGCGTCGAGCCCCGCGTGCTCGCCATCGGCTTCGGCTCAATGAAGCGAGCGATGGCGCATTTGAATTCATTCTACGGCTGCCGCAGTGCCGTTGGCGACCCCGTCAACGAGTGCCAGCGCGTGGCCCCCGACAGCATGAACGCCGCTCGTCTGGGTCGGCTGCCTGCACGTTGCGCAGAGACGCGGTAGTGCGAGGGTGGGGCCCTCGGAGGAGCTCCTCCGCGGTGTCTCGATCTATGGGGATTGTGCACCCAACCCGTCGGCGCCGTGCAACCGAGCGCAGATCTCATGGCCCGCCTCAGCTGGTAGCCCCGTGGATGCATCCACGTTGGCCAGCAGCTTTTACGAGGGGCGTTTACGGAACTGGCGGAACCAAATGCTTCGACCTCTTCGGGGGGCGGAGGAGCTTCTGACGTTTGCGCGCCCCCGCGGGGCCCACTGCGATCGGAAGATCTTCGGTCATCCATGCGTTTGCGCAGCGTGCCGGGGCAGGCTCCGCGCCCGCGAGACGGTTATCCTCTCCGAGGCGGTTGACATCGAAGGAACTGCGGGCTTGTTCCGCGCGCCAAAGAAGAAAGGGGGCCAACGCGCCATGTTTGACACGCGCATCGCGAACTGCTTCTTTCGGCCCCCGCCCAAGACAAGGCCCCCGACAGCTTCGGCCTGGGGCTCGCTCGAAATGCCCGAGTCGGGCGCCTTCATCGCCGCCGCCGACCTGCAGTGCGCCTTTTACCGCGCGCGGCTGCCCGACGGCATGAAGGACTACTTCGCCATCCAAGCCATCGACGCGACCTTCCGGATGGGGGCCAGCGTGGCCGACGCCCCGTTCGATCCAGGGCAGATGGTGACTGCGAAGGTCGCGGCGCTGCCGATGGGCCTCTCGCGGGCCCTCCACCTGCGCCAGTGGTCTCGTCTATGTGTCGTCTTCGCAGTGGCGTCGGTCCGTCCAGCGTCGTCGTTGACGGGCAGGTCGGCGCCGGCTCGAGCCCGACGCGGCCCGTCGCTGCCGCGGCCTACGCCAGCAACGCGATCGCCGTTGGCGCGACGCCGAGGGCCGCCAGCGACCTGCTCGTCATCTTGGTGGCGAGCCTCAGGAGCGCGGGGCCGGTGGTTCACCTGCGAGGCGCCCGCCAATGTCGAGTTTCTCGGGCTGCAGCTGCACGGCGGGGCCGCGCCGACCATCGAGGCGCGGAGCGCGTGGAGGCTGCGCGCTGCCATCGGATCCCCGCCGCGGAGGAAGTGGGCCACGGGCTTTGGGCTGCGGGCCGAGCTGGGTCACGTCGAGCGGCCCGCCGTGGTCCGCAGAGAGGCACTGGCGACGCTGCGCGCTTCTTGTGCCTTCGTCGAGACAGTCGGCGGCTGTCGGGCTCCGCCGCCCGCGAGCTGGAGGCGACCTGCAGCCTCCCGCCAGCGCCGCAGTCAGACCTCGCCGCGGGGTGGCGCGGCGCGGACGCGCGCGGCGACGCGGCGCCCGGCGGCCTCGGCGCGGCGCGGCGACGGCCGCCGCCAGGCGAGGTGGCAGACTGTGGGCGCTTTTTCGAAGCGCCGGCGGTTCGAAGTCGCCGGCGGGCCGGCAGCCCGCGCGAGGTCTCTCGCGGCAGGAGCGGCAGCCGAGCTGTAGTCTGTGAGAAGTGTGAATTCTCGCGAGCCCATAAGGCCCAGCGACGCCCTCATCCCTCGGGGCCCCAAGGCGCCGGGCGCGGTCTCTTCGGAGGCCAGACGGGCCCCGTCAAATCGAGCTTCCACTTGCCTGCTGGCCAGCGCGGCGGGCGCAAGTCCGGGGCCATTGCTGTTTTTTCCCCATATCCTAAGGATTGGGGTTCTTGTTATTATTCTGACGCCTCCCACGCGCGGACTCCTTCCTCCTTCCTCCCGCTCGCGCCCCCCTCCTCCCAATGGTAATCACCAGAAAAGACAAGACAAGATAAGATACTACAAGATAAGATAAGATAGCACAAGATATGATAAGGTAAGATAAGATATATGACAAGGTAGGATAATATATAAGATAAGACAGCCTATGGAGTAATAAGATAAGACAAGATATGATGCGATAAGATGAGTTGATATAAGATAAGCTAAGACAAGACAAGAGATTTCAAGATAAGATAAGATAGAGGGTAATAAAGGTAAGATAAGATAGGACTCGATAAGATAAGATGAGACTCACTCTCACTCAGACTCACTCACAGTCACATTCACTCACACTC
>CAUYUJ010015216.1:820276-892776 GCA_963575745.1 Prorocentrum cordatum
ATGCGGCGGCTACTTCAACATTCTACGGCTCAGTTCGCCACTTTCGATTGCTGCCAGTTGGGGGCGGCGCGGAGAAAGCGAACTTCTGTTGCTGCCTGGAGCGCGGTCGACCTCAAGTTTTTGAGCAGATGCTGCAGCGGCCGTCGCGGCTTCTGCTCCAGAACCCAGCGGCCCCGCGCCATCCTCACTGGCCATCGCGATGGAGTCCACCTTGCTGCCCAGGCTGCCGCCTACCCGCGTCGCCTTTGCAATGAAGTTGTGCGCCTCGTTGATCGCTCGATGCTGTGACGCCCTCGCTCTGATGTGCAAGAGATCTGCGTTCGTTTGCCTGCTCAGTATTTAATTTGGTCGGCCATTTGGCCAGTCCCTTCCCGCTTGGGCGTTTGGGATTCTGCGCGCGCCGTCGCCGCCTCGCCCGCCCGCGCTGTCGCCTCGAGGCCGTCTGCGGGCCCCGGGCGCCCGGCTCCTTCCCGCGCGAGGTTGGTTGAAAACATGGAGGGCCCTCTTTGGCCGGGCTGTCGCCCTTCAGCCCGACCTGCACTCCTTCCGTTTTCGCGTTGTTCGTTTTGGGCTGGCTTTCGGAAAGGGGGGGGGGCGGGCTATGTACGCGTATGCATGGATAAATATACGCATCGATTTGTATATTTATACATGCATATACATACATAAACATAAAAATACAGACAACCATACATACACACATACATACATACATACGTACATAGATGCATACTTACATACATATACACATGCGTACGTACATACATACATTTGTACATATATATATATATATATGTATCGGAGTAGGCCCGGGGGCCGGGGCGGGGTGGCGCCTTCGGTTGACATGGCCGCCCCGGGCGTTCTGCGGGGCCCACGAAACCGCCCACACGGCCCAAGAAGCCCCAAAGACAGCCCAAGAGGCCCACAAGATAGTGGTTAGGTGCCGAAAGACCAGGAAGTGGCTACAATTCAAGGCGTGGATAAGGAAAGGGGCCGCAAGAGCTGATGTTTCTAAGGATTTTTTCGCAAGAACTTATTTTTCTAAGGATTTGTTCGCAAGCGCTGATTTTTCTGCAAGTTCCGTTGCAATCCGAAGCAAATATGCACGCTTTGCTTGTGTGTTCGGTTTTGCGTCCTTCGGTTTAAACGCAAGCGTTGTGCATCGTTGAACATCGGTCGTGCAAGCGGTTACACGTGTATATCATGCACTGGCGGTTCGTTTTCAAATTGTGGCTCTCGGTTTTCTGTGTGTCGCGTCGGGGGGCTGTCGTCATCATCATCCCGCGCGGTCCGCCTGCCCTCCAATCCCTACGCTGTGAAACTACAGCCCCACACCCGTTCTATTATGCAGGAAGGGGGGCGACGATGCCGACGACGATCACCCCGACAAGAAGCGAGGACGAGGAGGGATAGGACGAAGAGGAGGAAACGGAGCAGGACGAGAAGGCGGAGGGGGGAGCAACGGGAGGACAGGGGACTCGGGAAGTGGAACGGGGTCCATAGACGAAGGTACGGCAGCAGAAACATACCACAGCAACGCGAGTGGAAGAAGGCGGAGAGAGAGAGAGAGAGAGAGAGAGAGAGAGATGAGGGGGAGGAGGGAAGAGGAAAGGAGACGGAGGAGGATGTTGAGGAGCAGGAGCGGTAGGACAAGGGAGAAGGGAGGAGGAGGGGCAGGGGGGCAGGAGGAGAGAGCAGAGAGCGGGAAGAAGTGCGGACGACACCGCGACGATGACGATTCCGACGGCGGCGGCGGCGGCGGCGGCCAGCGGGGCCAGCGCGCCTCCGCCGACCACGAAGCCCGCCAGGGGCGGCGGGGGCGGCAGGGGAGGCGCCCTCCTCCTCTTCTCGTTCCTCCTACTTCGTAGTTTTCCTATTCCTATTCCTAGTTTTCCTTTTCCTGCCTCCTTGTAGCCCTCCTCATCGTTGTTGTTGTCCTGGACCTCGTCCTACCCCTTGTTTTAATCCTCTCGCGGTTTCTCTCCGTGGTCAGTGGTCATCCTTTTTGGTTTGTTCCTACTCCTCATCCTCCTGTACCGTTTTGTTTGTTTCTAACTACGTGCATTTAAGTGTGTATGTGTTTGGAACTGTTAGTGTGTTGGTGCTTGTGTGCCTAAGTTTATTTAACTGTTATTCCGACATTCGTGTATTCAAGTGTGTCGTTTATTTGGGAATGTGTTCGATAAGCTTCGTGCCACCGTGACTCGCAATTGGTTCGGACCACAACTCATTTCTCAGGCGGCCTGAAACTCGATTTTTAGTCGATCCGAAATCAACGTTCAGAAGTAACCAGCTGGTTTCCATCACGTCTGAGCAGCAACTTGCACAGTACGATCAACCTGCCACGGGACTCTTACTCTGCCATGCCGTCGCACAGCAAACACACATCCAGGGGCATCGTTCAACACAAAAATGGCGGGTCTGGCGGCCAGGGTGGCAGCGGCAGCAGTCGGGATCTCTCAACCATTTTTTTACTCAATCTCACGATGCATCTTTGAAGTACTCGTCCAGCTTCATGCCGCGGTTCTCCCACTTGGGATCCTTGCCCTTGCTCTTGATCACCTCCATGTTGTACGAGTGAATGGCCTTGCGAACCTTTGGCTGGAGCTGCTTGGACGCGTCCGTGAACACAGGCACCGAGACGAGAAAGGCAGCGTCGGCGGCTTTGTCGGAAGCCTTGACTTTTGCTTTGGCCTTCTTGCCTGTCGGTTTGGGCTCGGCGCCGCCATCTGGCATGGAGTCCTTCCTATCATCTGCGTAGTACACCCACAGCACAATGAAACCGTCAGGCATGTAGAAGAACGAGAAGGGCTGCAGGCGAACCGCCCACGCATTCGCATCGAGGAAACTCTGGCCATCACTTGACTCCAAGTACTTCGCATACTCCTTGATGCAGAAGCCTTTCTCGAGGATGGGGCCAACCTCGGACAACTGGAAATGAACCGGCTTCTCTGTTGTATAGACCATGGACGCGACGCCCGGCAGCGCGAAGGCGGGGGGCCCATGACGGCAGCAGCCCATGCGGCCTGAGAGCAGCCAGGGCTCGCACCCGTCTCCTGTGCCGACCTGGCCGAAGATGCGTTTGAGCTCCTCGGCGTCAGTCAGCCCCTCGATGTTCACGACGGCCCCTGCCCACGATGGATTGCTGGTCAGCGCAGCCTGCATCGCTGCAATCTTGTCTTTGACCACCTGGCTGTCGCCGTAGATCTTGGCGAGCTCTGCGATGGTCTCGTGCCCAGTGGGCCAAAACCCGAACTTCTCCAAGTCGACTTCCCCCTGCGGCTTCCCGATCTCCAACGACATGAAGGTCTGGCGGCCGTCGTCCTCAATCCCAGGGTATTGGGCGACGGCGTCACCCTCGGCGCCCTGCAGCGCGTAGATCACCTGGCTCAACTTCTTGCCGTGCAGCTTGCCGAAGCCACCGTTGATCAGGCGCTTCTCGATGGAGTACTTGGCCCAGTAAACCTTATGACCGTCCGCGCGCTCCTTATCGCGGACCTCCTTCACGCAGAAGTTCACGGCCGACCTGAGCTCGTCCCTCCTCTTGGTGAGGTCTTTCAGCTGTGCCTGCAGCGCCGCCACGCTGTCCATGCACCCACTGATCTCGTGAGGCTTGACCTTTTTGGCGTTGTCCAGCTGCTTCTTGATATCATCGAGGGCCGTGCTGATGTCCCCCTCCAAGGCCGCGGGCTGCAAAGGGAGCAGGTCGCCGTCGATGTTCTTCTTCTGGATCTCGATGACCATCCCCTGCACGCTGGACTTCACCCCCTTCGGGGTGGATCCAACCGCGAGGAGCGCAAGGAGGAGTAGGAGGAGGGCTAGGAGGTGGAGGCGGAGTGGGCCTCGGGAGGGCCAGGAGGTGGAGGCGGAGTGGGCGAGAGGGAAGGGGAGGAGGTGGAGGAGGAGTTTGAGGAATGTCTCCAGATGGAGGTGCGATTGGATCCTCCCCACCTTGGAGCTCCCGAGCTGAGCTGCCATGGCCGTCAAGGTCTGGACGAGGGACTGGCGCTGCTCGAGGAACTTGGCGCCCTCGGTCTTCCCCTCGCCGTCGTCTGGAAGCGCAGCACCAGCAGCACCACTCTTGCTGCCCTTGAGCTTCTTGCCAGGCGGGTCGCGGTCATGCACATCGTCGCCCGCAGGCTCCGTCCGCCCACGAGTGCGCTCTGTGCCACAGGACGAAGACAGACCACCGCCGACGTCGCCACCGCCACCGCGCCTGGCCCCTTCCAAAGTCTGGTGACCCGAGAGTCGGCGGTGACGGGGGCAATATTTCACCCAGACCAGCTTGCGGTTGCAGGTGTCCGTCATGTCGTGAGCGTCCTCGACCACTTGGCGATCGTGCAGCTCGTCGAAGTCATCCGAGAGCTCAGCTGAGTCAAGATCGTTGTCAGACTCCTCCCTCCTCCACGAGTGTCTTAACATGCACGTGCCCCATATGCATCAACACCCATGTCATTCCACAAGTGGAGTCGGGACGTATTGGAACGGCATGGGGTGGATGCATGTGTGGCCCTGTGCATGTTGAGACCCTCGTGTCCTGAGCTGCTTGTACTTCCTCTTTGTCACGCCGACGTCGTCCTGCACGTCCACGGTCTGGTGGATCTTCGTCTGCTCGGTGAAGTTCGCGGTGACGCGGGCCAGCGCCTTCTGTTGCGCCCTGTGCTCGTCAGATCTGAAGAACTCTTGCCTGCGCCAGGTGCCAGGATCCTCGATCATCTGCTTTTTGTCGTCCACGACGTCCTGCTTCCCGTGGGGCATCTGCTGCAGGCGGCGGTGGTTGGCACGAACTTTGGCGAAGCACGCCTGGCCGAACATCACGCCCCAGGCTACCTTGTAGCACGGCTCCGTGGACTCGCAGAGGTGGCACGAGATCTCTTTCCCGATTATCTCCTGCGACGTCCTCCTAGACATTGATGTCCGTGCAGAAATAGAAGAGCCAACTTCGCCAAAGGATTCAAACTCACAGTCCATCGTTCCTGCTCGAGTGGTCGAGAGCAAAATGCGGAGAAGAAACACGTGGAATCCTCCAAGACCACTGATTCAAATTCAGCCACGGCGGCTACGAGGATAGAACAAACATGTGGTACATTGAAGCCTTGGACGCACTGGAACACAAACTTGCAAGAATTCATTCCCAGGCCGGCCACCAGCCGCGCCATCCGATCTCGAAGTTGGAAGCAACATAATGCACGTGTCAAGGTTAGTGCCACGGTTATCCCCTCCTCGTGGGTCCTCCCTCTTATCATGCTTGTGTTTGCCGCCCCTCCTCCTGCTCCACACCTCCTTCCCTCCTCCTCTCCCATCCCGTCTTCGTCCTCATCGTGTTCCGCGGTCCTCCTGTAGCCGTTGTCCTCTTAATTCTTTCGGTATTCCATTCCCCCTTGCCTTCCTCGAATTTACTCGTTTCCTCCCTCCTCCCCCTTTTCAGCGTATCTCTGGTGTCACCCATAAGTGCACAAACCGATCCGTAGGGGCAAGCTCGGACAGTCGGATAGCACCGAGAAATCTGGAGTCGCCGCAGATTGAGTCGGGCACCGGAACGGACGTGGGGGCGACCCGCATGACGCAAAAGAGCCGTCGAGCCGACAGCGCGCACATCCGAAGCTGCACAATACTGTCTGGACTTCCCTAAAGAACTCGTAATATTAAGTGCTGCCCAACTACTTTCATGTTCACTGGAGCGCACTGGGGGGGGTGCATTCGGTTTCGAGAAGAGCACAGCGTGTTCACAGTATGCACGTTTAGGTGGACTGCGGTTTTGGGGGAGGTGATGTATTTTATGTTGTGGCGTGGATTTCTTTTCTCGCGTGACCGACATCGGTGCCACCTCGCGCCCCTTGCGCGGGGCCATGGCCCGCGCGACGGGTGCGATGCAGCACTGGCGTATTCTGCCACCCTGAAAGCGTGGAAACTGAACGTAAAAGGGGGTGGGTTGAGTGGAGCGCGCCACGCGTGCATGTGCCTCCAAACCATTAGTGTATTGTTTTTCATGTTGATAGTGCGCCATTCGCTACGCAGGCGTGCGCGCGCGCGAACTCGCGCCTTCGTGCGCCCGCCCGCGCGTGGACAACGCAGAACTCCCCTTGCGCGCGCGGGGCGTCGCGCGTGCGTGGGGGCGGCTGTATTGTCAGTGTCAGAAAACACAGGCCCGAACACATGTTAACGTGGAAATCCGATCGGTTACCGTTACGGGGTCACTTTAGTGTCCAGGTCCGCATGGCGACTTCTTTCGCGAGGACAACACAGAACTCCCCACGCGCGCGCGGGTGACGCGCGTCACCCGCGCGCGTTCGTCGGTCACCGTTAAGGGTTTCATTCGGATTCCCCGACCAACATGGCGATTCTTTCAGAGTGGACGGCACAGGGCTTTCAACGAACGCGGGCCGCCGCGCGCGCGGCGGCGCGAGTGCGCGGAAAGCTGCGTGTTTTTTTTCTGTTTTTTTCTCGAGCGCGACAGTCAGCGCCACCCACGCGCGCGCCGCGGCCCCGAAAACTGCGTGGTGACAACCCATCGTTTCACTCGTATTCCGAGGGCCTCAGCGTGGAGTTCTACCTTGTGCAACAATCGACTTCCCTTATCGCCCGCGCGCGCAAGCGCGCGCGGGTGCTCTGGCGCGCGCGCGCGCAGCGCAGAAACCATTGACGAGTGCCCGTCTTGATTTCGAAAACAGAATGGTGAAAACCAATTATTTCTTTCGTATTCTGAGGCCCAAGCATGGAATTCTATAGTGTGAAACAATCAGCGTTCTTAATCGCGCGCACGCGCGCGCGCTCTGGCACCCGCAACACAGCAAACATCACACCATGCCCATCTTAAGTTCGAAAACTGAATGGTGAAAACCAATTGTTCCACTCGTATTCTGAGGGCTCCAACGCGGAATTCTGCACCGCGGAACAAGTCGCTTCCTTTATCGCGAGCGCGCGCGCGCGTGCGCGCGCACGCGCGCGCGCTCTGGCGCGCGCAATACAACAACCAATACAGAAGCCCCATCTTAACTTCAAAAACTGAATGGTGAAAACCAACTGTTTCACTCGTATTCTGAGGGCCTCAGCATGGAATTCTGCGCCGTGAAACAAGTCGCTTCCATCGTCGGGCGCGCGCGCGCGCAATGCAACCGCCAATGCAAAAAAAACCGCCTTAAATTCGAAAACTGAATGGTGAAAACCAATTGTTTCACTCGTATTCTGGGTGCCTCGACGTGAACTTTTACATTGCTAAGCAATGTGCGCACCTTATCGCGCGCGCGATAAGGCGCGCGCATTGTTTAGCAATGTGCAAATCCACGTCGAGGCACACATATTACGAGTGAAACAATTGGTTTTCACCATTCAGTTTTCGAATTTAAGACGGTGCTTTCTGTATTGGCGGTTGCATTGCGCGCGCCAGGGCGCGCGCGCGCGCGCGCGCGCCGCGCGCCCGACGATGGAAGCGACTTGGTTCTCTATGCAGGATTCCACGTTGAGGCCCTCAGAATATGAGTGAAACACTTGGTTTTCACCATTCAGTTTTTGAAGTTACGATGGTGCTTCTGCATGGGTTGTTGTATCGCGCTCGCCAGAGCGCCCGTGCGCGCGCGTACGCGCGCGCTCGCGATCAGGGGCTCATTGCTTCACACGATAGAACTCCATGTTGAGGCCCTCAAGATACGAGTGAAATTCTTGGTTTCCCTCATTCGGCTCTCGAATGCAAGGGCGCATACGGGTACCAGACTTGCGTTACAATGCAACGCTTGCGAAACGCACTATGGCTGGAGCTGTGCACTTTGTGATTGCAGGATCCTTCGTCTTTGATGTGGTTTCGGACACTGTGCACCGTGTCTAACGAAGGCGCAAGGGTCGCGCTGCGTGCGGTACTTGGCCATGCTGGGTCGGTTCGGTGCGCGTCCTTTTCCTGGGCGGCGCGCAGATGCTGAGCGAGCTGGGCAGGATGGACCACGGGTGGAATGGGTGGCTCACACATGGTGCACGCGTGGTTCCTGTATGGTTCCAGGATGGTTGCGGGGTGGTCCGCAGCTGGTTCGCGGAGGGTGCATGGATGGTTCGGAAGTTGGGTCGGGCGGGCCATTGGTGGCACGCGTGGTTCAAAAGTGGTTCACGCGTGGTTCCAGGGTGGTTCCAGGATGGTCCTGGTGTGGTTCGCACCTGGTTCGCTGGGGGTCACATGCATGGTTTGGGCATTTGGCAAGGTGGACCACTGTCGACACGCGTGGTTCAAAAGTGGTTCACGCGTGGTTCCAGGATGGTTCCAGGGTGGTTTCGGGGTGGTTCGCATCTGGTTTGCGGGTTGCGCGTGTATGGTTAGGGCATCGGACGTGGTGGGTCAGTGTCGACAGGCGTGGTTCAAATGTGGTTCACGTGTGGTTCGAGGGTGGTTCCAGTGTGGTTTTGTGGTGGTTCGCATCTGGTTCGGAGATGGCAGGTGTATGGTTCGGGAGCTGGTTCTGGAGGGTCGCTGGTGGCACGCGTGGTTCAAAAGTGGTTCACGCGTGGTTCTAGGATGGTTCTAGGCTGGTCCTGGGGTGGTTCGCATCTGGTTCGCGGGGGGTCACATGCTTGGTTTGGGCATTGGGCAAGATGGGGCACTGTCGACACGTGTGGTTCAAACATGGTTCACGGGTAGTTCCAGGATGGTTCCAGGGTGGTTCTGGGGTGGTTCGCATCTGGTTCGTGGATGGCACATGCTTGGTTTGGGCATTGGGCAAGGTGGGCCACTGATGGACCGCGTGGTTCAAATGTGGTTCACGTGTGGTTCGGGGGTGGTTCCAGGATGGTTTTGGGGTGGTTCGCGCCTGGTTCGGGGGTGGCAGGCGTATGGTTCGGGAGCTGGTGCTGGAGGGGTCACTGGTGGTACGCGTGGTTCAAAAGTGGTTCACGCGTGGTTCTAGGATGGTTCTAGGCTGGTCCTGGGGTGGTTCGCATCTGGTTCGCGGGGGGTCACATGCATGGTTTGGGCATTGAGCAAGATGGGACGCTGTCGGCACGCGTGGTTCAAACATGGTTCGCGCGTGGTTCTAGGATGGTTCCAGGGTGGTGCTGGGGTGGTTCGCATCTGGTTCGTGGATGGCACATGCTTGGTTCGGGAGCTGGCTCGGGCGGGCCACTGGTGGCCCGCGTGGTTCAAATGTGGTTCACGTGTGGTTCGGGGGTGGTTTCAGGATGGTTTTGGGGTGGTTCGCGCCTGGTTCGTGGGTTGCGCGCGCGGCCTGGGCCTGGGCAGTGGGCAGCCGCTGTCGACACGCTTGGTTCAAAAGTGGTTCACGCGTGGTTCCAGGATGGTTCCAGGATGGTTTTGGGGTGGTTCGCACCTGGTTCGGGGATGGCACACGGGTTGTTCGGGAGTTGGCTCGGGCGGGCCAATGGTGACACGCGTGGTTCAAACATGGTTCACGGGTGGTTCGAGGATGGTTCTAGGGTGGTTCTGGGGTGGTTCGCATCTGGTTCGCGGGTGGCACAGTGGCACGTGCGTGGTTCGGCAGAGGGGCCTGGAGGGTCATTGGTGGCACGCGTGGTTCAAAAGTGGTTCACGCGTGGTTCTAGGATGGTTCTAGGCTGGTCCTGGTGTGGTTCGCACCTGGTTCGCGGGGGGTCACATGCATGGTTTGGGCATTGGGCAAGATGGGACGCTGCCGACACGCTTGGTTCAAAAGTGGTTCACGCGTGGTTCCAGGATGGTTCCAGGGTGGTTTTGGGGTGGTTCGCATCTGGTTCGTGGATGGCGCATGCCTGGTTTGGGCATTGGGCAGGGTGAGCCACTGGTGGCACGCGTGGTTCAAATGTGGTTCACGTGTGGTTCGAGGGTGGTTCCAGGATGGTCCTGGGATGGTTCGCATCTGGTTCGCTGTTGGCACACGCATGGCTAGACATTGGGCAGGGTCGACCACTGTCGACACGCGTGGTTCAAAAGTGGTTCACGCGTGGTCCCAGGATGGTTCCAGGGTGGTGCTGGGGTGGTTCGCAATTGGTTCGGGTTTACCACGCGGCGGGTGTAGATAACCAGCGTCGGTTCGCGAGTGGCCCAACAATGGCCCAAGTGGTTCATGAGTGGCCCGTGGGTGCCCCCGCAGGGTCGGGTTCTTCATCGGTGGTCACCAGTCGCCAGCGTTAGTTCAAACATGGTTCACAATGTGTGCAAGGGCGGCCTTGCGTGTTCCGAGGAACGTGCCAGTGGCCGCCGACGCGTCCCAAGCCCGCAGCCGTAGTAAGGCCCAGCGTTGCAAGCGCGACCAGAGAGTTGACAGGCCATGTCGCCCGCGCTCTATGAATTCATAGGGATCGCGGCCACCCCGCGTCACAAACACAACGGCTGAGTGAGGATTGGGTTTGCAAGCCGACGGGCGAAGTGCGGCCTTGCGCGCAAGGCCCAGGGGGGTGGCCACGGGTGGTTGAGGAACGGTGCGGGCGCGTTGCGGGGGTTAGGCGCGGCGGCGGGCTTCGGCTCGCGTGGTTCAAAGGTGGTTCACGCGTGGTTCGGGGATGGTTCCAGGGTGGTCCTGGGGTGGTTCGCACTTGGTTCGTGTGCGGGCCATTGTCCCTAGGCAGTTGGCAAGGCCAACCGTGGGCGACACGCGTGGTTCAAAAGTGGTTCATGCATGGTTCTGGAATGGTTCTAGGATGGCCCTGGGGTGGTTCACCTGGTTCGCTGGTGGCCAACGGCCAGTTCGGGCGCTGGGCAGAGGAGGAAATCGGTGCCACGCGTGGTTCAAAAGTGGTTCACGCGTGGTTCTAGGATGGTTCTGGGATGGTCCTGGGGTGGTTCGCATCTGGTTCGTAGATTGCACATGCGTGGTTCGGGAGTTGGCTCGGGCGGGCCACTGGTGGCACGCGTGGTTCAAACATGGTTCACGGGTGGTTCCAGGATGGTTTCAGGGTGGTTTGAGGGTGGTTCGCATCTGGTTCGCGGCTGGTGTACAGCTGATTCTGGCGCTCGGCGGGGCGGGCCACTGGTGGCACGCTTGGTTCAAATGTGGTTCACGCGTGGTTCCAGGATGGTTCTAGGGTGGTTTGGAGGTGGTCCGCATCTGGTTCGCGGCTGGTGCGCAGCTGATTCTGGCGCTCGGCGGGGCGGGCCACTGGTGGCACGCGTGGTTCAAAGGTGGTTCACGTGTGGTTCGAGGGTGGTTCCAGGATGGTTTTGGGGTGGTCCGCATCTGGTTCGGGGGTGGCAGGCGTATGGTTCGGGAGCTGGTTCTGGGGGGGTCACTGGTGGCGCGCGTGGTTCAAAAGTGGTTCACGCGTGGTTCTAGGATGGTTCCAGTGTGGTGCTGGGGTGGTTCGCATCTGGTTCGTAGATTGCACATGCGTGGTTCGGGAGTTGGCTCGGGCGGGCCACTGGTGGCACGCGTGGTTCAAACATGGTTCACGGGTGGTTCCAGGATGGTTTCAGGGTGGTTTGGGGGTGGTTCTTATCTGGTTCGCGGCTGGTGCGCAGCTTATTCTGGCGCTCGGCGGGGCGGGCCACTGGTGGCGCGCGCGGTTCAAAAGTGGTTCACGCGTGGTTCTAGGATTGTTCCAGTGTGGTGCCGGGGTGGTTCGCATCTGGTTCGTAGATTGCACATGCGTGGTTCGGGAGTTGGCTCGGGCGGGCCACTGGTGGCATGCGTGGTTCAAACATGGTTCACGGGTGGTTCCAGGATGGTTTCAGGGTGGTTTGGGGGTGGTTCGCATCTGGTTCGCGGCTGCTGCGCAGCTGATTCTGGCGCTCGGCGGGGCGGGCCACTGGTGGCACGCGTGGTTCAAAAGTGGTTCAAGCGTGGTTCTAGGATGGTTCGAGGGTGGTCCTGGTGTGGTTCGCATCTGGTTTGTGGGTGACCAGCTGCCAGTTCGGGCTCGGTTCAGGGAGGCCACTCGTGATGTGCGTAGTTCAAGGGTGGTTCATGCGTGGTTCAGGGGTGATTCTAGGCTGGTATTGGTATGGTCCGCATCTGGTTCGTGGGTGGCGGCCAGCTCGGGTGCTGGGCAGGGAAGACAAGTGGTGACTTGCGTCCTTCAAAATTGTTTCATGCGTGGTTCAAAGATGGTTAGATGATGGTTTTGGTGTAGTTCCCATTTGGTTCGCCGATGGTACATTCATGAACCAGGGGCTGGGCAGGGCGGACCGCTCGTGACAAGCACGGTTCAGAAGTGGGTCGCGTGTGGTTCGGGAATGTTCTTAGGATCGGACGTGGTGCGCATGTGCTTCGTGAGCGGCTCTTGCACGTTGTTGGACAGTGTGATAGGTGGGCAATTCGTGACACGCGTGGCTTCAAAGTGATATGCGTGTGGTTCAGAATCGGTTCTAGGATGGTCCTGGGTTTGTTCGCGCTTGCCTTGTGGATCGCACATATTTGTTTCGATTCATCACGATCCAGGTCAGCGGATGGTTGGCCCGATGGCTTGACATGGGTTAGGGCGGTGGTGGTTCGAGCATGTAGTAACCCCTTGTTTCACACGCTACCCACGATGGATTCGGACCGCTGCAATTGGTCTAGGTCTGTTGCAGGAACGGGCCACCTGTGTCTTGGGACTGACCGCATATTCGGGAAATCCCTGGGCAAGCCGACCGTCACGGTGACATGCTTAGCTCACTTTCACCGTGTCTACCATGGCGCCACACATCCGCGCATAGCGTTTCTACCGCCCGTCGCCCTTCAACATTCGAATCAGAACGTGTTCACGATCGGCCCACGTTGCTGAACCATACCCCCCGCTAAACATGCTGTAACTTGTTAGAATGCGCAGCCCTCTCATACCCTTTACCTGGCTAGCCCGTCGTAACTTGCTTGGCTGCCACTGCCCCCCCGAGCCGCACTAAACCCCCGATGCAGCATGGCCGCCGAGACCTAGCCCAGCCCCCCCCAACACCCTTCAAGCTTTATTGCCGTTTGAGCCCGCAAGCCCTCTTACGCACGATAGTCTTCATCGCTGCTTTTACCTCCGAAACCACCTTGACCCTCACAGGTTCCCCATACATGTGGTTAGTATGGTTAGTACGGTTCCAGGTGCTACGGGCACGCTAAAGTTGCACACGTTTGCGTCGTGACTCGACTGGGCAGTTTTGAATTATATTTCGAAGTCTGGGGCGGGGGTCGGATCACAATCTTCCAAACGCTAAGTGCGGTAAGTATCTGCGAGCTGCGACGTCAGACCTAATTCAGCACATGGTAACCCACGGAACGATCGCAGCGTGCGATTGCCACTTCTATGCATGTATATTTGGTTACATATATTTTTTTCTGGCGGGTATGCCATCACGATGTGGAGACATACATGTGTACAGAGCTTACATACACATGTATACACATGTATTGCACATACGTGCACTGTTGTTCCTGCAGAAGGCCCATATGGCAGTATCTGTATACGTGCGCACACACGTCAGCAATCCCCCTTTATTGATACGTGTCTATTGATCCAGGCGCCGTCGACCCCTTCTGCGTGGCGAGCGTATAGAGATAGCAAGGTCACGCGGCGGAACGGACGCCGAGAGGCGTTGAGATTAAGAGGGGGAGGCAAAGATAGGTTGAGGGAACAGGGGGTCGGTCATTTGCCTTGCAAGCGGATCCTTGGGGCCGTCATTGTCGGCGGCCGCCGGCGACGGGCGAACGCCGAGCAGTGCCGAGCGCAGCACGCTCGGAGAATCAGGGCAAGGAACGCCTGAGAGCACTGGGAGCATGCGAAAAAGAAGAAGGATGGGCGGGGTGCAATGGAGGAATTTTGGGAGAGGGTTTAATGAGGAACAGAGTTTGGGGAGGACTGCGTGCATCTCAGGCAGGCTCGACATCATCAACGTCAAGAGGATTAATCCTCTGCTGAATGTACATGATTCCACTGACGTTTAGCTGGTCGTCCTCCGAGCATGCTGTCTGGGCTGTAGTCTCAATGCGCTTCAGCTTGGTCCGCAGAGCCCTGACACGAATCGTCAGAAACTTCGCACGATGCTTGTACACCAGCAGCTCCTTAAACACTGCCTTGAAGCGCCTCCGAGTGATGTGCCTCAACTTCGCCAAGAATTTGGGATTGGGCAGCTGCGGGTGATTCGGCATCTGCGCCCTTGATGCTGGAAAGAAAGAGGGCTTGCGTGGCAGTCTAAACCTTGAGTTGAAAGCGGGCAGCGGGAACACGATGTGTTGTCATGATGGGAGCATTGGTGGTGATTCGGATGATGAAGGACGGAGACCCTGATGCTGATGGTGAGTGATAACGATGATAAGTATGATGGTTGTCATGCTTATGACACAGGCGATGGTGATCAGGATATTATTTCACACTGTCATTTTTGTGACAGTCTGTTCAGACGATGTATATCATTCTGCTCCGATGTAGGCCCGCACCTGCGCCGTCGTCGGCCGCCACGCCTTGTGCGCCTCGATGCTCATCTCGCCAGCTCTCGAGATCCACGTCGCAAGATGATGCCTCGCAGCTGACGGGCCGAACACGTGAACATCCAGCGCAAGCGAACGGTATTTCGTACATGCTGCGCCGTGTGTTGGACACACAACTCGTAATCCTCTACCACCCTTCCAGTGTTCCTCAACCGTCACTGGATGGCCTAAGATGTGGTCGGGAATGGCGTAGTCGCCGTCGAACTCCCCGTCGCCGTCGATGACGACCACCGCAGCGTCGGCATCATCGTCGGCATTCTCGGGGGCCTCTGCGACAGGAGCCGCGCCTCCTCCGATGACGTCGCCCTCGATGTCGGCATGTGCTATCGGTATCGGTGCTGATGATGCAGCTGCAAGGTCGAGTGGAACATATATGTCATGCTCATTGTCTAATTGTGCAATCTGTAGCTGGCACTCCTTGGCAGTCGCAACCGTGGACACTGGCCCCCGAGACCGCAGGAGCAGCTTGTAGAACGCTTGCGGCCTGTTGCTGGGAAACTCAGCCTGGCCCTTCTGGAAAATCTCCCTGGATGCGAGGACGCATTGCAAGTAACAGCGTTTCGATGGAAGTAGTCTGTCATCAAACTCCTTCTTGCGACCACCCCTCTTGTGAAATATATTGTGCGACATCGCTCTGAAACCGCGAGAGTGCAGCTCATCCACCAGACATATCACAGGTACTTTTGGGTCGGAAAGCGGCATGTTGCATCTAATGGGCCCTTTGCTCTCCAGTCCAATGCAAGAGTGAACCGTAGACTCAACAACGGACCATACCGTGATCTTCTTGCGATTGGCAAGGTCGTAGGTGAATATCGAAAATACGTTGACGTAGCAAGGCGACTCTGGAACTGCAAATACATCCAGACGATTTGGGACCGATCCAGGATGGGCGGTTGGGTCCTCCATCGCGTTGTGCGGCAGCACAGACCAAGTAGTCACGTCCACGGTCGGTTTGTCGAACGTGTTCACCAGGATGTCCTTAGCTTGTTTCGATACCGCCTGGTAAATGTGAATGTTATCATCGCCAGGTTCGGGGCCAACAGAGAAAAACTGGTACTGATCCAGCGCGTGCTGCAGGAAGTCGAGCATCATCTTCTGGCCATCGGTCAAGCCACGCTGCTGAAGATGCTCTTCGCCTTCGCCATTTCCTGCATCGAACCGGACCAGTGTTCCAGCGGCAACTCCAGCGTCAAATGCCATATCATCCGGGCCTCGAAACTCTTGAGCACCAGCGCCACCAACTGCACGACTGCGCTGAAATTGATCATGCGTCTGAAGCTGATAGATCCGTTGTTTCACCAGGCGAGCCTTGGCCCTGCAAGCGCAATCAGGATTCTTCATATTCACAACTCTCGACCACGTGTTCCAAACGTGTTGGATGCTCGCCCCAGTCTCACTCAGCAGGAAGTCTTTGTCCCGCAGGTTCTGCTGCAAGCGCATCGTGGAAGACAAGAAGGGAAACTGCATCCGCCGACTCGTTGAGAGCACACGTTTAGCTGAAGCATGCGGCCCCTCAGCAACATGATCGTCGAAGGGCACATCGATCAACGCTTGTACTCTCTCCCTCAGCGCATCTGGCAACTCACGCCCGTTAGTCTCCGCCAGCGCGTGCACGGGGGGCTTGAGCGTGGAGGACGGGCCGAGGAACTCCAGCGTGAGCGGGTGGTGATGCTCCATCGGCGTCGAAAGAAATTGGCCGATTGTCCGCGCAGCCACTCCATGCTCACCTAGCCGCGCGAACAGGTAAGGCACCCTATCCAAGAACTCAAGCTTGCGAAGGCCCAAGCTCTGAGCGTATCTCACTGCGCCCATGCACGAATTCCTGAGGCCAACGTCGCCGCCGAAATCATCGAGTGTCCAATCGTTGATGATGTCTACGCCAGCCTTCGCGCGGGGGCCCCGACACACGCTTCCAAACCCATGGGCCCTGCAACCTAAAGCCTGGGGAATGACGGGGGCCTTTCCCATTTCCCACCTTCTTCTCCTTTCCCCACCTCCCGCCGCCAGTTACCCGTCCTCCTAATTTCTATGGGTGCTGTTTGGTGCAGCTTGCACTGAGGGTTTTTCTGAAGCTCGATCACCTGCACCGAGGCTCTGACAACGAAACCCAACATGAAACCCGTAAACGTGCATAGTTAGTTGAGGTGGGGCCGTGGGGCCCCCGACGCGAAGTGCACAAGTTGCCTGGCCAGGAAGAATGAGGTTTTGTCCCATGGGTTTGGTCTCGTCTGTTTGGGCCCCCGCCTGCAACCAGTTCGAAGCTCTCTCGTAAGCGAACGGCAACAACCTCCCCTTCCTGGGACACTCCACCTTGCGCCCTGCCTCGAGATCCTCCTGATGGCATCGGCAGCCGCCCCCCCACGACTGCAGCGAGGTCAGCCACAGCACATACCACGAGATGAACGTGAAGTGCAGGTGCCAGCTCGAGCTCTGCAACGCCGCCCTGACATTCTTCACGAGCACCGTATCCTTCAGCCTGCGGACGAACTCGAAGCGATCCCACATCCGAGTAAGAATTCTCAGCACGCCCTCCACTGCAGAACATGCACGTGCAAGCGTTGCCCATCTCCATGAGGCAAAGTATGGGGCCTTCGTCTTGTTCACAACGTCGGCTACGGCTGGGAACTCGCCTCTGATCGACTTCGCGATGTCGTCGCCGTAGGCCCTCAAGAAATTGATGGTTGCCTTGAGGCCAGCTAGCCAGCGAGGAAAAATGGAAGGCTTGAAAGACCTCGCCTCAACACAGTGTCCACGATGTGCATCCACCCAGGGGCCTAAATAGCAGTCGGAAAGAGTCGTGGTCCACGAGTCGCGTGGCGAGGCACTTTGATCCCAGCGTGCATACAAAGGTCGATGAGGATGTCAGGGGATTATGGTAGAAGTCGCTCGGTACCAAAGTCTGATGTAATCGAAACCACTCTTGCCAAGAAGCTACGCAATGCTGGATACGATTGGCCGACGATGAGCATTATTTTCCACAGCACTGCGTAGGCTTTGCCTTCCAACGTGAGCTGGCCATTACCGATCTGAACAATTGGCAAGATGAAACGTCGGTGCCACCACCGACTCGGCGTGCATCTTATGTAATCAATCGAGGTCGCCATCATCTCAACACCCCTCCACTGCGGTGAACCATCTGTGAACACGTATATGTTTGTTCTTCGAATGTGCAGCTCGAACCAGAATCTCATCAAGACCATGCATGCTGTATCAAACCGAACGCGGCCCCTGACAAACACGTCCCTGCCCAGTTGGAACGACGACGAGTCTAATAGATCAGCTGCAGGCACACTGTGTTTGGCCAATATTTTGGCGAACGCTTTCTTGGCGGCGTGAATGTGGCGCAGGTCTTTCAGATGCTGGGACGCGTCAAGATAATCAATCACAACTTCAGCTGGGTACGTCGCGAGCCTATCTGGAAGCGAGTGCTGTCTGGGCGCCGACAAGACTGACCCACGTGAGCCACCTACAATTGGATGCTCGCACTCTGCCTGAAACTTTGCTCGCCACCATTTGTACTGGGCCATGCTCGGCCCGATCTGGAGAACGTGACGCGCAGGTCTGAACTTATCTGACAGTGGTATGAGCTTGAGCGCAGGCCATTCATACGCAATCCGACCAGCATATTCTGGAGACGTGAACACCGTGCGTTTCACAAGCAAGGCCGTTTCGACACCACGAATACGAGCAAACTCATCAGCGACTTCATCGCATGTCTGGATCAGAAGCCTGTCGGTATTCGCGTACGTGTCATGTTGTCGGATATGTTCCCATATGTTTGAAATTGAGGGTGGCACTACAATTCTGTTCACGAGTCGTTGAATTGAAATGAATTTATAACCAATCACGCCGTATATGTGCGAAGTGCATCTGCGACTTAAATCTGCCATCAACTCGTCTACATGTTGCTGGGGCTGCATACGGTCAATTTGATCGCAAGAGAGGGCCTCCCATCTGCTCAAGGCGATCGAATGAACTTCAACATCATCACGGAACAAACGCGATTCAGATATATTGAA
This sequence comes from Prorocentrum cordatum, assembly GCA_963575745.1. Taxonomy (NCBI): domain Eukaryota; class Dinophyceae; order Prorocentrales; family Prorocentraceae; genus Prorocentrum; species Prorocentrum cordatum. The sequence goes on from CAUYUJ010015216.1 coordinate 838,656, forward strand.
ACCAGACAAGGAGGCCGTCGAACAAATAATCAGCAACACCAGATCTCCACGGTTGGGGCAGTCTCGTGGTCTGCGCCCTCGTTTGCGTTGTACACCATCGCCTCGGGACTGAATGGGCGGTGGGCAGTCGGCACGGGCTGGCGGACGCCGTTAAAACATTCTAGTTTCGATCACCCCAAGCGGCCCCCGAGACCCGACTTGCAGCCAGGCAGCCTGTCCAAGTTAAGAGTCCTCCCACCTCGTGCTCGTCGTGCTTCTCCTCCTGACGCCATTCCTCCTCCTTGCCTCCCCGCCAACTCCCTGTCCATTTCACGACAACCTGACCATCCCCCGCATTCTACTCATACAATCCCTCCCTCCTGATCCAAGGACGGTCACGCGTGCAAGGGTTTCAACGGCGCTCGCCAGTCCGTACCCACTACCCACCCCCAACATATTGATTCCCTTGGGGCCATCTTCAGCCACTCTCTGGGGCCCTGGCAGAGAGTCGTGGTCAAACTCCATGGCAGCATCTTCAGCCGCTCTCTGGGACCCTGGCACGAGGTCGTGGTCAAACTCCATGCCGCAACTCTTTGAGCCAAAATGGCTACGGGGCCCAGGGGAATGTTTGCCAGTAATCCTGAATATGGTGCGGAACGGGTGGGTCTGGGGCCCACCCGAATCACATGTGTTGTTGTATTCAAACATAGCATTTGTTGAGGGTGTATTGCAACATCTGATATCATTGAGGGTCGTATGGGGCGTATCGAAGACTGTTGAGGGTGTATGGCAACATCTTATAGTTGTTGTTTTTGAGAGTCCTTAGACATACAATACAAAGTAACATGATTGGTAACAGTAGTAATATGGATAACAGCCGTAACTGCGAGCGTAGCAATACACACAACATTGTAGCAACAAGCTACAACAACGGATGCTGATATGATGCGAATGATGACATGATTGCCCATTGATCAAAGGACCACGTTCTTAACCTCGCTCCCCCATGGTGCTGCTTAGCACATTGGTTTTTTGGCCTCCGAAGGCCCAGTCTTGCGAACCAGCGCGTCACAAACCGACCTGTTTGTGACCCTGGGCCTCACTATTTCCCTACACTTGTTGGTCTTTCGGCACCTAACCACAAGATAGCCTCAGCGAGGCCCAAGAGGGCCCCAAGACGGCCAACAGCGCCCCAAGAGAGCCCGATATTGTTTGAAGATGGCCGAAGAGGGCCCCAAGAGGGCCTCCAAGAGGCAATCATCGGCCCACTCCCTTCGTAAGACGTACATGTTCACCATATTCGCTTGCTTCGTCTTCACAGTGCCCCATGCGCCCCCGAGTAGCCCCAAGACAGCCCAGGAGGACCCAAGAGGGCCCAAGACGGCCGTGGAGATCATTTATCGTGTTGGCCTGGCAATGTGTGGATCCGCAACCGTTGGATCAACTCAGCCGCGCGAGCCGGGGGTTCGCCCATGGAGCGGGCGAGGGCCGCGGCGGCGGGCGCGGGCGGCCTGGCGCACCTGGCCAGCCTCCGGCACGGACAGAGGTGCACGTGCCAGGTGGACTTCGGCGAGGGCTTCTCTGTGGACCGCGAGCCGCTGCGCCTGCTGGAAGGGGCAGCAGCAGCGGTGCCGGCCCGCTAACCTCACAGTCCCAGCGCCTTGTGCGCCGCCTGAGTGCTCGAGCTACCAGGGCCTAGTCGTGCTGCTGGTCGCTGTGCTGGCGTTCCTCGCGGGGGTCTGCACTACGGCGGCCTGCGGCTGGTGGTGGCTCGCCCGCAGCGAGGCAGGTGCCCCAGACAGCCTCTGCCTGCCAGCAAGATGGCCGCGCACCTTCGTCAGGGCCAGCGGGTGCTCGTCTCCTACGACGTGGACCCTCGCGAGCTGCTCTGGCATGAGCGGCTGCTGTGCGCTCGCATGCACGAGGGCTCGTGGGTGCTGGCCATGCCGGAGCGTGACATCTACCTGGAGGACCTCGAGAACGGGATCGAGAGTCTGGTCCCGCTTGGCCCGATGGGCGGACTGCCGCTGGGCTGGAGCCGTGGTCCGACGCCCATGTTCCGTGGTTCTGCTCAGGGACCACTGCGTCGCGCTGAGAGCTTGCGCCTGCAGGCCGAGGGGACGGAGCTGGCCGAGGAGGAGAAGCTGGACCTGGGCCTGGGCGCCGCCCGGCCGCCGCCCCTTCCCGCCTCCGCCCCGCCGCCGTTGGCGCTGAAGGGCGACCTGCCGGCGGAGGAGGGCGAGCGGCGCTTCTCCGAGAGTCGGGGCGAGACGCGCGTGGGCGAGCGCGTGGGTGCAGCAGAGCTGGAGGCTGGGCGTCGTCGTGGTGATCGTGGAGCGGCCAAGGTCGGTGGGCTCTTCGTCGCGTGCTCCTTCTTCAGGCCTGGCGAGCAGGTGCCGACGCCCAGAGGAGGAGCCGCGCTGAGGGAGTCGCCCAGCGAGCTGAGGACGCTCCCCGTGAAGTACGAGAAGTCGAGCCAGCCCGCTCGCACAAGGAGGCCGCGTCGCTCACCGCCACCACGGCCTTCGATGACTGGCCCATCAGCGGACCTCGGACGGCGGAGTGGCTCTCTCGCGAGATCGCCCGCCAGGAGCTGACGCCAGCGCGGAGGCACCTCTGGTGGCGGCAGCTCTTGGGCTTGGGCCCCAGCGACTGGGGCGTGGGTGAGCACGAGTCCTTCAGTCGGTTCTTCGAGTGCGCTCTGACGTATCACCAGCTCAACTTCGGCGAGCTGGCCTCGCTGGAGCTTGCTGGGCGGCGCTACCAGCTGCTGGAGGAGAGGTGCGCCAGGATGCTGGTCTCGGCGACGCCAGGCGGAGACAGCGGGCACCTCGACAACGACTGGCTCTTCATGGGCGAGGAGGGCCGACGCGGGCGCGCCCTGGTGGCGCCTGCGCTGGAGACTTGGATCTCGCAGAAGCTGTCAGAGGAGAGCGCCGTGCTCAAGTAGCGGCGCAAGGCGATGGAAGAGCAGCAGCTGGCTCGCTCGACGGACGTGACCCCCGGTGCTTCAAGCAGGCCTAACGACGACAAGCCCCCCAAGAACCCGCGCAGGAAGGGCGTCGGGCAGGGGGGTGGAGCTGCTTGAGCCACCTCGGACGACGGAGGCCCCAGGCCGTCGTCCAAGCTGCATAGGGGAGGGCTGCTCGCTGGACGAGGATGGCGAGCCGCCTTGGCGTTGCAGGTGAGGGCCTTGACTGGGCTCGCGATCTGCTGCCACTGCCATCGGGCCGCTGCCTGGCGGATCTCCTGGAGGGGTTGTCGCCGGCGGGGCTGGGTGTTCCGCGCTGCGCGGATCGGCGGCGATCACGTCGTCGGGCTGCGGAGGCGTGGCTGCAGGACAGCGTCACGGCGCTGAAGGCTCTGGGCGGTCGCAGTGAGGTGTGGGGCCCCAAAGTGATGCCAGGCGCCATCCAGCGCCAGGCGGTGGCTAGCTTGGCCAGGGCTTACTACGCTGCCGCCGCCGCCCGACGACCTCACCACCTCGGGAGCGTGGTCTGCGCTTCGGGGCTTCGGGTCCGGCTACGCCTGTGGAGGCGTCGTCGCCGGAGAGTCGGCAACCAGGCGATCGACCTTGTCGGCTGCCTGCCCGACCACTACCATAAGCTGCTGGAGGATAGTGGCCGCGCTATTCGGCTACCGGCGCCGTGTGCACAGGACGGCGCGGCGATGGCGAACGAGCTGGGCATCGCGATGGGTCCCATCTTGTCGAGGTCCCCGAGCCAGTTCGCCGAGTTTGTGAGCAGTGCTTATGAATCGGGGGTCGTCGAGCCGGCGACCGAGGTTCGAAAGTTTGCGGGAGTCTTCTTTGTTCGTGAGAAGGACCGTTCGCTGCGGACCATCTTCGATCCTCGGAAGACCAACGCGCAGTTCGCGCCGCCCGACGGCGTCGCCCTGGCCTCGCCCGAGGCCCCCGGTGATCTCGAGCTGCCCGCTGGTCAGAGGCTGTGGATCAACGAGGGGGACGTCGAGAACTGCCACTACCAGTTCCTCCTGCCCGTCGACCTGCGGGCCGACTTCGCGCTGCCGGCGGCGCCGCGGCAGGCGCTGCCGCGCCGCCTGCGCGACCTGTTTCCTGGAAGCTCCGAGCTGGTGCACTTCCAGGTTCGCGTGGCGCCGATGGGCTGGGGCTGGGCTGCGGCGCTCGCGCAGGCGGCGAACGCAGAGCTGCTGCGGTCGGGGCCGCTGGGCGCTCGGCGCTGGATCTGCAATCGCCGCTGCGCGCCCGTCGTCGCTGGGCGTGAGCCCGCTGCTCTCCTGCGCATCGACGACATCGCGTCGTTGGGGGCCGAGGAGGAGGCAGTCCAGGTGGATGGCGACTCGATGGAGAGGCAGCTGAGGGGTCGCGGCCTGGCTATGACGTCTCCGGGCCGCAGGTCGACGTGGACCTCCTGGGCTTCCACGTCGACGGTGCGAAGGGCGCGATCCGCATCACGCCCAAGCGGTTCTGGCGGCTGGTCCTGCGACGCACCCACTCCTGACGGGGGCCAAGCTGGAGAGGCTGATCGGGCACCTGACGTACGTCCTCTTGCTGCGGCGCGAGATGCTCAGTTTGCTCAGCGCCTCTTACGTCTTCATCAGCAAGTGCCACGCCCGCCGCGTGCGGCTCTGGCCTTCAGTGCGGCAGGAGCTGTCCTGGATGCGGGCGCTGCTGCCGCTGGCATGGGCCGACCTGCGCGGCACCTGGGCGCCTAGCGCCGCGGCCGTGGACGCGCCCCTGACGGGCCTGGGCGCGGTGGAGTGCGCAGCCGCCCCAGCCGAGGTAGGCCGCGTCGGGCTCGCGAGAGAGCGCTGGCGGTTCAAGGAGAGCGAGCTGGTGGCCGAAGGCTCGAGGGCGCGCGCCTTGCGAGAGGGCGCCGTGAGCGACTCTGCCTTTCCCGACGTGCCCGCCGAGTTCTGCAAGTCACCCCGGTGGAAGACCGTGGCTTCGAGACGTTGGCGGCACAAGGCCCCCGCCCATCTCCTGGAGGGCGAGGCGCTTCTCTGGGCGATGCGGAGGCAGGTGCGCCGGGTGGCGCATCACGGCTGCCGGCTTCTTTCTGTCCGATCGCATGTGTATCTGTTGTGCAGTTGCAACAGGGCGAGCCGCGGACTTCCCCATCTTTGCGCAGTTACGGCACCAGACAGCACTCCAGCTCGCCTCTTCGCGTCGAGTTTCAGTTCGTTGGATCCCCTCCGAGTGGAACCCCGCCGGCGGCCCCTCCAGGCGGTTCGAACCTCGCCGTTTGCGGGGCGATGGAACACCGAACGCCCCTGGCGGCCGCGCCGAGGGAGCCGCCGCTGCCGGCCTCGAGCGCGCCTGCGGGCAGCCGCCGAGCTGCGGCCGCGTCTCGGGGTGCCCCGACGGCGAGGACTCGTGCCAGACGCCAAAGCCCCGCGGCCGAGTCGTCGGCCGCGACTGCCTTTCCGTGGCACCGATTCCTGGGCTCGTGCGTCTCGGGCCTGGAGCTGGGGGCGGTGAGGCCTTCGACGCAGCAGACCTACCTGCGCTGCCTCAGTGGCCTTTGCCGCTGGCTGGGTCTGGGGGCCCTGCCCACCGGGGTGCGCGCTGGAGTGGGGCGACGCGCTGCGGCAGTACATGGGCAACGAGTTCTCGGAGGGTGCGCGCCCCAACAGGGCGGCGAAGCTGCCGTCGGCGGCGCTGTAGGCGAGGCCAGCGCTGGGGCGCCCCCTGCGGGCGGTGTCGCCGCGGAGCAGCCGGGCGCTGCTGGGCTGGAAGCGCAGGCGCCCAGGTCGCTCGCGCCCGCCGCTTCCCTGGCTCGTCCTGCGCGGGGTCCTGGAGATCCTGCTGCTGAACGGCCAGGTGGCCATGCGTGCGCACTCAGCCTCATGTCCCACTGCTACTTGCGACCTGGCAAGCTGCTGGCCATGAGAGCGTTCCAGCTGGTGGCCCCGGCTCAGGGCCTGCAAGGCGGGTTCCGCTGATGGGCCCTACTGCTGCGTCCAGAGGAGCTGCTGGTGCCCAGCAAGACTGGCGAGCTGGGCGACCCCCTGCCGCTGGATGTCCCCGAGCTTCTCTGGCTCACGCCCGCGCTGAGCGAGCTCAAGGCGAGGCTGGGGCCCAGCGCGCCGCTGCGGAGTTTCGGCTACGCGCAGCTGCGCGCGGAGTTCGAGGACGGGATGGCGGCGCTGGGCCTTCGAGGCCTCGGCACGGCGGCGCCAGCCACGACAGGATCGTAGGGCGCAGGTCGCTGGAGGAGGCGGCCGAGCGCTGCCGCTGGCGGGCCCGGTTCTCGGTCCGAAGATGCGAGAGGCACGGGCGCCTGGCGCTGCAGGTGGCAATGTTGCCACCCGTGGTGCAGCAGCGGCTGCGCCTGAGCATGCAGCGGCTGCCCGGCCTGTTCGGGCTCAGCTCCACGCGACGCTCTGCCGAGTGCGCCTGGGCAGGGGGCGAATCGCCGTCGAAGTCTTCTCGGGCTCGGGTAGGCTCGCCGCAGCGCTGCGGGCCCGAGGCGCCCCCGCGCTGGAGTGGGAGATCATTCGGGGAGCGCAGTTTGACCTCGCCAAGACGGCCAGCCTAGAAACCCGGAAAGGTTGGATTCTCAGCGGAGAGGTAAGCATCCTTTGGCTAGGCACACCCTGCACGTCTTTGTCGATGGCCCGCAGGTTCACGAAGTCGGGGCCCAGTCCGTTACGGCCCCGGAGTTCCCTTTAGGCCTGCCTACTTTTGTCCGGGTCTGATCGTTCCAGGGTGCAGTTGGGTAACAAGTTGATGCAAGCCTCCGTGGCGCTCGCCAGGTTAGCTCATGCACGTGGGATTCCTGGAGGGCTAGAGAATCCTGTTTTTTTCTAGGCTTTGGCTCTGTCCGCCTGTACTAAGTCTCGCTAGGCTCCCCAGCTTTCAAGAGGTCTTCGCACATTTTTGCATGCGGGGCGAGCCGTGGCGAAAGCATATTCGGCTTCGCCTCTGGCACGTCCCCTCGGGTCGTCTCGGGCGAAAGTGCCACGGAAAGGGGATCTGCGAGCGCTCTGGGCGTAGGCACCAGGTTCTCGAAGGCAAGGCCCCTGGGGGCCAATTCTGGACGGCCGTGGCACAGCGATTTCCGAAGCCTCTGTGCACCGCCCTTGCTAAAGCCTTGGTAGACGCCTCATGCGATAGTAGACTGACGAGGTTGTGGGACAGTTGTAAATGCTAGCGGTATAACCAGCACACTAATGTAATTGGCTGTGTGTATGGCCAAGAGCTTCTTGCTTGTTGAATGCCGCCAGGTTCTATGTACCATCGCTGCCGAGGCTCCTCGGCCCTGCGTCCTCTCAATCTTGTGCTGGAGAACAATAGAAGGCCTTGGAGATAGTTTATCGCGTTGGCCTGGCAATTTGTGGATCCGCAACCGTCGGATCAATTCAGCCGTGCGAGCCGCCCTGCCCCCCCCTTTTTTCTGCTCTCTTGCTTATCTTTCCCACGCGAATACACTAATTCATCAGGCCAAGAGTTTGTTGCTGATTGAATGCCGCCAGTTTCTACGTACCGTTGCTGCCGAGGCCCCTCGGCCCTGCGTCCTCTCAAGCTTGTGCTGGAGAAAAATAGAAGGCCCAAAAGGGTCGTCCTGCGGGGCTCGCGGGGCCTCCCAAGACGGCCCAAGAGGCCCCAAAGCCGGCCCAGGAGGCCCCCGAGACGGCCTCAGGGATGCCCAAGAGGGTCTCGTTCGAAATCACGTTCCTGGGAGCCTTTCCGGGAACATGATTTCCGGGTTCCCAGGGCGCCCGAGAGGCCCACAAGACAGCCTCAGCGAGGCCCAAGAGGGCTCGAGATGGCTTGAAGATGGCCGAGGGCCCCAAGAGGGCCCCACGATGGCTGAAGAGGGCCCCATCGGGCTATTCCCTTTAAATTGTAAAACGTACATGTTCAGCAAAACCGCTAGCTTCGTCTTCGCAGTGCCCCAGGCGCCCCCGAAGAGCCCCAAGACAGCCTAAAAGAGACCCAAGTGGGCCCAACATGTGAAGTGGAACCCTTTTCCGTTGATGCTTAATACAATTTCATGTGTCTCTTAGCACAGTATGTGCTGCAGTGCATCAAGCAGTGCGTTTCATGGTTGTTGTACCGCCGCTGTTTCATGATCGAGGGGCCCCTGAGTCACGCAAAAGGATGCGTTCTCTGTTCTTCGCCACGACGAGATTATTCATTGTGAGCCCGAGATACGACAGACAGTATTCTTTAGAGAGCCCGTAAAGGATATCGCGTGCTTTCATCGGTTGATATTGGGAGCGGAGCAGGTGGTCCGCCCCACCTGCCACCCCGATTCCAGTCACGCCGCCGGCGCCGGGCGCCGCGCCGCCAACCTCGCCGCCAGCGACGCCGCCGACGAGGAGAACGGGTGCGAGATCCGCACCAGGGGCTGCAGGGGCCGCCCCAGCCGCCGTGGCCGGTTCGCGGGCCCGGGCGGCAGACGGGGCGCAGATCCCGAGCAGCGTGGACGAAGCCGACTGTGCCGCCACGCTAGGAGAAGAGGATGACAGCTGGAGCCGCTGGAGGAGCGGTGGTTGGTGGACCCACACCGAGAACGGCTGGGGCGGTGGAAGGGGCCTGGATGCAGGCCTGAGCAAGACTGCGCCCATTTTCGAGCTGCTGCGCCGCGAGGGTTATAGAGTTTTTCGCCGCGGGCACCAGGTCGTCGAGAGGTGCTGCCGCTAGAGAGGCCTCAACGCCGTCAGCGAGGGCGCCCGTCTGATCATGGACTCGCTGCAGGGTGAGACAGCAGAGGCTACTGCGGACATCGACCTGGCCTTGTTGGAGACAGAAGATGCGTTCCAGCCCGTCATCAAGGTGCTGGACGAATACTACAAGTACGATAATCAGACCGAGCTGCCGGCCAGAACCGACACCTTCTTCGGCAAGTTTGCACGACAGGAGAAAGAGATGCTGCAGCTGTATTGCTTACGCCGTCAGCGAGAGCTGCGCGAGCTGAAGGAGGTCGGAATAGAGATTCCTGACATGTTGGTTGGCTGGCACCTCCTCAATCGAGCCGCGACACCGCCGATCGGAGCCACCCAGGTGCGTAGCCAGTGTGGAGACGGTCTCTTCTGGCTGAACGTTCGAAAGGTGCTGCTCGATACGTATGGAGCAGGGGCTACGCCTGACAAGCGCGACGTGAAGAGGACCGAGCGGATGCTCGCAGGAAGCAGCGCCACCGCGGACGCGAGCAACACAAACGACTACGAGTGGGAGAGAGGCCTCGCCTACGAGGACTCGTACCTGGGCGAAGGCGGCTACTTTGAGGAGGAGGACGACTACGACCACTGCTACGAAGATGAGGACGGCTACGGGTGCGAGCCGGACGGCGCCGACGGGGCTGAGGACGTGCCGCCAGCGGTCGAGGAAGCGCAAGTTGCCTGCGACGAGGCGTACGTCAGCTTCACCGAGAGCAAGAAGCGCGCGGCCCAGATCGCCAAGTGCCGAGGCTTTTACCCGATCTTCGCCCTGGCCCCTGACAACAACTTCACACGCGAGCCGCGGTCGACGCCCAGGGGCAGCGGCAGAGGCAAAGGCAAAGGACGAGGCAAAAGCAAAGGCGGGGGACCGCCACGCTTTTCTCCTCGCGGAGGCCAGGCGCTCCCACGGTCGCCTACGTCGGCCCCGCCACCTGCGCGTCCGAGGTCGGACACGTCGGGATCGACTCAGCAGCGCGAGCCTCGGTTCAAGCGGTTTCGAGCTGGAGGCTTCGTGCGCAAAAATGAGGATTCGCACATGGTCGAGGACGTGGGCGGCACTGCGAACACTGAGGATCTCGAGTTCGCCAACACCATCGAGGAGGTGAATTTGGTCACGGTCGGCAAGGGCACCAGCGATGGAGAAGCTACCCGACCAGTTATGGGCGATCAGAATTGGCGACAGCGGGAGGAGTACTTGCGAGCCAAGCAGCTCATCCACGACGTGAAGTACGAGAACAGCGACCGCAGGTTCAGGTTCGGCGACTGCAAGACGCTAGATGCCAATCAGAAAGTCACGCTCACCGTCTGGCCCTTCAGCGCGAGGAAGGAGATCGCCATCCACCCGGTGCCTCTTTGGGCACCGCCCCTCATCGCGAGGCCATGCATGGAGGGGCGGGGGCTGGTCCAGGACTATCGCGAGGGCAAGTGCATGCTGAAGGACCACCTCGAGGAAGGCTGGATGACCTCCGAGCGCAACGAGAAGGGACACTTCATCATCGACCTGTTAGGCTGTGCTGGCGACGCGCCCGACGACGTCGTGGACGTGGGTGTCCCGACGGAGGACGAGGGCAGCAACGCCAGCGACGACTCGCCCTATCGCGCATGGTGCGGTTCGGGACCTGAGGACGACGCCACGGACTCGAACATCGCAGACGTTGACGCGCACTACCCGGAGACGTACACGGCGTTCCTGGTCCCAGGCGAGACGGACGAGATAATGGTCATAGACGATTCCGAGGATCCAGAGGACGGCACCAGGAAGGGCCCTGACGGCATGCCGCCAGACGTCCACTCCGATTTGGTCCTCGCGGAGAACGCCGAAGGCGGGATGCGCTCGCTGCTACAGGGCCTTGGTCCGAGAGTCGTCTGGGAGGTCTTTGTGGACCAAGGCCGGCTTTCCACCGAGCTGCTGAACTACCCGATGGTCGAGGTGGTACATTTCAAGCAGAGCGAGGGCTGGGATTTCTCGAAGCTGCGCATCATCCGGCAGTTTCTGGAGGCCACCGACAGGGAGAAACCAGACGACATTTTCTTCGCCCCGCCGTGTACCACCTGGCGTTCGCGGCAGCACGTGAACGCGTCCTTCTCGGAGGAGCGCAAGGAGGCAATCGCCAAGGCCAGGGGGCGCGAGGAAGCCACCTTCCTGAAGCTGGCGAAACAGACTTTCGACAAGCAGGCCGCCGCTGGGCGCCATGCATATGTGGAAGGACCCTTGAGCGGTCTTCATTGGAAGACGAAGACGCGGCACAAGTTGAAGGATGATTTTTGCAGGTTGGGATCAGTGTCGGCTTGGAGCCGAGTACGAGATTGACGGAGTGACCAAGCCGCACCAGAAGCCGACAAGACTACAGTCAATCAACTACGAGTTCACTAAGAACATGAGCATGGCATGCAAGTGCAAGACGGAACATGTGGTGCTTCGGGGGAAGCTAGCGTCCCAAGCCCAGAACTATCCAGTAAGGATGGCGAAGCGCATGGCCTACCTCATCGCGCATCAGGGGCGCGAGGAAGACATTGAGGGTGTCGACGAAATCCACGCAACAGAGGCGGTCGGACCCGACTTCGACTTTGGCGAGTACAACAACGCCATGCGGGAGCTCACGAAGCGCTATAGCGCGTCCACCGTGCGAGCCGTCAAGCGCGCGTACATCAGCCTGGGGCATCCTCCCAGCGCCGCGCTAGCCACCGCCATGCAGAATGCGAAGGCCCCAGCTGAGTGGATCCAGCGCGCCCGGGTATTTCAGTGCGAGATTTGCATGAAGCGCCAGAGGCCGCGCCCAGTCCGTGTAGCGGTTCTGCCTAAGGCCAATCGCTTCAACCAGGTGGTCTGCACGGACGTGTACTACACCATGTGGAAGAAGAAGGAGCGGAACATCTTAGCCATCATGGACGAGCTCTCAAGGTACGAGGTTGATTACCAGATCAAAAAGGAGACGCTCAGGCGCGAAACGAAGTTGTGGGAATATACGTGGATCAGCTGGGCAGGCAAACCCGACTGCATGCGCGCGCTGGAGGCTCGCGCACGGCAGCCAAAATGCAGCAGTGGATGAGCGAGCGCAACATCGAGTCCGACATCATCCCCAAGGGTGCTCACCACAAGCTTGGCCTGATGGAGCGCAATCATGCCGTCCGTCGAGAACAGTTGGCCAAGTACCACATGCAGTCCCCCGACGACTCGCTGAAGACGGCCCTGAGGATGACGGCCAGTCAACGGAACGCGCTGAGGAACGTCAGCGGTTTCTCTCTGGCAATGCTAGTGTTGGGCGCACAGCCCAGGATACCTGGAGCGTTGAGCGACGAGGACTTCGGCTTAGCCGAGCAGACCGCGTTGACAGACCCGAAGAGCGAGGTGCACGATATCATGGTGCGTCGGATGGCCGCGGGCACTGCCTTCATCGACGCGAAGTGCTCCCGCGCCGCGCGAGCCGCCTTGCTCGCGCGCAGCCGCCCCGCGCGCAGGGGTCGCGAGATCAGCGAGTGGGTGTACTATGGGAGGCCAGACAAGGATAGAACGCTGGAGAAGTGCCGCTGGCACGGGCCGGCGCTGGTCGCGGCCGTGGAGGCTAAGTCTAACGAAGACGAATTGCTACATGCAGGCGTGGTCTGGGTGACGCACGGATGCGCCATGCATAGATGCAGCTTCGGGCAGCTGCGACCTGAGCTGGCGTCGGAGACGAGGGAGCGAGAGGCATGGCCTGGCGACCCGTGCTGCCCGCTCAGCACCATGGAGAAGCTGCGGAAGGCGCTCAAGCAGACCAGATGGGGCGTTCAACTTCCAGGGCCTGCGAGAGAAGGGCGACAAGCCAGAGTACGACGATACTGTGGGCGACATGGGCCAGCCCCCTCCAGCTGCCGCTCGCGCGGAGACGGACCAGGAGGCTGGGCGACGAGAGGGCGCCGCGCCAGCCACCCCTGCCGCGGAGGAGCAGTCGCCCGACAGCTTCATGCCCGACTTGTCAGAGGAGCCACCGCCAGCACCTCTTGACGCCCATGCGGAAGCACCAGCTGCGGCCTCGCCGGCAAGTGAGCCGACCAGGGCCTACATCGAGCAGTTGGCCAAACGCAGCGTGGAGGCGAACGACCGTTTGGACGGGTTGCCGAATGAGAAGGCGCGGCTCATTTGGAAGATTTTAGAGGCCAAGGCCGAGGGCGCGAAGTACATGGAGGACGAAGATGATGAAGAGTTGCGATTGAGGGAAGAATCGGCCGAGACCTTGTTTATGGTCACGTACAAGCGGAAGGCCACCATCGTGGAGGCCAGGCTCTCACCCGAGGACAAAAAAAAACAGCTCCAGGAGGCGAAGTGGGAAGCCCTTGAGGTCTTCAATAAGAACGAGGGGTGGGAGCCCACTAACGAGTCCGATGTCGACCCAGCCGCTTGCTGCCCGCCACGCTTCCTGCTGGAGTGGAAGCTGAAGGATGGCCAGCACGTGACCAACGCGAGTGTTCTGTACCAGGGCTTCAAGCATCGTGACGTGGTCGAGGGGCAGCTCGACAAGGAGGCGCCGACCCTGAGCCGCCTCGGCCGACGCACCATCATGCTGTGGGCGACAGTGCGTAAGTGGAAGTTGTTTTCCGCCGACGTGAAGTCCGCGTTCCTTCAAGCTGACAACGTGGAATCCCGTGGTATGAAGCTGTACGCCACACCTACCAAGGAGATGCGGGAGATGTTGCCACAGCAGATCGGACTGGAATATGGACAGTTGCTGAAGATGATCAAGCCATGCTTCGGAGACCCGCGGTCGCCTAAGCTGCGGCACTACCGCTCCGACGAAGTCACCAAGGAGATCGGGTTCATCAACAATTGGCTCGAGGACTGCTTCTTACTCAGCATGAGGACCGCGAAGGCCAGCGACGGCCCGATCGACATCTGCGTGACCGACGGCCAGCACTACGTGGTGGACGGTCTGATCGGGAAGCACGTGGACGACTTCTTGGGGTGCGGAGAGAATGTGAATACGGAGGACGATCGCACGCGCCCGTGGACGACCCCGAGTCGTTCAAGGCTATGCTCGCTCTACTTAACCAGAAGTTCAATTTTGGCAGGTGGGACTTCGGGTCTCAGCTAACGTTTACGGGTGGCGAGCTGGAGCAGAACGTCAACACCTACGCGACCACGCTAAAGGTTCGAGAAGTACTGGCACGCGGTCAAACCGATCGCCATCGATAAGGTCCGACGTGCGAACCCGACGAGTCCATTGACACCGAAGGAGTTGACAAGTTTCAGGACGCTGAATGGGCAGTTGCAGTGGCCAGCCGCGCAAGGCATGATTATTGCAGCCGCCGCCATGTCGTTTCGTGCTGCTGCGACTGGCAAAGCCACCGTGCAGGACATGACCGACGCGAGCAAGGCCAATGCGGACGTCGGGCTATACTTCAGTTTCGGCAAGCCATGGATCGCTATGAGGGTTGGAGCTTACTCGGATGTTAGCTGGGCGAGCCGACCTGACTGGAGCTCACAGGGCTTTTACCAGATTTTCATCGGGCCTGCCGAAGAGCTTGAGGCGGGCACACCTACACCGATCGTGGCTATGGAATGGGCTTCGAAGAAGTTGCAACGCCTGTGCAGGAGTTCGTTGTCAGCCGAGGCTCAGGCTGCCGCGCTGGGCGTGGACTCGCTCACGTGGGTGAAGATCTACGTGGCGCTGAGCTTAAGGCCCGACCTGGCGGGCGACGAGGCCATGACGTACTTCGGCCCGTCCCTTTTCATCGCGGACGCCAAGTGTCTCTATGGCGCCTCGCGGTCAGTTACCGCGGGATTGGGCATCGCCGAGAAGCGCGCCGCCATCGAGGTCAGGATCGTGAACGAACAGATGAAGGAGGTTGACGCGATCTGAAGATGGGTCAACACTCAGCAGCAGCTGGCCGATGGGCTTACCAAGCTCAGCAGTCGCCAGACGCTAGCGGACATACTACGACGTGGAGTACACGCGCAGAAGTACGACCCGAACTTCGTGGCGGGGAAGAAGCCGAGCAAAAGGCAGGTGGAGCTGCGTGAGCAAGAGCTGGGGCACGCCGGCGACGAGCTCGCGGGCCACATCGAGACTACGGAACAGCCGATGCAGAGAGCGCGCCGTGGACACTACGGAGCGAGCGGGAGCAGGCTGGCAGCTACTCTAGCCGCAGGCGCCGCTTCAGGGAGCCAAGGGCGCGACGCGCGCACCCTGGTGGAACTGGACGGTGGCGCGCGCGACTTCCTGACGTTTCTCGCGTTGGTGATCGTGCTATCGCTGGACATCGGTCTAGCGATCGGCTGTTGCATGCGAAAAATGGTTGGCGTTGCGCTGGCCCAGCGGAAGATGGAGAGCCCCCAGGACACGGCACTGCAACTACGAGGTGGAGCTACGAGTGGCGAAGAAGAAGAAGACGAAGACGCAAAGGGCACGGACAGTGCCGCACCGAAGATGGGAACGAGCAGTGAGACGACGAAGACGATTATGTGGTCTACCACCCCGGAGATGCGCCGACGCGCGGACCGACGGTGACGCCCGCAAAACGAAGGGGCCAAGTGACGACAGCCAAGCAGCCCGATGTGTATATCAGCACGTACGGCGAGAGATACCATCTGACGAGCACATGCGCTGGGTTGCGGGGCGCGAAGAACGCGACGGTACGATATTTGCAGGTTAACTGCAACGAGGATGGGCCGCCCACGAGCGGCAAGCGCGTTTCTCTGCAGGTTGTGACGTCGAGGCGAGAAGCCGAGCCTCGCTTCGACAGCGAATTAAGGGATTGAGATTTTGTGCGGTGGGGCGTTTCACTCCACGTGTGGTTTTGCGAATTAGATTTGCCGGGTTATTTTTGTTCCGAGGGGCGATCGCCCGCGGGGCTCACGCATTCCGCGCAGAGTTTCTTTCGTTTTAGGTTTGCTCGCAGGGCCCTTCTCGGTTTCGAGAACTTTTCCTGTTTAAGTTGATGTTCCCGGGTGGCTTACCTTGGAACCCCCGATCATGCGGTTTTGATCCCGTGAACGTTGCGAAGTAATGAGTGCGAATTCGTTTTTTCCCGCCCGTGCCAACTGGAACCCTTTCCGTTGATGTTTCATCTCATTTAATGTGTCTCTTAGCACAGTATTTGCAGCAGTGTATCAAGCAGTGCGATTAATGGTTGTTGGGCCGCCGCTGTTTCATGATCGAGGGGCCTCTGAGTCACGCAAACGGTTGCGTCGACGAGATTATTCATAGTGAGCCCGAGATACGACAGACTATTCTCTAGAGAGCCCGTGAAGGATTTCGCGTGCTTTCATCGGTTGATGCAAAACGGCCCAAAAGGGTCGTCCTGCGGGGCTCATGGAACCCCCCAGGACGGCCCAAGAGGCCCCGAGGCCTGCCCAGGAGGCCCCCCAAACGGCTCCAGGGAGGCCCAAGAGGGCCTCGTTCGAAATCATGTTCCAGGAAGCCTCTCCGGGAACATGATTCATTGGCTTACTCCGCACCGCCGACCCTTTGGGGCGGCAGCAAGAGTGAAAGACAGAATTCGCGGAACGCGCGTGATCGCTAGGCAATCTTATGGTTTCGGTTTGTCCTGCGTAGCGCGTGGGGTTCAAGCGGGGGCCTTGTAGGGGGTGGTTTTGAAGTTCTTCGTGGTTTTATACGAGTTTCTTGGGGCCTTCACGGGGCCTTTCCCAGGCTTCCTTTTCCACCTTCTGAATAGGCTCGGAGACTGTTGAGACCGAGCTGGGGTTGCGTCCGGCCAGAAGCTCGAGAGTGGACCCAGCTGCGTCGACGAGGAGCTTCCTGAAGGCCCAGAAGAGGCGGAGAGCGCCCAAGAACTAGGAGTTTCATGCTTCGAGCCTCGATCCACCCCGTGTTCCTTCCTTTGCGAAGGGGTGGCACCGGCCAGGGAGGTCGATCCTCATCCCGGACTTTCGGCGGTGGTCTCCGGCACCGAAAACGGTTCTTGGAGGCTGAATTCGAGGAGCTGCTTCGGGTGGTCGAAAGACCGCGAAAATCTGCGAGACATCGGCGGCGACGGCGAAATCTGTTTTTTGTTCCTCTTCCTCCTCCTCTTCCCCCTTCTCGTCCTTCTCCTCTTCTTCTTTTCGATCGAGGTAGATGCCCGCGGCAGTTCATACATACATATACATAGAGAGAGAGGGAGAGAGAGAGAGAGAGACCCGCCACCGTGCCATGGTTGTCTGCCTGAGATGCTTGGTGCCTGGGTTGCGGGTTAGAAGCAACATGCCTCAAGTGGTTTCCGGGGCTTCTTTTGGGTTTTGGGGGGGGCCTCTTGGGGCCTCTTGGGGGGCCTCTTGGGGCCCTCTTGGGGGGCCTCTTGGGGGCCTCGTCGGCCCTGTTGGGCTCCTCTTGGGCCCCCTTGGGGCCGTTTTGGTGCAGAAGGTTTGGATTGTCGGTTCAGGCTCCCCCTCTTGGGCCCATCTTTGGGCCGTTTTGGGGCACTCTTGGGCCGTCTTGGGGCTCCTCGGGGGCGTCTCGGGCGTTGTGAAGACGAAGCAAGCGAATATGCTGGAAACGTACGTTTTACGAAGGGGTTGGGCAGATTTTTGCATTTTGAAGGCCCTCTTGGGGCCCTCTTCGGCCATCTTCAAGGCATCTCGGGCCCTCTCGGGCCTCGCTGAGGCTGTCTTTTGGGCCTTTTTGGCGTCCTGGGAACCCGGAATTTGGGGCCTTCATGATGCAAAAATCTGCCCATCCCCTTCGTAAAACGTACGTTTTCAGCATGCTCGCTTGCTTCGTCTTCACAGTGCCCCAGACGCCCCTGAGGAGCCCCAAGACGGCCCAACGATGGGCCCAAAAGGGTCGTCCTGTGGGGCCCATGGAGCTCCCGAAGACGGCCCAAGAGGCCCCAAAGCCGGCCCAGGAGAGCCCCAAGACGGCCTCCGGGAGGCCCAAGAGGGCCTCGGTCCAAATCATGTTCCCGGAAGCCTTTCCGGGAACATGATTTCCGGGTTCCCAGGACGCCCAACAGGGCCCCAGGACGGCCCCAAAAGGGCCCTAAGAGGACACTCGAAAAAGCCTGGAGAGCCACAGTTCGTTGATTTGCGCGAGATGTTGTTGGATTTCTTCCGCGCGGAGGAGACGGAAAGGGCGAAGGAGGAGGAGGAGGAGGAGAAGGACGAGGAGAAGGAAAAGGAGGGGGAGGCGGGGAGGAGGAGGAGGAGGAGGAGGAGGAGGAGGAGGAGGAGGAGAAGGAAGAGGAGGAGGAGGAGGAGGAGGAGGAGGAGGAGGAGGAGGAGGAGGAGGAGGAAGGGAGCAGGAGTGGGGGGAGGGCTCGAGGGCGATCGACGATCGGCAGCGGTGATCGGCGACGGTGATTGACGATGACGACGACGGTCGTCGACGGCGACGACCGACGACGACGACGATTGACGACGATGACAACAGTTGACGCATCCGATCGGCGAACGACGACGACGGCGGCCACGGCGACGGCGGCGACCCTGTCCTTCCGACAGACCTTCCGTCGTGATTTTCGTCACGACGCGAGGGGGTCGAGGGCCGAACGTAGCGAATTATCCCAGCAAAGCAACCTAACAGCGATGTGTAGGAGCATATCTGGAAGCATTCCCCTTAAGATTCAGATGAGAATCCAGTTGTAGAATTCTGCTGTTCTCGCAGTCGTAGTCGCATTCGCGATGACAGTCGCAGCGGCAACGGCAGTCGCAGTCACAGCCTCAGCCTCAGCCTGCCTCAGCCTCAGCCTCAGCCTGCCTCAGCCTCAGCCTGCCTCAGCCTCAGCCTCAGCCTGCTTCAGCCTCAGCATCAGTCTGCCTTCAGCCTCGGCCTCAGCCTCAGCCTGCCTCAGCCTCAGCCTGCATCAGCCTCAGCCTCAGCCTCAGCCTGCCTCAGCATCAGCCTGCCTCAGCCTCAGCCTCAGCCTCAGCCTGCCTCAGCCTCAGCCTCAGCCTGCTTCAGCCTCAGCCTCAGTCTGCCTTCAGCCTCGGCCTCAGCCTCAGCCTGCCTCAGCCTCAGCCTGCATCAGCCTCAGCCTCAGCCTCAGCCTGCCTCAGCATCAGCCTGCCTCAGCCTCAGCCTCAGCCTGCCTCAGCCTCAGCCTCAGCCTGCTTCAGCCTCAGCCTCAGTCTGCCTTCAGCCTCGGCCTCAGCCTCAGCCTGCCTCAGCCTCAGCCTGCATCAGCCTCAGCCTCAGCCTCAGCCTGCCTCAGCCAGCCTGCCTCAGCCTCAGCCTCAGCCTGCCTCAGCCTCAGCCTCAGCCTCAGCCTCCCTTCAGCCTCGGCCTCAGCCTCAGCCTGCCTCAGCCTCAGCCTGCATCAGCCTCAGCCTCAGCCTCAGCCTGCCTCAGCATCAGCCTGCCTCAGCCTCAGCCTCAGCCTGCCTCTGCCTCAGCCTCAGCCTCAGCATCTGCCTTCAGCCTCGGCTTCAGCCTCAGCCTGCCTCACTGCCTCAGCCTCAGCCTCAGCCTGCCTCTGCCTCAGCCTCAGCCTGCCTCAGCCTCAGCCTCAGCCTCAGCCTCAGCCTCAGCCTGCCTCAGCCTCAGCCTGCTTCAGCCTCAGCCTCAGCCTGCCTCTGCCTCAGCCTCAGCCTGCTTCAGCCTCAGCCTCAATCTGCTTCAGCCTCGGCCTCAGCCTCAGCCTGCCTCAGCCTCAGCCTCAGCCTGCCTCAGCCTCAGCCTCAGCCTGCAGCCTCAGCCTCAGTCTGCCTCAGCCTCAGCCTCAGCCTGCCTCAGCCTCAGCCTCAGCCTGCTTCAGCCTCAGCCTCAGTCTGCCTTCTGCCTCGGCCTCAGCCTCAGCCTGCCTCAGCCTCAGCCTGCATCAGCCTCAGCCTCAGCCTCCGCCTGCCTCTGCCTCAGCCTGCCTCAGCCTCAGCCTCAGCCTGCCTCAGCCTCAGCCTCAGCCTGCTTCAGCCTCAGCCTCAGTCTGCCTTCAGCCTCGCCTCAGCCTCAGCCTGCCTTCAGCCTCGGCCTCAGCCTCAGCCTGCCTTCAGCCTCGGGCCCGCATCAGCCTGCCTCAGCATTCAAAATGTGGCCCGGGAATGGAGTTCTGGGAACTCGAAGAACACGAAGTGGCCTACAGTTGGCTCTGGGCATTCAAAATCATGCCCAGGAATGAAGTTCTGGGAAGTCGAAGACCACGAAGTGGCCTACAGATGGTCCCGGGCATTCAAAATCATGCCCAGGAATGGAGTTCTGGGAACTCGAAGAGCACGACGTGGCCTACAGTTGGCTCCAGGCATTCAGAATGTGGCCCGGGAATGGAGTTCTGGGACCTCGAAGACCACGAAGTGTGTAACTGTTTGCCGAAAACGACTTCCGCGGATCCCTGTCCGGACGCCGCCCAGACCCCCCTGGGGAGTCACGATGCTCTCGTTTGACCCTATTAGAAACCTATCAGTGTTCGCTGTTGGGTAAAAACCTTCCGTCGTGATTTTCGTCACGACGCGAGGGGGTACTGAGGCCGAACGTAGCGAAAGACCTCCCGTCGTGATTGTTTCCCCGACGCGAGGGGGTACTGGGGCCGAACGTAGCCAAAGACCTCCCGTCGTGATTGTTTTCACGACGCGATGGGTACTGGAGCCGAACGTCCACGAGGAGCACGAAGAAAGTCGCGCTCCGCGCGTCGCGGTCGGTGCCAGAGCGGTGGCACTGGTCCGCGTGGGCGGCGCGACGGCGCGACGGCTCGAGGACGACTAATATTACAATTGGTATTCATATGCTTAATAATACGAATGATATGAATAGAAATTGTACTACTGATAGTAATTCGAATCCGACTAATCATAATACGAATCAAAAATATTTGTACCACTAATCATACAAATAATAAACTGATAATAGTGATACTAATAATATAATACTACTACTAAAAACATTACTAATATTAAAACTAATAATACGAATAACAATAAGAACGTTACGACTACGAATAGTCATAATACTAACACGACTTATAGATATTAGTAATGAGAGGAAGAGGAGGGGGAGGAGGAGGAGGAGGAGGAGGAGGAGGAGGAGGAGGAGGAGGAGGAGCGAAGGAGGAAGAGAGGAGGAGGAGGAGGAGGAGGAGGAGGAGGGGGGGAGGAGGAGGAGGGAGGAGGAGGAGGAGGAGGAGAGGAAGGAGGAGGAAAAGGATGGGACAATGAGGGGAAAAAAAGAGTAGGAGGGGAGGAGGAGGAGGAGGAGGAGGAGGAGGAGGAGGAGGAGGAGGCGGAGGAGGAGGAGGAGGACGATGGGGGAGAGAGGAGGACGAGGAAGAGGTGTCGTTGTCGGCCTCCTCGGGCCGCCTGGGGGTGAGGAGCGCCCAAAAGCTTTTCGGACCACGACCCACGAAACTCGACGAAGAACTGAAGTGCATTCAGCCTTCGGTCCCCCCGTCCGTTGTTGGGCCGTTGCCCCGGACTAAGCTAGAACCTAACCGCGCACGTAGCGCGCGCGTGGTTCTAGAATATATATATATATATATATACATGTGTACGTAGCACCCCGCAATTGCGGATAAGAGTGAGGGGGCGGGCGCGGGCGACGCGGGCGTCGTCGAGCCGGCGGACCTCGTGGCCCCCACCTTCCTTGTCGATGGCGCTCTCCTCCACCTCCTCCTCCTCCTCCTCTCTCCTCCTCTTCCTCCTCCTTCTCCTCCTCCTCTTCCTCGTCCTCATCGTCATCGTCATCCTCCTCCTCCACCTCGTCCTCCTCCTCCTCCTCTTCTTCCTCGTCCTCCCTCTCCCCCCCTCGTCTTTTCATCATGGTCCTCCCATCGTCGTCCTCCCCCTCATCGGCCTCCATCATCGTCCTCCCATTGTCGTCCATCATCATCATCCTCCCCATCCTCCCCCTCCTCGTCCTCCTCCTCCCCCTCCTCCCCCTCCTCCCCCTCGTCCTCCTGCTCCTCCTCCTTTTCTTTCTCCACGTTCTCCTTACACCCTCTCTTCTTCCACGTTCTCCTCGTCCCCTGTTTACTCATCCTGCCTCCCCCTCCTTTCCCAAGATAACTGCAACGCAATCCTTTTTTCCACTTTATGCTCCCCGCCTTCTCTGATCAAGGCAACTCGCCAGGGCAAAGTTGCTGGACGGGCTGGCGTGGATGTGCGGGGCGTGAAGAGGTCCTTGCGGGCTCAGACGGCATGCAAGAATCCGCCGCCGCGCTTGTGCGGCATTGGTTTGTTCAGTGAACGTGGTTTAGGTCGCGGGTGGGTCGCGGGCTCTCCGCCTCCACCTGGAAGGAATGCAAAAGCAGCCAGCCGCAAGCGCCAAAAAAAATGGTTCGTACACGGAACGAGGTTTGGGTCGCGGGTGGGCCGCGGGTTCTCCACAGGGAACGAATGCAAAGGATGCCCGCAGCAGGCGCCGAAAATATGGTTTGTACCCTGAACGTGGTCGCGGGTGGGCCGCGGGCTCTCCACCTGAAACGACTGCGAAATATGCCCGCCGCAGGCGCCGAATAATGTGGTTTGTACCCTGAACGTGGTTTGGGTCGCGGGTTGGCCGCGAGTTGGTCACGGGATGTGTCGCGGGCTCTCCAATTGGAAGGAATGCAAAAAAAGCCCGCCGCAGGCGCCGAAAATTGTGGTTTGTACCTTGAACGTGGTTTGGGTCGAAGGTGGGTCGCGGGTGGGTCGCGGGGTAGGTCGCGGGTGGTGGGGTGGGTCGCGGGTGGGTCGCGGGTGGGTCGCGGGTGGGTCGCGGGGTGGGCCGCGGGGGGGTCGCGGGGTGGGTCGCGGGTTGGGTCGCGGGGTGGGTCGCGGGGTGGGTCGCGGGGTGGGTCGCGGGGTGGGTGGGTCGCGGGTGGGTCGCGGGGTGGGTCGCGGGTGGGTCGCGGGGTGGGTCGCGGGTGGGTCGCGGGGGGTCGCGGGGCGGGTTGCGGGTGGGACGACGACAACAAACAACAACAACAACAAACAACAACAACAAGAATCCGCACCGCGGAATTCCACATCAGCCACGCACCCAGGGACAGTGAATGACCGTTCGGCCCCCTCACTCTGATATATATATATATATATATATATATATATATATATATATATATATATATATATATGTATATATATATTATATATATATATATATAATATATAGTATTATATATATATTTAATATATATATATATATATATATATATACCCAGCTGCCTGCGGCAATCCCGCCACCGCGCCAGCCCAGCATGATCGGCGGCTCTCCTTCGAGGGGGCGCAGGAGGCCGTGCTTGCGAGGAATGAACATCATGAAGGCCTCCTGGGGGCCTCCTGGAGCCTATTGGAGCCCTCTCGGGCCGCCGGGGGCGCTTCTTGAGGGCGCGCTGGAGGTCTCGGGAGCCATCTTTGGGTAGAGGGATCCAAACCCAGTTCGCCCTTGTGGGCCCCCGCGCCAGCAGCCGACCTCCTCGAAGAAGGGATGCATGCCGCTCAACCCGAAGGTGGCGTCATCAATCTCCGCCAAGGGGGGTAGGTCGGACAGCGGGGCCACAATTTTCCCATGTGGGTTGGGAGGAGGCACGCCACACGCGACGTTGGTTTGCCAGCAGATACCCCGCGGAAGTGTCACATTCCTCAACGTCCCCAGACACCCGTTGGAGTTTTGCAGGCGTCCTGCGAGGTCCAAGGTCGACCGAATAGTGTGCCCCTACATCTTGTGGCACAGTGAGTCAACGTGTGTATATCCTGCAAATCTGGCGATGCTGAGTCCATAAGTTCCCCGGGGGCACCCGATGACAATTCCCAACATTTCGTCCAGTTCCTCGGGGCCGGGAGAAGCCACGCGACGGACGCCAGGAACTTCCGGAGGCGCCCAAAAATCCCGTGAGTTGGGCGGGGCTCTGGAGCCCACAGGGGGAAAGAGAGAGAGAGAGAGAGACAGAAAAAAGAGAGAAAGAGAAAGAGAAAGAAAACGAGAGAGATCTGGGCAACCCAAACCGGGGGTCCAGTTAAAATGGGTGGTGGCAAAAAGTTCACTGGCGCTGAAATATCAGACGCGCTGGTGTGAAAGTGATTGCACCTTTCCGTCGTTCGTTGTAACGCGTGCGTGCAAACGGCCTCGGGACACGCAAAGGAGGTAGGCACACCGCAGACAAGCGTCGTGGACAGTTTTCGAAGACCTCGGCGGTCCACTTGCGGGAATAATCGCATCAAGAGTTGGCGCGTTTGGCACTGAGTGCTCTGTGCAAGCGCCATTATGCTTGGACCCCCTTGTTAGCAACCTCAGAGAGAGAGAGAGAGAGAGAGAGAGAGAAAAACAAGCAACAACAAAAACAAATGAGAGAGAGAGGGAGAGAGAGAGAGAGAGAGAGAGAGAAATAGAGAAACGAACAAATGTCACGACATTGAAAACAAACTTACCCTGTGACGTACCAACCCATTTGTATCAATGGAAACGAGGAGATGGCCGAAACTTGCATGGACAATCAACTTGATGTGTAAGCTACGTGGGACACGCGCCTATGGCATGATGCGCAGGAGAACCATACAAGAACGAGGGGCGACAGCTACAAGCTCGAAGAGGGCATGGGGAGTCGGGAACGCAGAGCAGGAGAAAAACGTGCGGGAAGCCGAACCACCAGCACGGCAGCAGCAGTGGGAAGGTGACTGCAGGAGGAGACCAAGGACGAAAGCGGCGTCTAATTTGAGTCTGCGGTGGGTACCCACTGTGCTGTGCCCCTCAGCAGCCTTCGAAAGTGGCGACAGTTTCACAGATCGCAGCCCCCCAGGGACGGCGAGGTCTAATTTGAGTCTGCGGTGGGTACCCACTGTGCTGGGCCCCTCAGCAGCCTTCGAAAGTGGCGACAGTTTCACAGATCGCAGCCCCCCAGGGATGGCGAGGTCTAATTTGAGTTTGCGGTGGGTACCCACTGTGCTGGTCCCTCAGCAGCCCTCGAAAGTGGCGACAGTTTCACAGATCGCAGCCCCCCAGGGATGGCGAGGTCTAATTTGAGTCTGCGGTGCCACTGTGCTGGGCCCCCCAGCAGGCCTCGAAAGTGGCGACAGTTTCACAGATCGCAGCCCCCCAGGGATGGCGAGGTCTAATTTGAGTCCGCGGTGGCCCCACTGTGCTGGGCCCCCCAGCAGGCCTCGAAAGTGGCGACAGTTTCACAGATCGCAGCCCCCCAGGGATGGCGAGGTCCCATCTGAGGCCCCACTGTGCTGTGCCCCTCAGCAGCCCTCGAAAGTGGCGTTTCACAGATCGCAGCCCCCCGGGATGGCGAGGTTCACCCACATCCTCGCGACAGTTTCACAGATCGCCCCCAGGGATGGCGAGGTCTAATTTGAGTCTGCGGTGGTACCCACTGTGCTGGGCCCCTCAGCAGCCTCGAAAGTGGCGACAGTTTCACAGATCGCAGCCCCCCAGGGATGGCGAGGTCTAATTTGAGTCTGCGGTGGGTACCCACTGTGCTGGGCCCCTCAGCAGCCCTCGAAAGTGGCGACAGTTTCACAGATCGCAGCCCCCCAGGGATGGCGAGGTCTAATTTGAGTCTGCGGTGGGTACCCACTGTGCTGGGCCCCTCAGCAGCCCTCGAAAGTGGCGACAGTTTCACAGATCGCAGCCCCCCAGGGATGGCGAGGTCTAGTTTGAGTTTGCGGTGGGTACCCACTGCGCTGGGCCCCTCAGCAGCCCTCGAAAGTGGCGACAGTTTCACAGATCGCAGCCCCCCGGGGATGGCGAGATCTAGTTTGAGTCTGCG
Organism: Prorocentrum cordatum; assembly: GCA_963575745.1. Classification (NCBI taxonomy): domain Eukaryota; class Dinophyceae; order Prorocentrales; family Prorocentraceae; genus Prorocentrum; species Prorocentrum cordatum. Next base: position 863,871 of record CAUYUJ010015216.1, read on the forward strand.
GTGGGTACCCACTGCGCTGGGCCTCTCAGCAGCCTTCGAAAGTGGCGACAGTTTCACAGATCGCAGCCCCCCGGGGATGGCGAGGTCTAATTTGAGTCTGCGGTGGGTACCCACTGTGCTGGGCCCCCCAGCAGCCCTCGAAAGTGGCGACATTTTCACAGATCGCAGCCCCCCAAGGATTGCGAGGTCAAAGGCAGGGGGGAAGAGAGGGACGGGAAGGAAGGAAGGAAGAAAGGAAGGAGACGCGCGAGCAATGCTCTATTCAAAACGAGAACCCAACGCAGGAGGGTTGGGAAAAAAGAAAAGTAGAGAGAGAGAGAGAGACAGAGAGAGAGAGAGAGACAGAGGGGGGGGAGAGAGAGAGAGAGAGAGAGACAGAGATAACAAACATATAGTGACAGAGAAAGGCAAGCCATGCACGTCAGAGTTGCGCTCAGGAAAGGGGGGACGGGGGAGGGGGGAGGAGGCGGGGGAAATGGATGGGGTAGGGAGAGAAAGGGAGGGAGAGGGAGGAAGAAATTGGACGGAGGAAAGGCAGGAGAGGAGAAACAGATAAAAGAGAAGAGTGCAAAAAGGACGAGGAGGAGAGATGGAGGGCGGAAAGAGGACGAAGGCGCGGTGGCGATGTCGACGAGGACGACGGCGGCGAAAGGTCACGCCGCAGGCGTTCTTGGTGTTGCCTTGCTCCATTCTGGTCAGATTTCCGCAACGTTCAAGGCAGTGGCGGGAACTGCTTCGAACAATGCATATTGGCCAGGGCACTGCTTTGAAGCGATCGCCTCAGAAACGCTTCTGGATCAGGGGGAGCAAGCAGGAGCGAGGAGAGGTAAGTTCTGCTCACGCCCGAAATCCTGACCCCCAGAGGTCCCCCCCAGGTCCCCAGAGGCCCCCAGAGGCCCCCAGAGGCCTCCGGAAGCCCGACCAGGACCCAGAAGCGCCGAGCAAACTGCCCCCTCGACCCTCGAAGACAACACGTGGCAGCGAAGCAGAGCGAGTTCTCCTCCTCCGCGCAGGCGCCCCAGAGGCGAGCCGGCTCCATGGAGCCCACGGGCCACTCCTGCTCGCTGCCGAGCCTGGCCGGGCCGCCCAGGCAGCAGCCGCGCGCCCGGGGTCGGGCGTGAGTGCGTCGCGTTTCGCCTAGGCGTGCCTGCAGACCGCCGCGTCCAGGCCGCCTGAGGCGGTGACGACGACGACGATGGTCATGACGATGGTGATGATGGTGATGATTGTCATGACGACGACGACGACGACGACGACGACGACGACGACGACGACGACGACGACGACGACGACGGCGGCGACGACGACGACGACGCGGACGACGACGGCGACGCGGACGATGCCGACGACGACGCGGACGACGACGATGATGGTGATGACGGTCGTGACGACGGCAACGACGACGCGGATGACGACGACGACGACGACGCGGACGATGACGACCACGACGCGGACGACGACGACGACGATGATGGTGATGACGGTCGTGACGACGGCAACGACGACGCGGATGACGGCGACGACGACGACGACGACGCGGACGACGACGACGCGGACGACGACGACGACGACGCGGACGACGCGGGCGACGGCGACGACGACGACGCGGACGACGACGACGACGACGCGGACGATGGCGACGACGACGCGGATGACGACGACGACGATGATGGTGATGACGGTCGTGACGACGGCAACGACGACGCGGATGACGGCGACGACGCGGACGGCGACGACGACGACGCGGACGACGCGGACGATGATGGCGACGCGGACGACGACGACGACGGCGCGGACGACGACGACGATGATGGTGATGACGGTCGTGACGACGGCAACGACGACGCGGATGACGACGGCAACGACGACGCGGACGACGACGACGACGACGCGGACGACGACGGCGACGCGGACGACGACGACGACGGCGCGGACGACGACGACGATGATGGTGATGACGGTCGTGACGACGGCAACGACGACGCGGATGACGACGGCAACGACGACACGGACGACGACGACGACGACGCGGACGACGTGGACGACGGCGACGACGACGACGCGGCCGATGACGACGACGCGGACGATGACGACGACGACGCGGATGACGACGACGATGATGGTGATGACGGTCGTGACGACGGCAACGACGACGCGGATGACGGCGACGACGACGACGACGACGCGGACGACGACGACGCGGGCGATGACGACAACGACGCGGACGACGCGGGCGACGGCGACGACGACGACGCGGACGATGGCGACGACGCGGACGATGACGACGACGACGCGGAAGACGACGACGACGAAGATGGTGATGACGGTCGTGACGACGGCAACGACGACGCGGATGACGGCGACGACGCGGTCGGCGACGACGACGACGACGACGCGGACGACGACGGCGACGCGGACGATGACGACGACGGCGCGGACGACGACGACGATGATGGTGATGACGGTCGTGACGACGGCAACGACGACGCGGATGACGACGACGACGACGACGCGGACGGCGACGACGACGACGCGGACGACGCGGACGATGACGGCGACGACGACGACGTGGACGATGACGACGACGTGGACGATGACGACGACGACGACGCGGATGACGACGACGACGATGATGGTGATGACGGTCGTGACGACGGCAACGACGACGCGGATGACGACGACGACGCGGACGGCGACGACGACGACGACGACGCGGACGACGACGGCGACGCGGACGATGACGACAACGACGCGGACGACGACGATGATGGTGATGACGGTCGTGACGACGGCAACGACGACGCGGATGACGACGACGACGACGACGCGGACGATGACGACGACGACGCGGACGACGCGGGCGACGGCGACGACGACGACGACGCGGACGATGACGACGACGCGGACGATGACGACGACGACGCGGATGGCGACGACGATGACGATGCCGACGACGACGACGACGACGCGGACGACGCGGACGACCGACGCGGACGACGACGCGGACGACGCGGACGAAGACGCGGACGACGTCAATTGGACGACCACCACGCGGACGACGACGACGACGCGGACGACGACGACGACCACGACGACGACGCGGACGACGACGCGGATGACGACGATGCGGACGACGAGGACGACGACGACGAGGACGACCACGATGCGGACAACAACGACGAACAGGGTGGTGATGGTCGTGACGACGACGACGATGCGGTCGACGATGACGACGACGATGATGCGGTCGAAAACGACGGCATGGCCGACGACGACGACGCGGACGACGACGACGCGGACGACGCGGACGACGAGGATTGCGCGGACGTCCACGACGACGGCCGACGACGACGACGACGATGACGACGACGAGGACGACAACGACGACGCGGAAGACGCGGACGACGACGACAACGACGACGACGCGGGCGACGACGACGACGACGAGGAGGACGACGACGACTACGCGGACGACGCGGACGACGACGACGCGGGTGACGACGACGACGACGAGGAAGACGACGCTGACGACGACGACGACGCGGACGACGTTGACGACTACGACGACGACGACTTCGCGGACGACGTCGATGCCGACGACGCGGACGACGACGACGAAGCGGACGACGACGACGACCACGACGGCCATGACGATGACGACGCGGACGACGAGGATTGCGCGGACGTCCACGACGGCGGCCGACGACAACGACGATGACGACGAGGACTGCAACGAAGACGCGGACGACGCGGACGATGACGACGACGACGACGACGACGCGGGCGACGACGACGACGACGACGAGGAAGACGACGCGGACGACGACGACGACGCGGACGACGACGACGACGATGCCGACGACGACGAGGACGACGCGGATGACCGACGCGGACGACGACGACGACGCGGACGACGACAACAACGACGACGGCAAGAACGATGGAAACGACGAGGTCGACAACGACGATGCGGACGACGACGACGACAAGGACGACGGCGGCAATGATGGTGATGGTGGTCATGACGACGACGACGACGATGACGACGACGCGGATGTCGACGGCAACGACGACGCGGACGACGACGACGACGCGGACGACGACGTTGACGACGAAGCGGACGACGACGACGACGCTGACGACGTCGATGACGGCGACGCGAACGACCATGACGACGACGACCTGGACGCCGACGACGACGATGGTAATAATGGTCATGGCATCAACGACGACGATGCGGCCGACGACGACGACGACGATGCGGCCGACGACGACGACGACTCGGATGACGACAACGACGACGCGGACGACGCCGACCGTTACGACGTGGACGACGACAAGGACGCGGATGACGCTGACGACGACGACGACGCAGACGACGACGACGCGGACGACGACGACGACGACGACGCGGACGTCGACGACGACGCGGACGACGACGACGACGACGATGGCGACGCGGACGACGACGACGACGACGACGATGCGGACGACGACGACGCGGACGACGACGACGACGCGGACGATGACGACGACGCGGACGACGCGGACGACGACGATGACGCGGACCACGACGCGGACGACGACGCGGACAACGACGACGCGGACGACGACGACGAAGATGCGGTCGACGACGACGACGAAATGGACGACGACGACTCCGTGGACGACGACGACGACCACGACGACCATGACGATGACGACACGGACGTCGACGACAACGACGACGATGATGATAATGGTCATGACGGCGACGACGACGACAACGCCGAAGACGGCGATGGCGACGACGCGGCCGACGACGACGACGAAGATGCGGACGACGACGACGACGCAGACGACGACGACGACGCGGACGACGACAACGCGGACGACGACGACGCGGACGACGATGGCGACGACGCGGGCGACGACAACGACGACGACGACGCGGAAGACGCGGACGACGACGACGACGACGCGGACCCCGACAATGCGGGCGACGACGACGACGCGGACCGCGACGACGATGACGACCATGACAGTGACGGCGCGGACGACGACGACGACGCAGACGTCGACAACGACGGCGCGGACGACGACGACGACGCGGACGACGACGTCGACGCCGACGACGACGACATCGACGACGAAGCCGGTGCTGGTGGTGACGGTCATGGCGACGATGACGACGTGGACGACGACGACGCGGACGACGAAGACGACGATGATGGTGATGACGGCATGGTGGTGATGGTCATGACGACGACGACGACGCGGGCGACGTCGACGACGACGACGCAGACGACGACGACGCGAACGACGACGACGACGATGGGGACGTGGATGACGACCACGACGTGACGACGACGACTCCGCGGACGACGACGACGACAACGACGACGACGACGACACGAACGACGATGACGCGTACGACGACGCGGACGACGACGACCGACGCGGTCGACGACGACGACGACGACGATGGCGACGACGTCGAGGACGACGACGCGGTCGATGACGACCACGCGGACGACGACGTCGATGATGGTGATGATGGTCATGACGACGGCAACGACGAACCGGACGACGACGAAGACGACGACGCGGATTTCGATGACGGCGCCAACGACGCGCACGACGACGACGACGACGTGGACGACGACGACGACGACGTGGACGACGACGACGCGGACGACGACGACGACGACGTGGACGACGACGACGACGTGGACGACGACGACGCGGACGACGACGACGACGACGACGCGGACGACGACGGCGCGGAGACGGCGACGACGACGCGGATGACGACGACGACGCGGACAACGACGACGACGACGACGCGGACACCGACGACGACGTGGACGACGACGACGACGAACATGGTGATGATGCGGACGACGACGACGACGCGGACGGAAACGACGAAGACGGCGACGTCGTGGACGACGGCGACGACGCGGACGACATCGACGGCGACGATTCGGACGACGACGACGACAACGACGACGACGACGATGATGCAGACGTTGACGACGATGAGGGTGGTGATGGCCATGATGACGACGACGACGCGGACCACCACGACGTCGACGTCGACGTCGACGGCGTCAACGACGACGGCTCGGATGACGACGATGCGGACGACGACGACGTTGACGACGACGGTGTCGACGATGTTGGACGACGGCGACGACGCGGACGACGACGAAAACGACGACGACGACGACGCGGGCGACGACGATGACGACGACGATGATGGTGAGGATGGTCGTGACGGCGACGACGGCGACGACGACGAGTCGGACGACGACGACGACGACGGCACGGACCACGACGACGGTGACGCGGAGCACGCCGACGACGCGGACGACGAGGATGACGACGACGCGGACGACGACGACGACAACGCGGACGACGACAACGCGGACGACGACGATGATGGTGATGATGGTCACTGCGACGACGGCGCCGACGCGGACGACGACGACGAAGATGTTGACGACGGTGACGACACGGACGACGACGATGATGGTGATGATGGGGATGATGACGACGAAGACGCAGACTGCGACGAATACGACAACGACGTGGACGACGACGACGCTGGTGGGGATGATGGTCATGACGGCGGCGACGAGGAACCGATCGACAACGAAAACGACGACATGGACGTCGATGACGACGACGACGCGCACGACGACGACGACGACGACGTGGACGACGACGACGAAGACGCGGACGACGACGTCGACGACGACGCGGGCGACGACGACGTGGGCGACGACGACGACGCGGACGACGACGACGACGACGCAGGCAACGACGACGACGTGGAGGACGTCGACGACGAAGATAGCGACGATGCCGACGACGACGACGACGACGCGGACGACGACGCAGGCGACGACGACGCGGACGACGACGACGACGCGGATGACGACGACGACGCGGACGACGACGACGACGCGGACGACGACGACGAATATGCGGTCGACGACGACGACGTCGACGACGGCGACGACGACGTGGACGACGACGACGACGCGGACGACGATGACGACGCGGACGTTGACGACGAGGACGACGATTACGACGACTACGATGACGACGATGCCGATGTGGACGACGACTGCGACGCGGAGGACGACGACGACGCGGACGACGGTGACATGTGAGACGACGACGACGCGGACGACGACGACGTCGAAGTCGCGGACGACGACGGCGACGACGACGACGACGTGGACGACGGCGACGACGACTACGCGGACCACGATGTGAACGACGAAATCGACGTCGACGCTGACGACGACGATGTCGATGACGATGTGGACGACGACGACGGTGACGTGGACAACGTCGACGACGACGACGACGTGGACGACGACGCGGACGACGACGCGGATGACGACGACGACGCGGACGACGACGACGTGGACGACGACGCGGACTACGACGACGACGACGCGGACGACGAAGACGACGACGACGCGGACGACGACGACGACGCTGACGCCGACGACGACGATGACGACGCGGACGACGACGACGAGGACGGCATGACGACGACGACGACGATGCGGACGACGACGACGATGCCGCTGACGACTACGACGCGGACGACGACGACGCGGCTGGCGCTGACTATTTCGACGACGCCGTGGACGACGACGACGGCGAAGACGACAGCGGTGATGACGATCGCGGCGACGACGATGATGATGATGATGATGATGATGATGTTCATGACAAGACAACGAGGACGCGGACGACGCCGACGACGCGGACGACGACGACGACGCGGACGACGACGATGATGACGACCTGGACGGTAAAGACGATGTGGACGACGACGCCGACGTGGATGATGACGACGACGACGCGGGCGACGACGACGAGGACGAGGATGAGGACGAGAATGCGGGTCATGATGATGACGATGATGATGATGTTGGTGATATTCATGGTGATAGTGATGATGATGCATCCTGATCATGGCGATGACGACGACGATGATGATAGTGACGATTTTGATGATGATGATGATGATGATGATGATGATGATGATGATGTTGATGTTGATGTTGATGTTGATGGTGGTGATGATGATGACGATGATGATGGTGGTAGTGGTGATGGTGATGGTAATGGTGATAGTTGTGGTAGTGGCGATGGTGATGGGGATGGTGGTGATGGGAGGAGAGAGGAGGAGGCAGGAGGGAGCTACTGATGTGATTTCTTTGGGGCGCCCTCGTCGCCACGGCGGGTTCGCGACAAGCTGCTTTGTTCAGAAAGCGCCCCAGGGGAGGTCCAGAGGCCGGTATCGGAGGAGGAGGAGGAGGAGGAGGGGACACAGTGGGCACATCGAGTAACAAAAATTACCTGCCAGCAGGTGTGCTTGGGACCTGTCGTCATCTCCCATTGGCCTTGGGGGGCCCAGGGCAGGCATGGGATATTCGAGGACATTGTAACATTTCAATGCACGTGCCCCGCTAGACTGCTTAGGGGAATTTCCCCACACGGCAGTTTGTGGATGCTACGTTTTCGGAAGAGCCCTTGGCCCGCCCGTCAGTCACGCAGCCCCAGTAATCCGATTGTCTTGAATGTCCCGCAGCGCGTCCTCGACAAACGACGATAGAAGCGATCCCGCACTCTGCGGCCGCCAAGCCCCAGGAGTCCTGGTAGGCTTCGGGGTCCCGCTTCGCATCCTCGACAGATCACAAGACAGATCGCCGCTTGGGCCCTCCTGCCATCCCAAACGGCCAGCATACACCGGACGTAGCTCTGCAGACGTGGTCAGGCCCATTCAATTTCTAAACACCGTCGTTCTTGTAATCCTCGGTTTCTGTCTCGTCGTTGTCGTTTGGTCGTCGTTGTCGTTGTTGTCGCCATCGTCAAGGTCAACCCCGCTCTGTGGGCCTCTGTCGTTGCTGGTCATGCCCTCGTCCGTCTTCCCCGGCGCAGACCAACATTTCTTGCTTTTGATTGTGCCACAGGTCGCACGCTTGCCCGCCGAGACTGAAGCGGTTTGCGAGTGGTTTCGCCATAGGTTGCGCGCTCGGCCGCCGATACTAAAACGGCCTGCAAGTGGTTGCGCCGTAAGTTGTGCACCGAGCCGCCGAGAGCAGAACTGGCTGCCATTCTCCGAGTTCGTCTCCTTCCTCTTCCGATGACCAGCGCTAATGGGCACTAATGAGCGGTAATGTGCACTAATAAGGCACGCGATGCGACGCTCGAGGTTCCCGAGCAGATGACACGTAAAGAAATACGGGTCGCCCCCATCAGCGCGCGGGGCCAACTAACTTCCTCACGACCGTGCCGAACCCAACACTGGCCTGCACAATATTGGCCTTGCCACTGTCCTTCAAACAACGTCGGCCTGTGGCTAGCGCCTTAACCAGCACGGCCTGGGGACACGGCACCTCCATGCCAGAGTTTCTCGCGAGGTCATTCGCTTCCGAGGGCTTGCTGACTGTCACTGGTATCGCTGATTCATCGTACCGATCGCACTCTGCGTAAAAAAAAAACTAATTCGCATTTGTCAGACTGGAGGCTCGCGATCCTCTCTTCGAGAGATTTCCTGGCCATCAGATCTGAAAGAGTTGAAAGAAGTAGCGCAGCGCCCAGCATCCTGGCGTCGTTGCACAGTTGGTAGCGGTCCACATCCAAGGCTTCAGCGCGAGCCACAATGGATTGACGTTGCCCAGAACCACCGAACAAGTCAAACGCCACTGCGCTCAAGCCCTCCTGAAGGTCAACACTGCACTGCATGGCGCCGTCCAAAACCTTGCAACCGTGAACGAGCATGGGCGAAGGCACAAACGGCACCCTAGGAAAATGCCCTGACCTCCATCGGGCGCACACGTTTGGAGAGATCCAAGGCGCTCCACGCCCACCACGAATGACGAACGGCGCCGCCAACTGCTGCCGCTGCCTCGCGCCGCCGCCTCTTCGCCTCGCGGGCCTGGCGGGCTCTCGCAGCGCGGGCGTCGGCGGCGACGACGGCGGGCGCAGTGCCCTCTCCAGCGGCTGCGCCCGATGCAGCTGCGCGGAACTCGTGCGCGACCTCGCCCCAGAGCGCCCGCGAGGACGCCGAGCCTGGCGGCCGCCCTCGGGGCACGCAATCGAACTAAACATAAAAAGCTTGCGCCAAAGCATAGGGAAACGGAAATTCTCGAGGCATTGGTCCAAGGCATTTGACCAAGATGGCATTGGTCCAAGGTGGCTCCAACAAGGCATTGGTCCAAGGCAGTGGTCCAAGGCAGTGGTCCAAGATGGCTCCATGAAGGCATTGGATTGGTCCAAGGTGGCTCCAAGAAGACATTGGTCCAAGACACTGGTCCAAGATGGCTCCAAGGCGGCGCTGGATTGCTCCAAGATGGCTCCAACAATGCATTGGATTGATCCAAGGTGGCCACGGCTTCCAAACCTCGAGGTCAGTCGAGCTCGCCCACCTCCAGCTCAGAACATCCCCAAAAAGGCGAGGCTGGGAGGATGGGGGGGGAGCGAGGAGGAGGAATGGTGCCATTATTTTTTCCGGCAGCTAGCTCAGCACACCGCTGGCCCCATCAAGCGACAACGATCATTCAAACGCCGAGGCCTCAATCAATGACAGTGACTTCTACTACATCGTTGTCAATTGCACCACGGCCGGCGAAAAGTACTTCACTGGACGAGGACGAGGCAGCGCTCTTAGATGCACAACTGGATGGATCCTTTTTTCAACGTTGGCAACCATACACCAATCGTTGATTTCTTTTCGTCAATCTGCCACCATTCCTTTGTCGGGCCCTGATTCTTACGTTTCATGCGAAACTTGAGTTCAGCCTCAGCCTGAACCATACGTGAGTCGTACTTTGGATATAATGGATTGCACCACAGCGGTATATCCCAGAAACACACCGCAGCTTTATCGGCGAACGGCGTGGCCTCTCCAATCTTCGGCGGCGTGTCAGACAAACTTCCCTGGCGTTTGCGGGGTGTTTCAGTCGGGTGATCACACGCAGAGCGAGATCACATCCGCAGAAACCAATAAACAAAACATATTGGCGGCGCTCCAGCCAAGAACACCTTGCTGACACAATGCACAAAGCGACATTACATAGGTTTCCAATCGCACAGGCTTTTAAGCTCCTCACCCCCGCACCCTTCGAGGTGGCACTACGAGCCCTCGCCCTTCGTGCACCCACCCCCCTCTCATCTATAGATTCGCCCGCAGTCTTTTTGCTTCATGCGTATCATCATTAGTCCGCGCCCCCTCCCGTTCACCCGTCAAAACGTCCGAGGTGGTTCTAGATGGCCTCTCAGACGGTCCAAGTTGCCCTTCAAGACGGCCAAGATGGCCAACGCTTGCCCATAGACATCCCCCTTCCCCCCAAGTTCGAAATTGATAAAGGTCTAGACATACATGCGATGTGCAAGCCAGAACTAGGCGATGCTATTCAACATATAGACAGTTCTACGAAACACGAGCCATGAAAGAAAGTGAAGTCGAATGGTTGTGGGGGGGACAGGACTACGGTGAGGAGGTGAATGAGGAAACGATTAAGTTACGAAACGCGATGAAGGTGATTACTGGCATGGCACGGGGGGCGAGGAGGAATAGGGGGGCGGGGGGAGGACGCAGGGGATTTGGAGGAGGGGAGGAGGAGAACATCTTGACGCGACGGACGAACCAACGCGGAGTCCAGATCGAGTGCCAAGGCACAGACACAAATTTGTCATTACAGAAGGTTGCGGCGCAACCTTCTTTAATGATTGCGACGTGGCCAAACGAGCCGTCGCTATTGTATTCGATCGGGGACGCGACACTGTGGCAGCGCAAGTTGCCCGATCGAAATGGGGAGTACTAAATCACTGCGAATGTTTAGATGACATATGTTTGGGCGATTGTAAATAATACATATCTATAAAGTAACAAAAAACTTAGCACCTGCGCCAACACCCCTTTGTAAAAGGCACAGGAACAAGATACCTTGCTCGACACCTTACATAAACACCCTTTTGCGGGCGACACCTTTGACGATACTTTCCCACGAAACCCCTGTCGACACCCCCCACGGGCCGGCGACACCTAAAACAAATAATTCAGCGGTTATAGACCCTAGCATGGGTTCAACATCGTAATCGCAAAATTAGCCCCGGACGGCCCAAGAGGCCTCCAAGAGGGCAGCCAGACGGCCTGAAGAGAGCTTCAAGCAGCACAAGAGAGCTCCAACACGGCCCAAGAGAGTACCCAGGAACCCCGAGGGGGCCACCAGAGGATCCCTACATGGTCGGAAAGTGTCCCCAGGGGGCCCCAAGACGGGCTCGGGTCCCCATGACGGGCGAAGAGAGACCGGGAACGGCCGAACTGGGCTCCCAGAGGGTCCACAAAAGGCCTCCCAGGACTCCCTGAAGACGGTCCAGGAGGCCGCTGAGAATGTTCCTGGGTGCAAACAACGAGCATTTCCCATAGGAGAACGTACATTTCTAGGACATTCGCTTCTTATGTTCCATCGGCGGCCACGTCGACCCCAAAGGCTCCCCAAATCGGCGTCACACGGTCCACGAGGCCCCCAAGAGGGCTCCAAGACAGCCTGAAGAGAACGTCGAGCAGCACAGAAGAGCTCCAAAACAGCCCGAGAGAGTCCCCAGGGGGCCCGAGGGAGTCATCGGAGGATCTTTACATGGTCGGAGAGGGCTCCATGAGGGCCCCAAGACGGTTCAGCTGCCCATGACATGCCCAGAGGGGCTTGGGACAGCCGAAATGGGCTTCCAGACGGGCCACAAAAGGCCCAAGAAACCTCCCTACGACTGTCCAAGAGGCCGCTGAGAAGGCCCTCCAAAGCCAAAAGACAAGCATTTCCTATTTCTGGGAGCTTCGCTTTTCAGTTCTACCAGCGGTCGCGACGGCCCAAGAGGTTCCCAAAATGAGCCCCAGACGGCTCCAGAGGCCCCAAATAGGTTTCCAAGATGGACTGAAAAGAGCTTCAAGCGGCACAGAAGGGCTGCAAGACGGCCCAAGGGAGCCCCCAGGAAACCCGAGGGGGCCACCAGAGGATTCCTACATGGTCGGAGAGAGCCCCAGGAGGACCCCAAGACGGGCTGAGCTCCCCACGACGAACCAAGAGGGACCCGGAACGGCCGACATGGGCCCTCAGACGGGCCAACAAAGGCCCCAAAGGACTTCAAAGGAAGGCCCGGAGAGGCTCCAGAGACTGCCACCCAGAAAGGGCTCCCGGCACGCGTTCCAGTAGGCACCCGTGTGCTGGGTGCGTTGGGAGAAGAGAGGAGGAGGAGGAGGAGGAGGAGGAGGAGGAGGAGGAGGAGGAGGAGGAGGAGGAGGAGGAGGAGGAGGAGGAGGAGGAGGAGGAGGAGGAGGAGGAGGAGGAGGAGGAGGAGGAGGACAAGGAGGAGGAGGACAAGGAGGAGGAGGAGGAGGAGGAGCAGGAGGAGGAGGAGGAGGAGGACAAGCTAGGTGCGCTCGCGTCATATCTGACATCCTACCCCTCCCTCCCATCCCTTACCATGGCGTAGATCCCCTCTCTACTCGCACAGTCGGATGTCGAGCAGGGCAATGATCCCGAAAGGGTACGCGATGCATTGTAGAGCACGGCATGGCATGGCGTAGAAGAGCACCGCAAAGCGTAGTATCAACCGAGCATTGCATTGCATGCCGTGGCATGGCACGGGAAATGACGCCAGCGCTGCAGCGGGAGCACGTGTCGAAACGAGCGGAAGCGCGGAAATGAGGCCAGCGCTCCTCAGCGAGAGCAGCATTTTGAAAACAAATGCGGGCGAAAACCCAATTCCGGGGAAACTTGTGTGTAAAAAAACCGTACGCGGGGGGGGGGTCGGACATTCCCAGGCCGTCATCAGGGGAAGAGGGAGAGTAGTATTCATATTGAGTAATTGTGGAGGAGGTAGGAGAGGAGAAGGAGGAGGAGGAGGAGGAGGAGGAGGAGGAGGAGGAGCAGCATGAGGAGGAGGAGGAGGAGGAGTAGGAGGAGGATGGGGAGGAAGATCAGGAGGACGAAGAGGGGGAAGAGGAGTGGTGTCTGAAAACGTAGTCCAGTGATACCTGCCTTGTGGCAGCCACGCGTTGGTATCGACTTATATAGAGGAGCACGAGGACGAGGAACACAAGGAACACAAAGAGGGACACACCGAAGAACGGGGAAGACATGGAGGAGGAGAAGGAGGAGGAAGAGGAGGAAGAGGAGGAGAAGGATGTGAAGGAGCAGGGATCCCTTCCAGGGAGAAGAAGCCGACGAGGAAAAGGATGAGCATAAGATGGTGGGAAGAGGGAGAACGGGAAGAGGAGGAGGGGAAGTGGATTGCAGTGGACCGGTGATGATGACGGTGATGACGCTGATGATGATGACGATGACTATGCCGACGACGACGCCGACGACGACCAACAAGATGATAATGATGGTGAAAAGTGCGATGACGATGATGCTGAAAACGATGATGATGCTAAAGATGATGCTGATGGGTGAAAAGTACGTATGATGATCTTGATGATGCGGATGATGATGCTGAAAAGTACGATGACGATGATGGCGATGGTGATCACGATGCTGATGATAATGGTGATCATGATGATTGTTGTGATGGTGATGGTGAAGGTGACCATGACCATGACGATGACGATGAAAATGACGGGGATGAGGATGACAATGATGACGATGATCATGACCCTAGCTAGAACTTGAGCGCGCGCGAAGCGCGCGCAATGGTTCTAGTATAGATGTAGATACACAGATAAAGAGAGAAATGCAGTACGAAGGCCAGCGTGGATCCCAAGCAGTGAATTGTTACACAGTGGAGTTGAACGCTGTGCGGTGCTAGCTGTGCGGTGCCAGCTATGTGGTGTAAGCTAGCTTGAGTAAGTTATCAGAAAGGGGGCCGAACGGTCATTCATTGTCCCTGGGCACGTGGCTGAAGTGGAAGTCCGTGGTGAGGATTATGCTTGTTGCGTTGTTGTTGATGTTGTTGTTGTGGTTGTTGTTGTTATTGTTGTTGTTGGTGGTTGTTGTTGTTGTCGTCGTCCCCCCCCCGCGACCCACCCGCGACCCACCCCGCGACCCACCCGCGACCCACCCCGCGACCCACCCCGCCACCCACCCCGCGACCCACCCCGCGACCCACCCTGCGACCCACCCCGCGACCCACCCGCGACCCACCCGCGACCCACCCCGCGACCCACCCCGCGACCCACCCCGCGACCCACCCCACGACCCATCTGCGACCCACCCGCGACCCACCCGGGACCCACTTGCGATCCACCCGCGACCCATCCTGCGACCCACCCGCGACCCACCTGCGACCGATCCACATTGGTTTGAAGAAAAATCGGCGCCTGCGGCGAGCTTGTTGTATAATTAGTGAAACGTTGGCGCCTGCGGCGGGCTTCTCCAGAGTCTCGCAGACTGCCGACGTCCCCACCGCCCCCTCACTCGTATCCGCATCTGCGGGGTGCTGCGTATGGTGTAAATTATGCGGTGTAAGCAGTGTGGTGTGAACTATGCGGTGTAAGCTAAGTGTTGTACGTTACCTAGGTGGTGCAAGGTATGTGGTGTGAGGTATGTGTTGCTATGTTGTGTAACATGGGTGCGCTATGTATGTGGTGCGAGGTATGTGGTAAGAGTCGTTGTGTGAACTGTTTCTGGTTTGAGCTACGTGCGGTGTGAGCTATGTGGTGCAAGTTAAGTGGTGCCAGCCATACGGTGTAAGCTAAATGGTGTGAGCTCTTCGGCGCCCACGAGGCGCCCACGAGCGGGCACTGGCGCGAACGTGGCGAAACCTTGGAAACCCACCCAGCGGACGGGGCACCCACGTGGCGCCATCGAGCGGGCGCGAGCGCGAGCGTGGTGAGAAACTTCGGGATACGTACTTACCCCGCGCACTGGGCGCCTCGTGCGGGCACGGGCGTGGACGTGGCGAACCTCGGGGAGCCCACCCGGCGCACAGGGCGCCCATGAGCGGGCACAGGCGCGAACGTGGCCAAAACCCAGTAGGCCCACCAAAGCATTTGAGCAAGACAAGTAAGATCCCAGAAGAGCAAGCAGCGTTTGGGAAACAGGCGGTGACGATATGCATGCACACCGAACAGTACTCGCGTACACAATGAACTGGCGTAAATAGCGTATAGCGCACAGTACTTGGCACAGACAAGATATACGAATAATGAACCCTGGCACCACAACGAAGCCTACTTATATCACAGATAGAAAAACCAATCATACATCGTGCGTAAAGGTCAGACGTACATAGCCAGTGAACAGCACGGCCATATGTATTACATGTTCAGGCGTGAAGAAAATATCCATATCGTACAGAAAGGGCAAACATGCGTAGCAGTTATACATTCAGAGTAGCCGCGAATAACTGGCAGAACGTACAGACGTAGCGCACACAACGCAAAGAACATGTTTCGCTGACGGTATGAGCAAGAACGGGTTTGCTTGATAGCACTCCAGGAACCACGCATACGGAGCAAAACAAACAGCAATATGCCTTGCATACAAAGCACGCACATACATACCACTGACCAAACATAAACATGGACAGGCATACATACCACACCTGCCAAGCATCACAAGCAAGTTGTGCACATGTGCAACGTGAAGGATACGCGTACGCAAGAGGCATAACGACCATGAGGACACGTAGAAGGTCACACATAACCCGCACATGCATCGACCATAAAGTACCATTGGTATGAACACATACACATATATACATATATACATAACACAACATGCAACTCTTATTCACGTAATGACAGGCTGACGCGTATGAACGAGTACCATGCTTGGGTGTTTTGCACGGGGACCAAGGATAAGCAACACACACCAATGACATACACAAAGCTATCAAGCTATCACAGACAACGCACGGAAAGACCAGACAACAGCACATACACAACCAATCGCACCACCAAGACACACAACACAGAAAGCATTCGCAGCAACTGTTTCCCCAATTAGGCTTGCCTGAGGGGTTCTTACTTGGTTACAGGTTGATGCATCCAACTGTCACTTTGCCCGCTGCTCGGAGGTTCCTCGGGTTCCCCGCCCCCCGGTGCCTTTTATTTCCCCTGTTAGGCTTGCCTAAGAGATTCTTAATTGGTTGAAGGTTGGTTCCTCCTATTGTTACGTTGCCCGTTCCTCGGAGGTTTCTCGGAGGTTTCTCGGGTTCCCTACCCCCGGTGCCTCCTATTGTTACGTTGCCCGTTCTTCGGAGGTTTTTCGGGTTCCCCAGGCTCCTCGGGTTCCCCGCCCCGGGTGCCTCGTATTCTTGGCAATGCCAATGAATGCCAAGCAACGCCAAGCAATGTCAAGCAATGCCAGGCAATGCCGATGAACGCCAAGCAACGCCAAGCAATGTCAAGCAATGCCAAGCAATGCCAATGAATGCCAAGCAACGCCAAGCAATGCCGAGCAATTGCAAGCAATGCCAAGCAACGCCAAGCAACGCCAATCAATGCCAAGCAATGCCAAGCAAAGATGTTCTTCATGCTGTGTCTGCTGTGTTTGAGCCGTCTGGCCTCAGCCAGGGTGGCTGGCCCCAGGCCTTCGTTATTCGCTACGCTGGCGTCTGACACGCCCGCGCACCTAGCGCCCTCGCCGCAGACGCGAGGGCGGGTGCACCGGCAGCGCTGGTCGTCGAGTTTCACCGGTCCGCCTCCGCATCTTTCTTGTTTCCCTTCCCTGTCCCTTTCCCCATCGTCCCCTCCCCCCTTCCTCGGCAGCGCGCGGAGGGGGGTCGCGCGAAGAGGGAGGCCTTCTGAGAAGGCAAGTTGCTCCATTGAGAGGGTCGGGGGCTTCGAGGAACCGTCTTAGAACCCTCCCCACCCTGAGAGACGGCAATTGAGTGAGAGGGGAAGGAGAGAGAGAGAGAGAGAGAGAGACGGGGGAGGGGAGAGGGATCCCTCCGGGAGGGGCGGTGAGGGAGGGTGGAAGCTCATCGTGCACCGTTGCCCGCATAGTTTTCTTGAATACTTTCCCTCATGGTCCAGAGTCTAGAAGGAGTGCGAGCATGAGCGTCACGGCGAAATTGAACGCGGCACAGTCAGCCCAGAAGGGTCATCGGGCAGGTCTTTCTGGAGCGTTGCCGAGCCAGAGCCGACCGCGTTGCCAGTCTGTTTGGATATGTTTGGCGAAGCACAAAGACAAATGGGCCGTTCCAGAAGAAGCTCCTTCCCCAGCCTTGAAGCTGATGGAAGTGGAACGGCGGCGGATCTTCCAGTGGAAGGTCAAGACTGGCCCTCCAAAAGATGTAATACTTGGGGGGTGCAGTGCTGCTGAAAGGGGCGAAAGAACCACGCTGATGGGGGGCAGAAGTGGAGAGCTTGCCCACTAGGGCAACACTCGATCCAGCAAGCCCAAATCCCTTGATCTTGTCTCTTGTATCGTGCAACCACGAATGCGTGGAACTGGAGACAGAGGCAAGCAACGAACAAGAGGAGGAGACGATGACCGACAAAAAGATCGGGGTGGATCATGCCACTGACATGGGCAGGGCCCCCCGGAGACCCCTGGGAGCCTCTGGAGGCCTCAGGTGGTTTCCGACTAGCCAAAGACGTACAAACTTCTCACTCCACTTCCTCCTTGCGCAGGGGGCGATGTCCTTTTAGAAGGAAGGTCCCCACCCTATTCTCGATGCGGCCCAATCCGACGCGAGTCGATTTGATCTCCCGTTCCAGTGTTGACTGATCTCTTGTCAAGAGATGGCCCTGCTGACGATTGCTGCCGCTCTCACTCAGCATCGTCGAACCTCTCCCCATCCCCACTGGGCCATGGCATCTCAGCCCCACCCGCCCCCCTCCCCCCAAACAGGGATCGGCCCCGCGAAACTCAAGGAAAACAGCATATATGATCCAGGGTCTGTGCCCCCCCCTCCTGCTGATGCCATCGCCCTCCCCCCCCCCGCGCGATGCCCCCCCCACCCCCCCTGTGGAAGTGGCGTGGTGGGGCCTTCCCCTGAGGGCGTGCGGTGGTGGGTATGGGATCCGGCCCTCCCCCCCATCAGGAAGGAGGAGGAGGAGGACGACGACGACGACGATAACGACATCAGCGTCGGCATCGGCATCGGCAGAAGCATCGCCGTCCTAGGCATGACGTCGTCGTCGTCGTCGTTCGCGTTGTCGTCGTCGTCGTCGTCGTCGTCGTCGTCGTCGTTCGCGTTGTCATCGTCGTCGTCGTCGCCGCCGCCGCCGTCGTCGTCGTCGTCGTCGTCGTTGTCGTCGTCGTCGTCGTCGTAGTCCGCGTCGTCGTCCGCGTTGTCGTCGTCGTCGTTGTCGCCGCCGCCGCCGCCGTCGTCGTCATCTTCTTCGTCGTCGTCGTCGTCGTCGTCGTCATCGACTTCGTCGTCTTCGTCGTCTTCGTCGTCGTTGTCGTCCCCCCCCCGCATCCCATCTGGGGGGGTGGGGCCCGATGGACCCTGAGACCTATCCCGTCTTGGGGGGGACCCGTGGGCCCGGAGCCTGGGATCATATATAGGGAATAAGTCGGCCAGTAGAGCCATGGCCCTGCCAGTTGCACGTCAACATTGGCTCAGGATGGGCCGACGAAGCAGGGATGAAAGGATAGCTTTGATGAAGCAGCGCATTCTTCTTCTGGATTTTGAATGTAGGGAACGTTTAAGCGATATTCGACCCGCTTCGAGTAACCCAACCAGCCCATCCAGAATACGATGCTCAGGCGAGTTGCCATGATCAGGGCTGTGGAGGAGGATGCAGTGGAATAGCGGGCTGGGGAAGCCGTCATAATCCCAAAGAGGGGGAGGATGGGGGAGAATAGAGGACGGAGGAGGAGAGGGGGGGAGGGAGGGGGAGGGGGGGAACGGAGGAGGAAGGAGGAGGAGGAGAACCAGGCGGAGGAGGAGGAGGAAGTGGCGGAGGAGGAGGAGGAGGGCGAGCAGAATGGCCAGAGGCCTCTTGGGTGCCTCTCGCAGTCTCGGCAGAAGTCTCTTGAGAGCGTATTGGAGTCCTCTTGGGGCGTCTTGGGGGCCTCTTGACGGTCTTGGGGGCCTCTTAGAGCGTCTTGGGTGCCTCGGGAAGCCTCGTGGAGCCTTATAAGGGGGTCTCTTGGGAGCCTCTTGGGGACCTCTTGGGAGCCTTCTGGGGCCTCCTGGGCGTCTCCTGCGGCCCTCTTGGGGCACTCTCGGCGGCCTTGGGGGCCATCTTGAGTCCATCTTGGAGGAGGTTGATCAAAGAAGGGGCGGGCAATTTCCCCCCCCCCCCCCCGGAGGCCAACATGGGCCCAACACCTTAGTCCCATCAGTGATTTGGGTGTTCTCGCCGAGGCCATCTTAGACGCTCTAACGCCTCGCGGGGCGCCCCGTCCAGGTCCAGGGGTAGGGGGTAGGGGAGTGTCAAGCTTCCTACCCGCTTGCTCACTCCCACCCGCCCTCCCAACACACACGTAACTCCCGGGAGTCAGCATATTGCGTAAAAACGCCGCAGACGCCACGGGTTCCAGATGCACCAGACCCTGGAGGCCCAAGCGTGCCAGGCGCGCCAGGTGCGGCACGTGCTCCGCGTGCGCCCAGTGTTCCACGTGCTCCAGCCGCAACAGGTGCGCCAGCCACTGGGAACCAATAAGAGCTCTTGGGCCCAGCTTTGAGCTTTCTTGGCCAACGTTTGAGCCATGTGGAGGTTTCGAAATCCCATCGGAAACGATAAGGCGAAAAGGCAGCAACCACTGGTGTGTCAAACCAGTCGGTCGACCACCTGCGCTCAGAAGGCAGGTGGGATCAACTGGCACCCCAGCCGCCCCTGTTAAATACCAGTACCAAATGGTAGCGGGTCGGCCGCGCAAGCTCCAAATGTGGAGGCAGAGTGCGTTTTGTATTGTTTTTTTGACAGGGATGGTGGGGGGGCCTCATGGGATTGGCACGGTTCCGGGTTGGCCGCTGGCCGGGTGGGGGAGGGGGTGTGTTTAATTAGGGAACAGTGATAAACCCTCCCCCGAGGGGGACGACTTGGGGGATGGAAGAGGAAACGCCCTAAACCGCTCACGCACTAAAGGGCTGGTGGGACTCATGTTGCCGATCCCACGCGCCCCCACCGCCCCATCGGTCTCAGTCCCCCCCGTGCGGGCAGCGAGCAGCCGCCTCGCGCCTGTGCAGACGTACCGACCTTGCGACGCTCACCGAGCAAAAAAGTTCGGCGCAGCCGCCGCCGTCGTCGCCCCCGTCCTGTCGCCGCCTCCGCCCTCTTGAAAAAATACAGATACCGCTGCTCGCCGCTTGTCGCCATGGCTAGAGTCGCCTCTAGAGGCTCGGGTTGCAACGGTATTGGTAGTTACTCGCTCCCCCTAGAATATAGGATGGGTTGGCGTTGTCAACCCTGTTCTCAGCGTTCTCCCCCCTGCTCCTCTTCCTCCTCCCTCTTGCCTCCTGATCATATTTCTCCTCGTGCTACTCCCTCCCACTCCGTCCATGTCTTCCTCGAGTGAAAAGGCGGAGGAGGGTTACGATTCGGTTGCCGTTATGTTGCCCCCTGCATCCCTTCCTCCTCTTCTTCATATTTTTCTTCGTCCTTTCCTCTTCCTCCTCCTGCTGTTGCTCCTCTTCCGCCTCCCCCTCCTCCTCTTCCTCCTCCTCCTCATAGGGTTTTTCCTCCTCGCCCTCCTCCTCCTCATCATCATCAGCACCATCAGTATCATCATCCTCTTCCGCGAAAGAATCGTGTAGCTGGCTTGGTTCAAGATGTCTGTGTCCGCGGAAGCGAAGTGGATGCCGCTAGTCCGCGGCCAGATTCCCTATTCCAGTGAGCTCTTGTCGGAGCAAGATCCGCCCGCCGCAGGCGGCCTGGCGGGTAAACCGAAGCGGCCGCGCGTATGTCAGTCTACGTGTTGTTCTATCATGGGCGAGCGCGCTCGCAGCGAAGGTCCTCCCACTCCCAGAATCAAGACAAATATTCCGGGTCGCAGGAACGGTGTTCCAGATATTCCCCGTGGTGGTGCAAACCTATTTGTTGGGGACGAAGGCCACACATCTCCCGAGCCCGCTGGCTTTGGCAGTTCTGGCTCTGGCGCCCCGCGGCTTGAATATCGACGCGCTGGCGATGATGACGGCGCCTTTTATGATGATGATGCAGGAAACGACGCGCATTTCGGCCAGCTGGTTTGCACTAGAATCATCGAGCAGCCCAAGTCCACCCGTCAGTCCGTCAGTCATTCCTCGAGGACTTGCCCAGCATAGTCGTCATCGCAGTCGAGGACAAGGTCGCCAGTCCCGCCGCCGCAGTCGAGGAGCAGGCTTCGCGGAGCAGTGCTATTGGTGCTGCTGTTCGTGATTTGGCCCGTGCGGCTGAGGATGCAGCCAAGCAGTTCTCGGCCAATAAGTTCGACGGTCTCCATCGGCAAATGCAAGAGAAGACCGATGCCCATCATGCCCGAATTCTGGGAGCAGCAGCCAGACTGGATGAACATACGCCTGCCCGTGCCAACTTTCGTGAGATATGCAAGCAGGTACGCGAAGCCCCCGCGCTGGCTAACGCTCAGCCTGGACCCGCCCCCAGCCCTGCAGGCCTCGAGCGCGAGATCGGCCATGCCATTAGCGAGGCTATCACGTCCACCCTCACTAAGCGAAACAGTGCCCCACGGACTGGATCACCACAGCGCGCGTGCAAGCTTCCGGCTTCGACGCCGGCTCTGCGGAGCAAGTCTCTTGCTTTTTCGCAGTTCAACTCAACGCGTCAATGAGACAGGCAGCCCGCAGAGTCGTCAAGGTACTGGATGCCCAACGACGCGGTCCTGGGCTGCGGAGACGCTTCCAAACAGATGCAGCAGATGGCCCGCGATGCGACCTTCATGCCAGCGCGGGCGAGACCCCAAGCATATCGAAATTGAGGTGCAAGGCAAGAAGATCAGGGAGGCCGCCCGCTCAATGGGCCCCACAAAGAAATTGTTCCTCGATCGCGACCGCCGTCCTACGATGGCGGGGCGGGCCCCGTCGCCCAGCCCCCCCCCCCCCCACTTGCAATGGCAAGACGCGCCTGCGATGTTCCGACGACCTCGTCGCCAAGCTGCAGTTCGGCCGCCGGCGCATGGAGCAGCTGGCGCAATCAATCGCTGCCCCCCCTTCCCCGAAGTCGCAGCATGGTGTCTGCAGTGCGTCGGTCGAAGCGCCGTGGGTCCAAGACGCCCCCAGCGCGTCGCTCAGCTCGTGGAACACCGGAGCTATCCTTTCAACGCGAGGGCGCCGAGGCGCAGAAGGCAGAAGGAGCTGAACTACCTCGAGCGCATCGATGTCAACATGGTGGCGTTGCAAGAGCTTCACCAGGAACGCGGCAAACTCCGCGATTTGATGCAGACGGCCCAGCGTAGACAGCGGGCCTTCACTTCACACTGCGTCTCATTCGCGAAGGGCGGCGTTACAACAGTTCTTCCTGCGACGCGCGCGGCCGCTATGCTGAAATGCGAGGTGGCATTTGGTCGCGCGCCGCGCGTGTTTTTTTTCCTTTAGGCGCAGGGCAGATTTCCCCCCTGCAACGCACTGGCACCCTGTCGGCCATCAGCGGCAAGTCCACGGTTCGCCCGGCTGCCGCGCCTCAGGCTGCGGGCCCCCATGTCTGTGGAGTGGACTACCGCGACTGGCACTCCTGGCATCATTTTGGTGGCGCAACGTTGCTCTCCTACTTCGCGGTGCTCCTCTTCCTCTCGGACGTCGACCTGGTCAAGCGGCGCGCCCTCTCCCGCTGTGCGCGAGGCTGGTGTTCTCGAAGCGCCGCTGACGGCTACGCCGCCGGCCTTTTCTCCTCCCGGGACTTCGCCGCCGGGCTCCTGTCCAAGGTGCACCTTTTCCTGCGCGTCTCGTTCGGCACCGCGTGGCCCCCGGGCTTCGCCCGCCTCTGGCCGCGTGAGGCACCGCTTGCTCCCGCCCTTCCTCTGTCAATTAAAGCTGCGCGCGTCCCGCGGAGCTTTTAGCGGAAGAGGCTCGCTCTCGCCCTGCAGATCCTGCAATAGTTTTTCCCTTCAGACCGGCAAGCAACTGGCCATTCGCAAGAATGCCCACAACCGCGTGCTGAATCCCAATCAAGAGTTGACGCTATCTCGGCAGGCGCGCGGTGGCCTCGCACGCGCGGCGCGCGCGCGCGAACGCCGCAGACCGCCGTCCTACACGGCGGTTCCAACTTCTCCAGCTCAGCCCTTCTTCCTCATCATCCAGGGCGCGCGAAAGTTGAATGCGTGGGCCACCGCGTCCACTCTCTAACTTGGATGCTGGTCGCATAGGATGCAGATCTCCACCGGCGGCGTCACTCACCATGACGAAGATTTGTCGCGCGGCTTCTGTCGTCGACAGGTCGTGGACAGCCGGCCAAGCTGAATGATGCGGCAGACCGTCTTCTCGCCCGCGGTCATGGGTGTCCCCGGGGCTGCTGTCAGCAGCCGAACGAGCGATCGCGCTGCGCGGGCAGCGCTGGCGCTGATTGGAACATCGGCAGCATGACAAAGACAGGCAGCGACACGTCCTTCGGCGCATCCTCGAGTCCTAGCAGTTTTCGGACGCTCTCCAGAGGGCGACGCAGCAGCTCAATCTCGTGGGCGAGACCCCCTTGAGGCAGGTTGAGTTGCACAAGTGGGCGATGCTCAATGCGGCTCGAGACACGCGCGATCGGCTCTCTCGACGCACTGGGGCCCCCGCGCACTCAAGCCATCGCGGCGCGGATGGTTGTTCGCGCATTTTGGAGAGGAGATGCGGGCGCAACAACGAGACTTAGCAACCCGCATCCGATCTCAGTCTGGTCGCGCTCAGCTTCGCCACCCGCCTTCATTTCAGCAGCGGCCAGGCAGAACTCAGCGAGGGCGCGCCTGGGCAGGCGAGGAGATTCGGCGCGCGCTCCTTTATTCGTAGAGAAACAGCGCACGCTATTGCAGCCATCCTACAGACCGGACGCACACACCTGCTTCCGTCATAGTAATGGGACTATGCCAAAAACGACAGTTATATCAAAGAAGCGCTGGGGAAAACCTGCGCCTTCGCATATAGGAGCAGCATTGGCTGCCGCGCGTGCCCTCTGCGACTTTGCCCGTGCATCGGCGCCGCGTGGAACTGCTCGCCGCGCCGCGATCGGAATGCTAGGCGGCCCGAATTCACCCGCGACTGAAGGAGAGGGGCGCGCGCTCGGGCATGCTTGTCCCTAGCGCGCGGGCAATGTTGAAACGATTTCCATTCGGATGGTCGCGCGGAAACCGTTGCCGCCGAATGTGAGGGGGGGGGGGGGGGGGGGGGGGGGTTTCGGCGCGCTGAGATGCGCTTGCGCGCGAGAGTGCGACTTGGGGCCTTTGTGGGGGTTGCGTCGCATTGCCGTTTGTTTTGCACGTGTAGCGATGAGCGCACGCGCGTGTCATGAGCTACTCGCGCTCGCGCGCGTCACGTAACCGACGTTCCAGCAACGCGCGCGTCGCTCCTCGCGGCGCCGCGTTGTGCCGCGCAGTGCGGTTCCGCGCGGGGCTGCGAAGCAACGCTGACCAAGTCGGATTCCGCTTCTTGCCCCTGTGCGCCGCGCGGTGCCGCGGTGCGCCTCGCTGCGCGCCGCAGCCGAATTTCACTTGAAACACACTTGCGCTGCATTCGGATTTCACTTGCGCAACGCTTGCATTGCCCTTGAAGCACGCCTGAAACACGTTTGAATTACGTTTGAACTACATTCGAACTAGGAGGCGTTCACCTGACTGCACTGGATAACATTTGAACCACGCTTGAACTACACATCGAAAATACATTTGAAGTACACTTGAACTACACTTCAGCCACATGGAATATAACCGAGCCACATGTCAATTGCAGTGGAACTACAATTGAATGTCACTTGCATTACACCTGAACTACATTTGGGTTCCACTTGAACGATACCTGAACAGGACTTGAGCTACGCATCAGCTGGATTTGACTTGCAACTGGGCAGCAATGACTCCGCCAGAGCCACATTTGAAATAAACCTACATTACACATGAGCTGCACTTGAACGATCGTGGATCTGCGTTTGCACTGACAGGGCTACACCCGCCCCATACTTGAACTACACCTGAACTGAACTACCCCTGAACTACACCTGAACTGCACGCACATTGCACTTGAACTAGACTTGAACAACACTTGGACGACACCTGCACCGCTCATGAGCCATATTTGAACTACGCTTAGATGTTGGCTGCACCCTGGCCGCACGTGTATTACAATATGGACACACTTGAAGCGCACTTCAAGTGTAGTTGAACTACACTTGAACAAGGCTCGAACTAGAGTTGAACGACACGTGAACTACAGGGTCTACACTTGGATCGCACTTGAATTACACTTGAACTACAAGTGAACTACACGTGAACTACATGTGCAATACGTGAATTATCCTTGCAGTGTACTTGCACCCCACTTTGACTACACTCGAACCACATGGAACACAAGCGAGCCACACTTGAACTTCAATTGGGGTACGCGTGAAAGACAGTTGAAATACACCTGACCAGGCTGGAACTACGCTCGTTCTAAGCTTGGATTACAAGGGCTACGCAGGGCACGAACGTGAAATACACTTGACCTACATTTACACTGCACTGGAACTACGCTTGTGATACATGAGCTACCCTTGAACTACAGCCGAAGTACACTTGAACTATACTTGAACTACCACGGGCTTCATTCACACTTGTGTCACACATGAACGCCACTTGAGCTGCAGTTTGCGCTCGGACAAGGCTTGAAGAGCTACACTTAAAGTGCACTTGAACTGCCATTGGATTGCACTTTTATTTTCCTAGTCTACACCAGATCCGCACCTGAGCCAAGCCTGAAGCGCACTTTATTACACTTGAACTACTGTTGAACTACACTTGAACTAGACTCGAACGACACTCGATCTACAGCCGAACCACTTTTGACGTACACTTGATCTGCACGGGTTGCTTCGAAGCCACACATGAATTACACATGGTCTACACTTTAACCAACTCGGGCTACACTTAAACTACATGCGAACTACATCTGGCTTGCACTTGGCCGATCATTCAACTACAAGCACTACGCCCATACCGCACTTGAGCCACGCCTGAAACATACTTGAGCCACATTGGGAAGTTACTCAGCCCACACTTGAACCTCACTTGAACTACATCCGAACCACACTTGGGCTACATTTCAATTACACGGACGTCGCCCTCACCACAATTTAAATACAATTGAGCCAACTGTCATTCAGATTTGAACGCCACTTGAACTGCACTTGAACTGCACTTGCGCTACACTTGAACTGCACATGAGCTGCATTGGCGTCGCTTGAACCACACTTGCATTACACCTGAGGTACATGTTAATGCCATGCGAATTGCAGCTGAACTTTACTTGCGCTACACTGGGCTCACATGTGAACTACACTTGAAGTGGATGTAGAATACACTGGCCACGCCTGAACAACACTTGAACTACACTTGAAGCGCAAGTGAAGCACACTTGGGATACACTCGAGCTGTATTTGAACTACACTCGGGCTACACTTGAACTACAAAGTCTACACTTGAGCCGCACTGGAGGGACATTGGAACTACACGAGATCTACACTTCTATCACTTTCGAATGAGATTTGAATTGCCAATGGACCACATCTGAACCGCGCTTGAAGTACACCTGAGCTACAGGGGGCCTGCACGGGCTTTACTTGGACCACACTTGATCGACGCGCGAGTCGCACCTGGACCACACTTGAACTACACGTGAACTACACTTGATTAACATGTGGCGTACACCTTGTCTACGCTGGAACTACAAGGGCTACGCTTGAACTTTGCTTGAGTTACACCCGAAGTACACTTTGGACCACACTTGAGCCACAGTTGAACCACACTTGGACTACACTTGACCTGCACTTGATCTAGATTTGGACCACGCGTAAACAATGGCCCCCTTGCGTCACATTTGACTTGCACTTGAACCACAGTTAAGCAAGCCGCACTTGAACTACACTTGAACTATATTTGAACTACACTTGTACTAGACCTGAAGTACACATGGACAAACCTTGGACGACATTGACCACATCTGAACGACTTTTGAATTTTACCGAAGTATCCGCTGCAATGCGCCTGAATTACATTCGAATTACATTTGATCTACACTTGAACTACACTTGAACTGCGCTTGGAATACAATGACTACACCTGAACCACACTCGAACTACACCTGAGCCACTCTTGAACTACACCTGAGCCACGCTTGATCCACAGTTGCGCACGCAAGCACGGGGCGCTTGGGCACGCGCGCCAGACCCCGGGATTACGCGAGGGCGCCCCAGAGCAGTTTCAGGGCCCCCATTCCCGCCATGCTCGACCTGAGTGCGTTTCGCTCTGACAGCGCCTCTCCCGGGGCAGACAGGTGCGATCGGAATGGGGCCCTTGTGGCGCGCGGCCGCTGCAACCGTCGAACGCAGGGGCGCCCCGTCGCCAAATGAGGCGCCCGATTCCCGGGTGGGGGGCGCCCTTGGCCGTGGGCGGACCGCGCGCGCGCTGCGGGCTGCGCCGCGCCCCCATTCGTCCCGCGACGCACGGGGCGCGCCCGGGCCGCGCCCGCGCGCGCAATCTGACGCGGGTCGGAGATGGGGCCGCACATGGACTAGGAGGGCACCTGGTGCGTGCGACGGTTTTGTATGGGGAGGGCGGCTGCGTTGGCGCGTGGCTCGCGTGCCTTATTATTTCATACGGTCCGTGGCCCATGTCTTTGCACGTGGCCCCCGAGTCTGTCGGCCGCGTTTGTATTGCTGCAGGGCGCGCGGCAGTCTGCGAGCCGCCGCGGTCGGCGAGGCGTTTGCGCGTTGCCCGAGCGCGGCGAGCTCCTGCGCCGCCGCCGGCCTCGCGCGCGCGGCGTTTCGCGCGGCCGCTGTTTCGAGCGGAGCAGGCGCTGGGCGACGCGCGGAAATCAGAATCAGCGATGC